>OZ024902.1:38969981-39434164 GCA_964017125.1 Flabesymbios commensalis
GCCAAAACTCTCCTGCTTATAGTAAAGGTGTTGTTACACACCCTGACATTTTTTTTACACACCCTGTCAGCCCAATCCTAGCTAACACTGTTACCCCGCCCCCACGTCATCATCAGCTGTAGAGAAGTCATTTGCCATCCACAGTTTGCACTGTTTCAAACTTATTACAAATTCACTTGAATTACCGTCCCGACAGAAAATTGATGTTGAGCCACAATTCTACTACTACTGTCAGAAATAGGCTCCTTTTACTACACTTTTATTTATTTTCATATTTTATTCACTCCGAGGCTACAGAATTTCACACCTAATGATGAAGAATATGACGTCCTTATTTTGATGGATTATGCCATTTTTTCTCTTGAATTAATTCTTTCAAAATATGTCTTTTGGTGCCTTAGTGCGATAAATAAATTTAAAGGGGTAAATATGTATTTTCAGGTATGCCCGCAGACGGTGCACATGCAAAATGATGCGGACTTTCAGACCCCCTGGATTCGGGCACAAAATTACCCCCTGCAGCGCCATCAATGTGCAGTCTGTTACAAGACATATGCCCATCTTCCCAGTCTCATTCGCCACAGGAAAATTCACAGTGGACAGCGATATATTTGCAATTTCTGTGGGAAGGAATTTGCGCGAAAAGACGTTGCCAACATTCATATTGCCAGCCATAAAGATGTTTCTTCTGATTGTATATCGAAGCCTCTGCTTTTAAAAGAGAAAAAATAAATACCGTTCTGTATGGATCGATTCATGAGTATATGTAGCAGCTGTAAAACCCCCAACGTCATATACAGGCTGCACAATAATATATTGGACTTTTCTTGTAAGGGACACCCGTCTGAACTAGTGCGAATCGACAATCACGGATCAGGAAATTGATTAAAACCCTCAAATGTTAACATGGTTGAATGAGGAATTACATAGGCGGTCGAGCCACTTTGCCTGTATTTTGTATCTGAGCTGCACAGCGCATATAAATTTTTTTCTTCTGGTGATTTAATAATAAATAACCTATAACTACTATATTTTCATAACAACTAAATTGTAGAATCAGGTATTTCTGTAATATATAATATAGTGGTCGTTTGAAGGAGTTCATTGAGTGACATTTCATTTTTCTGTAATAATTAGCCTATTTAGAAATGACAGCTCTAAAATTGAGATAAAAAATATGATATTATTCCGTGTTTGATGAATATTTGTGTAGGCCTACACCACGATCATCCTTTATGATCATCCGTGCCAGCTTGTAGTCTACTGCTCCTCTTGGTGAATTCAGGGCGGGGCCCCAGGGTAGTGGTTAGCACCACCGCCTTTCACGCCAGAGTTCGGGGTTCGGTTCCCGGACTCGGCGGTTTGAAAGAAACAAAAATGTTTCTTCCCCATCCACGTGTGAAAGTCAGTATTGTGGGGAGCCTCCGTGACCGAGAGGTAGCGTGCTCGGCCTCAGACCGCCAGGGCTCGAACTTCGAATCCTGTGTCTGGAGGACAGTGTCATCTCAATCATCTCACCATCCTCAGGAGGTTCTCCTGGCCCAGTTTAGCCTATATGTGCACAAAGGTGGCCTAAAGCCCGATTCATTTCATTTTCTTGGTGAATTCTCTCGTCATAGTCGCGTTATGCTCAAATGGTTCAGTGAACTTTGCAGTTAATCACTATGCAACATGTATGCTTATTTATTCAAGGGCTACTCTTGAAAGCGTTTACGAACACACAATTAAAGTGATGGATGCAGATTTGAAAAACAATAGAACACTAATTGTGTTTTTTCACTATTCAAAACAATTTTCAATGAAAAGCTTTATATTACAAAAAAATTTGAATATTTAATTTCAAGTAGGGTGTAATTGTGATAGGCCACTGTCCACGATTTTTAAAAGGTTAAGTGATTGAAGGCTTTTTGTATTTTTCAGATTGAATATTACCCTAGTGCATCAGATTTTTCGCGTGAGCACTGTAGCAAGCAATATAACAGCAGCTCTGATCCTCAAGTCCACCGCAAACAGCACTGGAATGCTCCCAGTTACAAGTGTACCGTCTGTGGAGCCACATTCTATCGATCGTGGTTGATGAAGCGTCATATGGACATCCATTATGGAACAAAATATAATTGTCCGATATGTAACGTGGTTTTTAGCCGTAAGGATCTTCTGAGCAGGCACGCACGTACAGCTCATAATTAAGCATGCCTGTTGTTGGGGGTGGTGTGTAAAAATAATTTTCATATAGTATAATTTTGATATAATAAATGGGTTTATTTTTACAGTTTGACTTGCGACCTTACTGTTCCTTTGTATTTGTACATTTATGTGGCTTCCTTATAAACTGGAATTTGTGAAGTTATCAGGATACGTGTATCTTGCAGAGGCTGCCGAGTACGAGACAGGAAGCAGACAAAGACAACAGATGTGAGCTGTGTGGTCTGGCGTACGCCAATCTTACTGCCCTCCAGCGTCATCTTAAGACACACAACCCGCGCCAGCGTCACATCTGCCCCATATGTCACCGTGCTTACACCTATCCGCACGACCTGAAACGCCATATGATGTCACATTCTGGTTTAAAACATTTCTGTGATGTTTGTGGTAAATCTTACGGAAGAAAAGATGTGCTGAGGGTGCACCAGCGCACCCACCAAGCATCGTCAACTGTAGGCGCAACATCCCTATCATAAACTAGACTTTGACGATGCATTATTAATCCTTTAACCGCCGGTGTCGCATATCTTTATTCGGGTTTTCATTTTTTATTAGCTCATTAAGTACCACCTTTTAAACATGTGACAAAGATAACATGTGACATTAATCAGCAATATTTGAAGACAGTTGACCTCCATTTTCCCAAATCTGAATAATTTTCACTCACTTGAAGTTGTGGATCGCGTCAGCGAGACACAACTTCAAGTGAGTGAAAATTCAGATTGAATAATTTGGCGGTTAAAGGGTTAAGCAGCCTCGATTACTATCGGGATGCTTAATATGCTGTTTACCATTTTTACATCCCATTTTTACAGGCGTATCTGTAAATCAATTTAGTTCTTACTTTAAAAAAAATGATCATTTTTGTTCATTTTTCTCATATTTCCCAGCTTATGACTGTGTGCCTTAACAATTCTTCACAAATATATGTTGGCACCGAGCCATAGATGGGCATTTTCCAAGATGTCCGTCCCACGAGCTTTTAAATGAGGTATCTTGCGAACCGTTGGTTGGATCGCTTTTTAAATTTGATGTGGTAGTTATCTTTGGTATTACTCTTAATCTGATAAGTTTTGTAAAAAAAATAATTAAAAGCAAAATGACTGACGACAGCTATTTTGAGAAAATCGACATTGTTTGAGGTCATTTGTCAAAAGTGATTGATGGAGCCTCTCCAGCTTATTATTTTAATGGACTGACCAACCAGTACACACGAGACATTGTCTGACCCAATGCTGATTTGATGATGTGCGACTGTCTGCGACGCTGGTCCAACATTAAATGAACATCGGATCAACGTCACGTGTTTGCTCGATATTATTATTACTATTATAATATTATAGTTTAGAATATTTTGTGTAATTGTATCAACAATAGCCGTTTAAATCATTATGCAGTACTATGGCGTATTAATAAAAATGTAAATAATACGAAATGATTTGTTTAGAGCATTATTATTTTTGTGACCTGACTACTTCATTTTATTGTCATATCAACATAAAACCACGTAGTTTTAACGGATTCTTAAGTCGTAATTTCAAGACTGCAAATGTGCCTACATCCAAACAATGCCATGAGTTTTAGATATATAATCCCCATTTTTTTGCAATGCGATGTGTACAAGATCTATGCATTTTTATGTGCTGTATAAATGTAATACATTTAATAGCAAAGTATTTGTTGCAATTGAACTTCTGCGTTTGTGTTCGTTATACCGGAAGACGAAGCTAATACCACATGATATGGTGACATGTCGCGATTACCAGACTTTTTTTCTTTAATCGGTTTTTCATTTTCTAGAAATATATAGACAAATGTAAGTATATATTCCTATATAGACTGTTTATATATTACTCGGCAGCGGAATAATAGACAAAGTCAGTAATAATCAAAATCGCAGAAAAAGCCACGACGTTTTTCTACTGTTCACATGATTCTCCGTTTGACTGTATATCACTCGAATTAGCCATGCTGACCACTTTCAGTACGACCTGGTAATACTCAAGTTGATCATATCATTAATGCTGAAAGCATCGGCTCTCCGAAAGAAGTGCGATGTGACTGACATTGATTGTATCCAATCAAACAAAAAACATTTGTATAACATTTGTACAACGTCGGCCCAATGTCTTCGATGTTGGTCCAACATCGTACAAATGCTATGCAAATATTTTGTGCTTGCTGAGATGTCTCTGATATTTTACCTTGGCCCATTTTTCTGTGATATCGCACAGGAATAAAATATCCTGACCATTCATGGATAGTGGATTTAAAACATAGTTCATCAACACAATGTATAAGGCTGACTACATGTGTAATGCCTGTTTTTTTTCGTTCTGGATCTCAGACTGGTGGTTCGAAGTCTTCTAGTCAAGTATTGTAGTAGTGTGAAATGATAGGAAAATATATTTGACAAACGATTATGTCATTGTGGCATAGTGCATAGCTCAACAGGATCGATAGCTCTGCAACATTTTGTTAATTATTAGCATTATGATAATTGTTAGGATGTCGATGAAAGATAAATCACAGCTATAAAATTGAAAGTGGGTTACTGGAATGAGTGACTGAAGTAAAACATGTGGTGTAATGAACCCATTTTACAAAGAAAACTGCAATTTTCAAATAGACGCTGGATCATAGCTTGGCTGGTAGGGACATCTACTTTTTTTATCACTTAGTTCTGGAATATATTTGGAATACTTGTGATATTTTTTCTCTTGAAATTTTTTAAATCCGGTCAAAAGAAATAGTGTTACTACAAAGATTCGAAATGAAATAAGTCTTTGAAGACTGCGATAATTATGCTATTTTGTTATTGTATTACTTTGTCACAGATCGTTAGTTTGTTATTTCCGTAAAATAGTCAATCATAAGAATGATTGCATATTAGTAAGAAATGGTGTGTTTGTTGCAGAGCACACTAAGGGGTCTCTCTGCCTTCAGTTGTCTACCCTTGCTCAGGTCGGCGCAGATGACTCCAAGTGACTTAGCCTCTCGTCACTGTATGACTGTAGCCCGTCACCAGTGCTCTGATTGTCACAAGTCCTACAATCACCTTGGAGATCTGATACGACATCGTAAAGTTCACATGGGAATAAGATTCACCTGCAATTCCTGTGGGAAGGTGTTTACCAGAAAAGACAATCTGAAAGTACACCAGAGACTGCAGTCCCATCATGGCACAACTAAGTATAATATTTAAACCAGGGTTTATCGACACACCCTTTTCCCTTGATATGATTAAATGATTCCGCCGTATTTTCCCTGCTCAACATACCCAGTAATCACATGGTTTTACAATTTTGTCATGCCAAGAATTGTTTACTTTAAAAATAGGTGTGTGTTTTTTAACGTAACTTGTTATTGGCGGGAGATTTAATTGTTGTTACTCTGCTTTTTGTAGGGGATCATGTGGCCCCCTGTAGTGAGTGGAGATCAGCAGTCTGTAGGACCATCCTATCCTTCATGGCAACTCCGCAATAACCAGCCACGTCATCAGTGTGCTGTCTGCTTCAAGTTCTTCAGACATCCTGGTGACTTACTGCGGCATCGCAAAATGCATCTCGGAATTCGCTACAAATGTGATATCTGTGGAAAAAACTTCTCTCGTAAAGATTACCTGAAAGTTCATCAAAAAGTTCATGTGCGAGTTGAAGACGAGTCCATGGTGCCGATGGCACCCACCTCGTCCCCACAGTAAAATTTAGATGCAGCTTTCAATTGCAAGCTGACCTAAGTGCACAAACATTAGCATGTCATACTACTTAGTACCATTGTATTTACTGGTATTGCTGATGACCGTCCATCAACTGACTGATTAATCTTGGCTGCCGGATACCTTATTTTTAAATAGTTATTATTGTCTTCTATATTAGCAATGGATTGCAAGATTTGTAATAAATGTACACAATCTGTTTTGAGTTTATTTGTATTTCTTTTTTGAAAAGAAATATTCGCATGATGATCATTTTTCCTTATTACGTCTGATTTATAGGACATTATTCGTAATCTGTAAATACGTCTTATGGCATTAGAAAATTTAAAAACTATTCTGCTTGAATATTTAAAAAAATTTATTCCATGGACCTGGATTTTTATAATATATAATCTATGGGGACGTGTTCCAGGAGATGTTGATTGGAGAAACGCATTACATGCCAAGACATCGCCGGCCTGCAGGTCCAGAGAAGCATGGTCTGCTGTCAGAACGCCAATTCAAGTGTCCACTCTGCATAGCTAGTTTTTCACATCAAGGCAATTTCCGTCGCCATTTGAGCACCCACGGTGGTGAAAGGTTCAGTTGTTCAGTGTGTGGAAAGACATATAACAGAAGAGACAATCTTAAAAAGCATGTGGACACAATGCATTGCCAACCATATACGTCTAATCAAATGAATAGTTAAAAATAATAGTCAGGCGGGTATATCTTTATGATTGTGTATCTTATATTACTTGGTACGCTATAATTTTCATTAGACACATAGCCGTATAGGCCCTAAAAAGCTTAAATTTACACAATTTCATATTGTTTTTATGTTGGCCCCTATGACTAAATACTGCTTATTTAGGAATAAACAAAATAAAATAAATAGTCTTATTTGTTGCATATCCGCTAGACGGGATGCCAGTCTGCAATTCATTTGCAGACAGGGAGCTGTATGTTGTTTATATTAATGTCGGCCGTTTATACCAGCTCGATTCGAACTGGTGCCTCTAAGTGTTTTTTTTTCAGTAGGCAGCTGGTCAGCCGGGCTGTGACCGGCGACCTCGCCAAATAGATATCTGCATGCAAGTAGTGCATATAGGCCATGTTTAAATGTGTGTTTTTCTTATCAGCCGAAGGGTTTTTTAAAATAAGCCGAAGATTATTCAAATATCCTTGTGAATATTACGTGTTGCCACTATACTGCTCAGCAAAGCCATAATGCAGTAACTGTTTACTTTAAGTTGTTACCGCCGGCGTCTCTTTGCTTTTCCAGTATAAGCCACTGAAGTAAAACAAACCGTTGCAGTGAAACCGACAATGTAATTTTTCTGGGAAATTACATTACTTGATTGGTTCGGGCGCCCAAGAATGGGTTTTTTGATCGTACATATCCCATCTCGCTGTATTACTCTTGGGCTGTATTACTGGTGGGCTCGGAATGTTACTTTTATCAGATAGGTCTATACAGTTCTACATTAAAACAGTTTGATTCGTAATGTAATTTCTGGATGAAGCTCTATTTATGTTTCTACGCGTATGCAGATACATTAAATGAGAGTTTTGACTTTATGATTACCTACTAACCTTTACTCTGGGGTTGATTGTATACAAATGTTCACTAGAGCTATTGTCATGTGTCATGTGTCAGTTTAGCCTATATGTGCACAAAGGTGGCCTAAAGCCCGATTCATTTTTTGTCATGTGTGATTATATGGGACGTGTTCGTGTTCCAGGCAATGCAAAACTACATCATGTACTCGCCAAGACGGCGGCGGTCTGCAAATCCAGCTGAGGATCATAGCAAGACAGCAGAACGACCGCACACCTGTCCATTGTGCCTAGGTAGATTTACACATTTACGAAATTTTCGGCGCCACTTGAATACCCACGGCGGAGAACGTTTCAGTTGTTCGATATGTTCCAAGACTTACAATAGAAGAGACAACCTGAAGAAGCACATGAGTACAGTGCATGAACAGCCCTATGCGTATGGTACTGAACATTTGGGATGATGAAAACATGTCTTTTTATCCACATATTTTTCAAATTTTAGCAACATACTTTATTTATAGCTCTCCCAAAATCTGGGTAGATGCTTTTGGGTTTGCTCGGTGTGGTTCCCTAAGAATGTTAACTTCCCAGGAAATCTTACGATGGATAATGCCTTATGGTGGTGAACGGTAGGACAATTGTTTGCTATACTGGTAAAATATCTTTTCCTACGTATCTCTTATTATGTATTTCTTTGGACCGCCTCGTTTACCGTTTCAATTACGGAAAGACTGGATCCTATTGACTGCCATTATACGAATATCCACACCCTTGATTATAATAATATGTATTGTCATATTCTACATTATCCGGATAACTTCCACATCGTCACTCTCGTTGCAATATTATTGAACAACAAACGTATGTGCATTAAATGCGGCTTTGTAATAATGTATTTGAGTTTTTTTTTCTACAATGTTCGCTGCTGCTGGTTTATCACGTTTAATAAGATTGGTTTGACAATGACTAGTATAGGCCTAATCCCAGTAAACACAAAACATCTATATAAACATTTATACAATGTTGGCCCAATGTCGAAGACGTTGGCCCGACGTTGTATAAATGTTATAGAAATGTTTTGTGTTTGCTGGGATATTTACCATTAAAGCGCCATAATAGATATTTGAATAATTCTGACAAAGGTGATTGATGAAAGAGTGAAAAACTTCGGAAAAATACTTCGGAAAGTATATAAATCTATATATTGATGCGATTTTGTTTTGATTCATCAAACATTTTATATTTTGCCAAGAAAGTGTCCTCTATCATTCTCTGGTGTATACCCTGGGAAATAAACACTTAGCGAACTTATACGTGTTATTATTAATTTTGCATATAATGGACACTCCATGTTGCCCTTGGCAATATAATTGGCCCTATGGTTTCAGACGTGATATTAAATGCCTAATAATTCAAGAAATATTTTGTGAATATAGAGCTTTAATACACTAGGAATAGATATGGTCGGACTACTAGTAACCTTTGTGTTGTCGGAACATGTTCCAGGATGGCTGGACTTTGGAGAACACGAGGGCGAGAGGAAAACAGAACTACAGGGAGACACATCAGGAGTGTAGGCCTTTGCTGCAGTGTACGCTCTGTCCGGCCACCTACAAGTGCTCTCGAACCCTTCGTCGTCATATTCACTCCCATCGCGGAGAAATGTTTAACTGTCCCACTTGTGGTTGCTCGTATAATCGAAAAGATAATCTGAAACAACATATGATTACTAAACACAAACTACAGCAGTAGACTTGTATCGCTTTCTTATCACAGCGATGATGTGTTCAAAAATAAAAATATATCAACCAAGAAAATACTTAATTATTTTATATGTTCTTACGTAAACAGCCAGTCCACCATACCTACAATATATAGACCGGGGAAATTAAATATTCGCCTGATTCAAGGTATGTTTAATAAATTAATTACTATTTTTAAAGTGTTATTGAGTACCTTTAGTTTATTTTATGAGATGTGTCCCGCTCAGTATTTTACCAGTACAACTGCGTAATGCAGGAAACATTTCCCTTACGGAGGAGTCATGCGGACACGATCAATAAAAACTGTCAACTGTTGGAAAACGACAGCACATTTACCTACATTGCTGCTTCTTGGCCATTTAGGATACGATCAGTTTGAAATATGGCGAGCTAGATACTGACTATATTGTGTTTAACGATTATGTAGTTCGATTAAAGGGACTACTTGCCCACCTACTAAATTAGTCATGGCTGTAAAAACGTGCCTTGTGTTTTAACAGTTTGTTAATTTTGTTTATTGTTAGATTAATATTTGATTAAAAATTTTACCAACCAAAATTACAATTCAATGACTGTTGTTGCATCTGACAGGGTTTGAATTTCTGACAACCATGATGTCTAAAACTTGGCAGTGGGCTTTTACATGTGGCTACCGAATAACCAATACAGCAGCTATAGTAGTGAATTCGATTATATTGCGTTTTTTGCTTTCTCAGCGCGTTAATATGGCGCTATTGTCTATATCTCATTTGAGAACACTCTTCGCGACACCTGCTATTTTCAGTGTATATTGTGATGCCTTATTCGTTTTACGTAGTTGAAATTTGTTGGAATATTCCGATCAAAACTGCAACCAGTTTATATAGTACATTACACGAGATCCCATGAATTATGTATCTGCCCAAATAAATGTGCGCTGCGTAGGATGTAACTGCTAAATAATAAAACGGTCCAGATTAATTCCCTACTCATCCTTTATATATACTCTAGCATAATCTTGCGTCTCTGAGCTCGGTCCGCTGAAGATTTATGCACAGTACTTTTTTTTATTAAATGATCTTTATTGACTGACTTTTTTTTTAGACACAGCAAACACTAGACGTTGACAAATCTTTTTTAACCCTTTCAAGCTTGCATTTACCATTGCCATTTTCATCCACTACAAGCCGCGAATTGCTGTCGCAATTCTCGACTTGTAGTGGACGAAGATGACTTGAGGTGGATGAAAAATTACAGAAAATTGACACATATCGGTAAACCAGTTTAATGGAATTTTTCGCTCTAAAACCCTTCCTTGGTTGTAGAAAAATTAAGTCTGTTTTCAGGGATGTAAAATGATGCTTTATTGTATCGCGAGGGCTTGAAGGGTTAACCCTTTATTTAGTGCTAGTCGCGTGTCGTCTATGGCCGTTTTAGTCCTTTTATTTGTCTTCCAAACAAGAAAAATAGTTGGGAAAATTTGCATTAAATATGTTTTGATTCATGATATTGTACACATGTAAGTATTTTCCCCCCACATAATCATTTAAATTCTATAATCTAGCGCTTCAAGGGTTAACATTGAGTCAACATTATGCATTAAAACAGTTTGAGTTTTGTGTTGGTCCACCCTTTGTGGCGTTGGCCCAGAAGTAAAACAACACTGACTCGACTTCTGGTGTTTGCCGAGTTGTTGTATTTTATTATACACTTTCAGAACGTGCGACGTCCTTCGCTCAGGTCCATTTGCTTGAACAATATAATGTTTTTTGGTAAGCTGTTGTCACGTTTATTAACAAGTGTGCTGTGGAACATGTTCCAGGCAAAGTGGCGTCCACCATACACGCCAAGACGCCACCGTCGTCGGAACGAGGATGCACCGAGGCCCTTCAAATGCCACCTCTGTACAGCGAGCTACCAAGCTTATAGCACGCTGAGCCGTCACATGGTCATTCATCGCGGATTAAGATTTGTATGTACACTGTGTGGCAAGACTTACAACAGGAAAGACAACCTTAAACAACACATGAGAACACACCAGGAAAACCAGCCCACAACTCCTTAGAATCAGCTGCATGCTGGTAATTTACTGAACTTGTAGAGACCACTTAACTCCGGTCACGTGAGACTATGTGGAAACTTGTTGATTAGTTAGTGGATGTTTAAAGAATAATGAAACTTGTTTAGATTAGATTGGAGCTCATTTATTTATTGTTACTTTTCTTAAAATAACCATTTCCAAAGCATGTATTTTATTTACATAGACCAACCAAGCCATCCATATTCATTTGCCGCTACCATCTACAATAAATAATACACTTACACAATTCATTCTTTTATTACCATACCATATAAGCGACTAAATTATTTTCCATATTTCTCATAACACGAGTTCCCACATAGTTAGATAAATGGTTTAACTTGGAAAAATGATTCGGGAATTGTTTGTTAAATGACCATCTGAAAGTGAGCATACTGTAGACCTGGTAATTTGTGTAAGTTTTTTAATATTCGCGAAGTCTAGAACTCGCGAATTTTCAATTTTAGAAATATTTTCTTCTGCCGTAATTAGGCCTAACTGATAGTCACTGTTAAATGTCATCTTTTAATGGCGTGAATGCCGTGAAAGCTGTAACTCGTCTCAACCATCGTATTCACAAGTATGTCACTGTCGCCACACCTCGCGAGTAATAAGGCCTACCAGATCTACAGTATTTTGTACTTGGCATGCAGAGAGTTGTCAAATAAGGCCTATTGTGATTAGACTTGTAATAACTTGAACTCCGTCTCGTTTATATGCTTTCTGTCTAATATTGATAAATGTATACGTTGTTTAAACCCATACAATTTTATTAAAATAACATGTGCAGGTCAACAAAAAAACATGACATTCCATGCGTTTTTAATTAGTCTTTTGATTAGTCTTACTGAACTGCCAAAGATGGTTTTAGAGTTGATTCCCATATCAATAAATAGCCAAATATAATATATCCTGTCTTCGTTGTTGTTGATGTATCAAGTTTAATTTTTTAGTTGTAGTTAATAAGCAAGTCCTGGTAGCTATTTTTTGCAGAACTATCAAGTCAAAGCAATAATTAAAGAGGCATTCAGTATCCGATAACTACTACTATATATGTGCGGAATCGGGCAGATAATTTGGAATGATGACGTCAGTTCACGTCTCGTTGTACAGACTTAAGCTACGGCCACATCAAGCGCCGCGCCAAAAAAGATAAACTTTACTGTTTATCATAGCAGTGGCTACACTTGAAGCCGCGAAATGAAAACTGGGGAAAGTTTATCTTTCATGGGTTTTTTAACGCCCGGCGCGGCGTTCGGTGGGGCCGCACTTCAAGACGAAGGAGAATAAGCGTTCATTTGAAACAGAAAACAAAAACATAGACAAATACAATAGTTTAAAATAGAAGTGCTGGTAGTATTATTGTTTTCCAGTACAGGAGGCCGCCAAAAGACTCCAACAGAGTCGCTTTCATGGAGGTCACCTATACTGGATACCTAAGTGGACAGCAGGCACCCACATCGAGGCCCAGTGTAGGTTGTTTATTTGAATTGGAAGATTTAAACAACTGTTTAACCCATAAAGAGGTATCAATTCTTGGTCACTATCCAGAGCTCGATTTGTGTCACAATCTAAATCATGGCATTATGCTACCTGACCCAGCAAACACAGATTTTGAGCCGATCCAGCGTTGGCGTAACGTCGCGTGTTTGCTGGGGAATAAGTGAAGGAATCACGAGTTTGTATATCCATACTGCCGAGTATGATAACAATACGAGGTGCAATGAATATCAGAAGTATGCTGTTGCGGCAGAAAATGTAAAGCGCATTCGTGTATACGTTATCAGGCAAGTGCGTCCACGGGCATTCTTCAATTGTGTGTTTAGTTAGTAGCAGATTTATATCACGTTATGTGCAACGGAGCTTGTGGATCGAATTTAATCCTGTTTCAAAATAAAACCATTTTCTAAATTTGACACGATTGTGGCCTTCCCGACAGCTACGGTGTAATTACAAACAATCCAGTCAGAAGTATTGATTTTTCTGTTTCCTGCATGTATGTTGCTATGCCGCTGGATTTACCTATGTTTTATGGTCTATTATGTACAAAATAACCAACTGCTCTCCGGTTGTAGATTATGTAACCATGGCCGCACAGTTTTAAAATAATGAGGTCCAATCGATAATTTTCGAGTCTTTATTTGTCAGAAACCGTTTTAAATGCACCGAAGGCCACTTTAAGCTGAGCTCGATAACGAACTTGATTTTGATTATTTATCTTGGTACAAAAAGGTGAATGATGACTTAAATATAAGCATTGATATCCGTTATATCTAAGAATTTGACTACATGCACCGATATTGAGTTTGATTATTTATCTTGATACATATATCTGATGATTTTAATATAATCCTTGATATCCGTTACTTATATCTAACAATTTGACAACAGACACCGATATTGAGGTTGCGGTGGTTGTGAATAGTTTGTAATGTTTTTTCGATTATTGTCGAACAAACGGTGAGGGTGTCGATTGTGCATTTTGTTGACTTTTCCTTAAATTATTTCTACGACTAGAAAGTTATCTGGAAAACACTTGCAGCTCAACTTGGATGTCCACAATTATTTAGTGAAAAGTGAACCTATATTATGTTACAGGACATTGTCTCCGCTGACAACTCGACGCGGTTCAGAGTGGAAGCGAGTGCTATGAATCGTTGTCATCTGTGCCCTGCCACATACAAGTACAGTAGAGATCTGAGGCGTCACATGATTAGTCACAAGGGTCTCAGGTTCACATGTAACATATGTGGACGATCTTACTCAAGGAAAGACACAGTCAAGGGACATATACAAATGCTTCATAGATCGGCATTAAATGAAAATGCCATGTTGCAACTCTACAGTACCATTGAAGGAACATGATTTCACATATTTTCTTGCCAGGCAATAAATATATGTTAATCAAATATACCTACATGTATATAGTAACTTCTCATTATGGACATTGGGGCCTATGTACCTGAGTGGTAATGTAGCTGATGTTTTCTTAAATTCCTAGTATCACATATATATAACCTACCCAAGTGATATATCATATCAGAACACCGCCTAACGCTTTGTTTTAAAATTATTGTAATGACAATTTTATCTTCAAATAAAAGTTACAAAATAATTCCTTTTTTGTGTAGTTAATTTCGTTTTAAACGTTTTAAAAGCTAATTTCATTCTTTTTGTCGTGGCATGAGAAGTAGATCTTGTAAGTGGATGGTGTCTGTCAGGCTGTTTATGGGTGGATTTGCGAATGCTACTTAATTCACAACATGCTTTTGCTATATCCGTTTGTTCACCGTGCTAAAATACATTATGAATACGTGTTTGTCAAATTATAATCAAAGTTATAATTCGAAAAATCCCGATTGCAAGCTGATAATAATATTAAATCACCTATTTGAAATTTCTATTTCTCTGTCCTTCAACCAAGACATCGGTATGATTTAAGACCTACATATGTATTGAAACAATTTAGGTGTAAAAATATTAGCGTTGATAGTGTCGCCAGAAACCAAATAATTGACACTTGAGAAGTGAAATCGTCAATCTGTGTATAAAATCTGGTTTCTTAATGTACCCTTTTATATGGTCAAGAATTAAGTGTAAATATAATGGTCTGTAAGACCGCGCTATCATTGAATAGATAGTTTGAAATAAAAAGGATTTGTATACCATTTCCTACATAAGCAACAACATATATATAATACCTCTCGTCCATTAGAAGGACGATAGCTCCATTTAAGGCATGAAATATGATGTGCATTATCTTTTTTCAAAGTATCAATCTCACCGTATATTATTTTGGTTATATAAAGATTTAAGAAGACACTCCTTACCCTAATATACATTTTCCCTCCAATGCATTAGCACATAGGAAACCGCCACTGACCCCTGCTAGATATAACTATAAGCAATGATGTATTCTCACTTGATATAACATGTTAGCGGGTTTTCACAAGTTAAGATGGTTCTAAGGCATTATAAATGCTGCTGCTAACGACCAGTTCTCGGACTGAAATGTTTAATAATAGATTTAACTGTTTAGTGGTTGATTTATATGATTGCCGCGACTTGGACTAATGTCCTAGGGGCTTTTATGGGATGTGATTTTATTTTAAATGAGATTGAACTTCTACATGTTCTTATATTGGAGGCTTTTTCCCAAAAGAGAATTTCGAGAACCTAAAAATGTACCTATTTTTTCTTCTAACAATCTTATAGTCTCCCTGGATGTGCAGGGACTTTTCGGACCGTCGCATCTTATGCTTGAGAATAATGGCGATGGTTATAGGAAAATGTCAATGCTGATAATTAGCTGGTTTTTTTTGTAAGGATCTATGTGTTTTTATGTGAGACGGAGCATTTTTGTCCTTCAACCCCCAAAGTGCTGATCTGAAGTATGTTTATATAAACCATCAAGGTCAATTTGAAATTATCATCAATGTCTTTGGTATTGCTTTATTTGAATACCTAAGCTATGGGCCTTATTATAAATATTTAAATTTTTCCAATGCGAGGATCGACTTTAGACGTCACTTTCTGATGTCCAAAGTCGATCACCGCGCTGAAATGGTTAATTTGTAATGCCTTGGAATTATAAATATAACAGTTTTGCTGTCGGGACGTGTTCCAGGAAATGTGGATGACGGTTGCATCTGATTACACGAATCCTGCATCAAATGAGGATGTAACCCAGGCACGTCCATACAAGTGTCAAATCTGCCCTGCTACATACAGACGACCAGGTCATCTCCAGCGACATGTCCTCACCCACAAAGGCCAGAGATTTACCTGCTATGTGTGTGGCAAAACATACAATAGAAAGGACAACTTGAAGAAACATGTCGATATTTACCATGCAGCTCAATCGTCAACCTAGCCACGTATAAGTTGGTGCTAGAGTTTCTGATCTCTTGTATCTTAGGACATGGGCGATTGTACTGAAACATTTATGATATCCGTGTAGAACTGTTATCTATACTAAGAATAATCGTGTCGCTTTTGTGTCATTATGAAATGCTTACAAATCTAGTTGTAAATACAATTTGGTGCGAAGCATCCTATGCAGTATCCAAGAATATAATCCTTTCTGTTGTGTACAATATACATGATTTTTGTGTTTGATTCAGCTGACTTTAATAGCTAGCTTTCGTGAGGAAACATAAACAGCTTATTATGTTACAGGTGAACCTCTTGTCGGACAACTATTTCCTGACCAGAATGTCCCCGAACCGCATGTATTCCTGCCACATGTGTCCTGCTGCCTACAAATACGCCACTCACCTGAAGCGTCACCTTCTCATCCACAGTGGTCGCAGGTTCACCTGTCATATATGCCACAAAACTTACTCGAGGAAAGACACACTCAAAGCACATATGGATATTTCTCACCCGAAGGCGGCGAGCAGAGAAGATGATCAGGATAAGCCCGACACAAATCCGCCTGTGTCCCAGCTTGAGCAGATATAATTCAATTATCAGATGCTCGTAGCTACAATCGACATCAATAAATGTGGACGTGTACAATTTTTTAGATGGGATGTACCTTTGTACACTGATTACCACTCAAAAACGTATTAATCTCACACTGGCTGTATACGAACATGCGCAGATCTAGATCTAATACATGTCTTTAATATTAGGCTTTATTTGGAATATCGTCACACTATGAAAACCACCAACTTCCATGTTGAAATGGCTATTACTAAAGTACATTATCCGGCATTTTGGAGATACAGTAGAAATAGGAAAACGCTGTCTATAACCCAACGTGACCTGGATCTCTCACGCCATAAGCTATACATCATCTTTTTTTTTACAGACTGCACTGTTTTTAACGTATTGTAAAGTCACCTAAATGACCGTTCCTGTTGAAAAGTGACGTTAATTTACTACTAATACAGTAGGAATTTGTTTATGATATGCTGTCGCTTTACTTCATATAATTTATATTTGTGATTGATACCACTGTACAATTCACGTTCGACGGGCGTTGGTGAACACAAGAGCATCACGGATGACCGCCCAATTAAATAGTTAGATTTTTTTCAAAACAACACAAGACCATGTTCCGATATGATGCTGCTGTCACAAGTTTGACCTTACTCTGGGTGGGACCAAGGTTTTCTTGGTATAAAGAAGTGAATCAGTATGACATACATTTCGAGTGTTATGTAAGCTTTCCAGATTTCACGTCCCTTAGTGCGTTGAATTATGAGCTACTTAGTTATTAGTAGAAACACAGGTAAAGATATAAGCGCCAGCCCTATTTACATTTTTTGCTGTGGGAACGTGTTCCAGGACCATTGGATTGCAGACCTCGAGGCGCGGGAGCTGAAGAGCCTGGCTTACTGGAACCGTACAGAAGGAGAGACGAGACCCTACCTCTGCCCTGTCTGCCCTGCCAGATACAAGAGGTCTGGACATTTGCAACGTCACCTGATGATTCATCGCGGGAAAACATTTTCTTGTCCAATATGTGGCAAAACGTACAATAGGAAAGACAATTTGAAAGTACATGTTGATACGTCTCATAAAGCCAAATCTACGGAAAATGAATAGCAGTTATCTTTTCAGTTGCTTACGTAAAGTTCCTTGCGTAATCTTTGTTTTTTAATGCATTACAAAAAAGGTGCAAGTGGAATTTAAAATTTTATATTTTTTTTCAATTAGTTTTAAAGCTGTAGATTTCTGCTTCTGAAATAACATGGTTTAATCGTTATTTCTTTTATTTCATCATTTTTTAGGCTATGAACATTATATTTTTAGCTGTACTTTATACTTACTAGCCGATTTATGCAGTAATACATAGTATGTATATCTATATTGAATAAATATATAATTAAAATTACATTTTGCAAGAAATTATTTCAGAAGGGTCGGCCCCTTATGCATAAAACTAATTGTTCCACATTTCGTATTTCAAAATTTCACAGAGGAAGGTACATAACTCTAGGGCTACCATTTATAGATTCACAGTAATATCCATATGCCAGTGTTTATAAGGCGTCTTTAGAAGTCTACAGTTGTTATAACAACAAAACTGCCCGAAATGAGCAGTTTCTAAAACATGGCGCCTGCTCACAGATACGCAGCGGGGGTTTGCCTGAGCGACATCTATGTGTGGAGAATGATAAGATTCACTTAACTTACTATTTTTGCAGCTACCATTTTGTGAGCCAAGTGGAGTACCCTAATCCAACCAATCAGAGGCGTCATTTAGTCACGTGACCTTGAGTGTGGTCTGGACTATACTTGGCCCCTAGGCATAATTAGTCATAATTAGTGATAATGGCGCTGATCCAATCCTAATGTCGGGAGGTAAGCCTTGTTTTAGCTATGTTTCACAAACTTATTTGAAAAGATGGCTAAGGTTCTACGGTACCATGATCATTGATTGCTTGAAACCCTTTTTAATTGTCCGCTTGCCCATTGCCTGTCACTAACAAAGCTGCAGGCGGGAGGCGTTGTTATCTACTAACTAATCATTTTGTATCATGTACATATATAGATAACAAAAACTCGTTTTTGTCCGCCTTTTTATTAAAGAAGGTGGGCTATTGTAATTGAAGTTCGTCGGCGTTGGCGTTAACATTTTATGTATCCTGCTCAAATGTGTTCTGCATTTTGATAAAGGCCAGCTCATTGCGATCTTTCACATTTTACGTCCCTTTGGGCGCGATAACTCAAAAGTTTTTCATGTAACAGTATCATCCTCCTCAAATTTGTTATGCATGCTACTAATAACTAGTTCTCGGAGCAGATCAATAAAAGTAGAAAAAAATTCAAAATGGCCGATTTATTGCGATTTTTCGCATCTTACGTCACTAATTTTACCTTGTGGGTGCGATAACTTCGAAATTTGTTCATGTATCCTTCTCAAATTTGCTACGGATGTTGCTATTAACCAGTTCTTGGACAATTTCAATAATGGCTGA
This sequence comes from Flabesymbios commensalis, assembly GCA_964017125.1. Taxonomy (NCBI): domain Eukaryota; kingdom Metazoa; phylum Annelida; class Polychaeta; order Terebellida; family Flabelligeridae; genus Flabesymbios; species Flabesymbios commensalis. The sequence continues at coordinate 38,989,200 of OZ024902.1, forward strand.
ACAAATTTCAAAATGGCTGATTTATTAAGGTTTTTCTGATTTTTTGTCAATAATTCTACCTTGTAGACGCGATAACTTCAAACGTTTTCAATGTACCCTGCTCAAATGTGTACTGCATGCTAATAACAAGTTCGCTGAATAGAAGGTCAGTAATGGCGCGGGCTATTGTTGAGTGTACTCTAGTGTGTTGTTTTCTGTCTGGGTTCAGTGACAACTATTTGTTATTTATCTACCTAATATACATATATTCTCCGGACTCAAAACTTGGGATCTCAACAAAATATGGCTAGTCTGTCTCAGGAAATGTGACATAAATATTAAGGCATACACGTAGGCCTATTAAATGTGTTATATTGTTTGCAGCTGCTGATAATAATAACACTGACGTAGACCTATAGTGATCTTTCCATTATTTAAAAAACACTCGTAGTAGATTTATTTGTGGGGGGCTTGCCCACGGTGGGCAAGGACAGATTTCAGATTTTGTCCTACGCCCTGATGGGATATTGTCATCCCTTCGCCATCGCCATTTAGTTTGTCTACTGCTCCATCATGTCTAACAGATTGAATTCATAATTCATACAAACATTCAACCCCTCTGGCACTTTTTTAATGAACTTCAAAGGTGAAAGGAAATTGTTTGTTAAAAATAATGCTTAGATGTGTCAATTTGTATCCCCTTGTTGGGGGCAGGGGTTATGGCGTCGCCCTGGGTGTCTGGACGTACGTCTGTTCGCATTTTCGTTCGCATCCCCTGGGGATTGCAGATGTGCCTACTCAACAAAATTTCAGAAACCCTTGCTGATATATGGAAAATCGTGCCACATGGCTAGATCAGTACTATATAACTATCTTCTGGTCCAGCTTAGCCTATATGCGCACAAAGGTGGCCTAAACCCCCTCTCATTTCATTTCATTTACTATGTAACAAAATGTGCTGTTTCCCATTCATTTTATTTACCGGTACTATATATAACAAAATGTGCGGTTTCATTTAGGTATATGCCCTGTAAAATTTCAACTCCATCAAATGCAAAATTTATTTTAAGATAGGTGTAATATCTTGACAACTGTGCCAGATAGCTGGACCATTCATATAAAAACAAAATATGAGCTGACAGAGCGGACGGTTTCAGCGGACGAACCACCCAGAAAAAATCCAACTAGCTTGATCAAATTCATATTCATCATTTTCTTCAATATGCCGGCTATCTGGCCAAGCTTGACCATTACTATAAAACAATATGTGACACATAGAAAAAAATAACTTGATCAAATTCAAAATGGCATACTCCCGGTCATTATTAATTTTGATATGCCCGATATTTTGCAAACTGTGCCAGATAGCTGGACCTTTACTATAAAACAAGATGTGCGGTGTAAGGGGGGATATTTTTTTAACTAGATCAAATTCAAAATCGCTGTCTTGCGGCTATTATTAACTTTAATATGTGGAAAGCCGTGCCAGATAGCTAAACCATTACTATATAGCAAAATGTGAGATTTCGTGGGAGGAAACACCCTGGAAAATTTCAAATCGAGGGATGTGACCTGAAAAAGAAATTCAAAAGGCTCCACTTTCGGCCATGATTTACTTTGATATGCCTTATATTTGCTATTAAAACTGTGCTAGATAGCTGTAACATTACTATAAAAAAATGTGAAGAGTTCTGGGGAGGATATACCCTGCAAATGTCTCCCAAGAGTGGGGCGGGGTGTTATGCTGCCCTTTTGCCTATTTGTTTAGAACATTTTTCATGGTATTTCTTTGGAGGAGAGAATAATTATTTAGAATGTTTTGATGACAACATTTTTTTGTGAAAAGATTAGTATATGGCATGGGGTATGGGTAGAAACGAGATATGTATATTTTCAGGGTGGCAAAAATCCAAGAATACATTTAGTTCAATTGGCTTTCACTAACAATGCACCCCTGCTGCCCGAGTAATGTCATAGTGTCACATGTATGTATATTATTAGTGGTGGTGATAGTGTTAGTAATAATATTTAGTAGCAATAGTATGCAGATTTTATAACAAAGAGTTGTCAATAAATGTGTGTGCTGTACGATGATAATTGCAGCCTACATGTTTTTCATCCCCTTTATCAAAATATTTCAGATAACTGTTAATTACGTTATGCATTAGCAATTCTATAGAGTGATAATTTATTTTAAACAATGCGTAAATGTGAGTATTATATATCAATTTGAAAAAACATTCCGTGTTCCGTTATGTTGAACATGTCGTATACTACATAGCATTATATTGTTTATATTTTGTGGTTTGGCAGAGGAAAATTCACACTATTTATTCGCATGTTCCGGACCTCCCAGGGTGTTTTGATCCGCAAATATACATCTCACGAGCCGGACAATACAAAATCAAGGGCATACCAGTGTAAAATGTGTCCAGCTAGCTACAAACACTCCTGTCACTTGAGACGACACGAGAAAATACATTACAACAAAACACTATGTTGTGATTTCTGTGGGAAGTTATATTATAGAAGAGACAGCCTGAAGGACCATCTAAGCAAAATACATGGCATACATAAGCTTAAAACATGAACCAAATAAACATTTATTTGAAACCGTCAAATATAATTATATAATTAATTATACCATTGACATGTCAATGATTATACAAAGTTTGCATCCTGCACCTGGAGGGTAGTATCAGCTGATCATTATATCACAGAATTATTCTGAATCCCCTTTCATTTATTCTAATAAAATAAATTTAAATGCATAATGGTCTACCGTTAGTGTATAAAAATAATTATTAGGAACGTCAACGTCTCTTAAAGCTAAAGTACACATTAAAAGTTGGAATACGTGAAAAACGGGAATTATCTTAAATATGACAGACAATCTCGGTGGCTTCTCAATAAAAGTATATATACACGATGTATTGTTGTTGCAAAAGATGATTCTATATTAACTTTAAGATTCATTTACTGTGTTAATGAATGTGAAGTTATTGGTTGTGATGGTGGAAGAGTACTTACTAAATATTGACAAAATAGCTGGCTACGTAATACTGACTAGTAATTACAGACAAAGAAAACATGATTGAGAATTTCTGATGAATTCCGCATGGGCAAATGCATTATCGATACCCCACCTGTGAGTGTCCGATCGAAAATGACTGTTTAGAGATAAAAGGCTCAGCATAATCTGGGTAATGATAATTTGGTGGATGCATTTTACTACACAAGAAAAAATCGTGCATGGTTTGCTGTATCATAGAAAATGAATAGCGTATTGAATCCCTTCGTCACCGAAGATCCGACAGAGGCAGCTTTGGAATCGGACTTCGTCCACTGCATAAAACTATGTCTCAATTAAAATTTATACTAATTTTATTATGTAGGCCCTTTCGTTTCCGGAACATAATTATTTGAGATGAGGGATCTTTGGAATCCGGCTTCGTTGGGAAGAAAACAACATATTTGCAGAGGGACTAGAAACCATACTACAAAAACAAGATGTCAAGTTCTAATCAAATTCAAAATTACCGACTGACTGCCATTATTTAATTTTAATAAGCCTGATACACATGGACGATTACTATAAAAGAAAATGTAAGCTTTAGGGTGGGATACGCCCTGAAAAATTGATGAAATAAAAATTGATGAAATTCAAAATGGCCAACTGGCGGCCATTATTTACTTTAATATATCTTATATCTGGTAAACAGTGTTGGATAGCTGGACAATTGATATGAAATAAACTGTGGTTTCAGGGAGGCTTGTGCCCTGAATGTAATCTTTAACGTTTGTACTTCAAGAAGAATTATATCAAGGTTATGCTTATTTTTTAGGATGCTTATACTGCTATGATATTACATGACAGCATGGTATTTAGCATTTTTTCGTCGCCATTCCTTTCATCGTTGCGAATTTGTTTAGTTCTCTCTCTCCAACTTTAACCAATAAATTTTGTTTATTTTCACATTATGACCCGTGCGTATGGGAGAACGAGAACGGTTAGATTGCATTCAAATTCAACTTTAGGGAACAAGTTGAAAAAATAGCTTAGCATTGGCACTTGTTTGGAGGGCGCATTTTTTAAATAAAGATTTTATTTAAAATTATTGCGTCAACAATGGATATTATAAAAGAAACATTTATTTGAAGAAGGCATGGCATCGGTTAGAAGTAGCGGAGACAGCGGAGTCTTATTCTGTGAAACGCAGTGACGTCACTCGGTGAAAACAGGGTTATATAACACCACCTCCCCCATACTTCATTCTGTGAATCGCAGTGACGTCACTCGGTGAAAACAAGGTTATATATGACCCCCTCCCCCATACTTCATTGTATTAGCCAGCTCGGTGAAAAAAAAGGAGGTCAAGGTCATCGAGTTTCACAAAATTTTCACGTTTGGAAAAAAAGGTATTGTTTGTTTAGCTTGTAATTTATGTCTACAAGTTATATTCACCTCCCTTGCCCGACCGAGAAGCAGACTCGAGGATATTTAATGTTTCGGCTTCGAGAACCGACGTTAGTGGTGGTTAAACTACATGTAGTTGTAGTAAATGTACTAGTATCACTCGGAGATATTGCCCATATTTGTTCACATTAATAAGTCTATAAATAAGTTAACTTTTTTCTTAATTGCATTTCATAATTATGTGCTATTAAAACAAAATATTAATTCGTATAAAACTGTAGCTAAGGAGATCACGCATATTTAGGCAACACACCTCGACAGTAGAATTTTTGCGATGATCTTTCAGTATTTTTCTGTTCCATCCCATGACATATGTGTATAAAAATCTAAAATGCTCGACCGGCGGTAAGCAGAGGGCTTCTTTCTTGTTCGTTACCAAACAACTCCTTCAGGTCTCCTCCCACCATTTGTTGGGGTACTTGGATGATTGGAAGTAGTAATACTTTTTGCCACCATTCTGGTAGGGTCACTGGGATCTGTTCCGTCTGTTTCAATAATGCTTTGTACGTAAGCACTGGTCTATTTAGATAGCAATCATAGAGGACAGCGGAGCCGTGCTTTGTAGTAAAAACCCGATAGGCCTACTGCCATGCAAATATAATATTTATGTACTTTTAAACATATCTACTCGAGTCTATTCATCTTCAATGCATATACCTATTTGATTTTTCTTGAATTTTCCAATATGTTGGACGTATCATATACCATATGCTGATTATATTTTGTAGCTTGATATACAAGCATTCACTTAGATCGTTTATTCGCATGTTCCAGACCTTTGGAGGTGCTTTGAACTGCACAGATCCATTTTTGGAGCTGGAGCATCCCACACCAAGGGCATACCAGTGTACAATGTGTCCAGCCAGCTACAAGCACTCCTGTAACTTGAGACGACACGAGAAAATACATTACGGCAAAAGATATTGTTGTGACCTCTGTGGGAAGTCGTATATTAGACAAGATAGTCTGAAGATGCATGTAGATACAATACACAGCCAACAAGAACAACTATAACAACTATAAATCAAAGATGTAATCAAATAGCGTCAGTGAATAACAAAACTACACCCCGATTCTTCTCTTCAGTAACCGAACCTGCCTAGTTATTATCTTGCACATTCCCGCACGTCAAGTTAAAATAAAATAACAGAACGATATATTTAAATTAGCATGAAAAAAAAATATAGTGTTATTAACACGTCACCACATCAGAACTACTACTAGAATCACCAGCTTTCATCGCAGACATTGGAGTATAATGGTACTTTATTCTCTTATGACGTGAATCACTTTTTATGTTGTTTTTGATTGCTTACAGAAAATATATTTTCTGATAAATGTTACAGACTTTGGAATACGCCTACGCCTTTCAACAATATGGACATTTGCAGAAAGGAGGAGGTGAACAGAAAACCTACCATTGTCAATTGTGCCCTGCCAGCTACAAACGCTCGTGTCACTTGAGGCGCCACGAGAAGCTCCATATCGGCCAGCGCTATCCCTGTCCATTCTGTGGAAAATCTTACACCAGAAATGACAAGTTGAAGACCCACATTGATAATTATCACAAAAAACAGCCGCACACTTGTGATTGATCTTCATTCGTAAAAACACTAGCGTTATAATATCGATCCTTCATAGAAAACTTCACTGTGAATGTTTGCGATTGTTTTAAGATATGTGTGTTAATTGTATTTCTAAGCAATGAACAAGAACTAGCAGCTGGGCTTCATTTGTGCTTTCAGATGACTGGTGTGACGTGGCCAGCTAATGCCACAGGCGGCAGAGCCCTCTACTGCTGTGATGTATGTAACAGGGGCTACCAGTCTCGTGAAGCTATGATACAGCACCGTCGTCGTCACGAGGAACCACCGCGCTTCGCTTGTAATCTGTGTGACCGGCGTTTTTACGCTCAGTGGTTCTTGTCGAGACATGTTCAGACCGTACACCTGGGTACCAGACATACTTGTTCCACGTGCAACCGATCATTCTCCAGGCAGGACACTCTAAGGGCACACGTGAGATTAACCCATCCAGGAGAACCCATCTCATAAACACTATGACAACTTACGGTGATTCTCGTGGTTTTAATATTAGTTATCTTTTTTTTCCTCAGTAAATACAACCTTTACTTTGAAGAACATGACTAATTCATAAGATAAGGTTTTTGTTCACACACTTTTCTGGTTCATTCCGAGCAGATTGCGACAGTTTTTAATAAACAGTTTTTAATAATATTAATAATAATTAGTTGTGATGATATTTCTATGGGAGTGCATTTTATTTTCCCACACGGGGATGACACAAAACTAGCTTACTAGTGATAGAAATACAGATAGGAACACCAGATCAATTACTAGTAGTTCTCCATCGAGTATTAATAGTAGGCCTACGTGGAAGTAAAATATTTGTTTTTTTTATCATGAATAAGAAGTTCACTAGGGGGTAACCATGTATTTAATAGTTGTTTGTACAACTGATTTCATAATTCCGTCGACTCAAGGTGAGACAACTAATGAGTGAGTACATATGGTGACGTATGAATTGGTGACATATGTTTAGCATCATGGGCTAAGTACCATGAATAATTGCATTTGTTGTAATTATATTGTTGTGGCCATTTTGTTCTTATACAAGTTGGTGTGTTTCCTTTGGCAGACACGCCACTATGGGGATCTATCGCCGGAGGACAGTATGGTGGTCATCTTGATGTCTCCGGGTCCGTTACTCAACGTAAAGTCTTTGCAAAAGTATGGCCCTCGCTGCATGAGGCGGTTAGGCAGTCAAGACATCATGCAGCTGTTTCTGACTACAGAGGCCATGGGTTTCGGCAGGCAGCTCACGTTGCCAAGGCGGGGCAAGGCGATGGCGTTATTTGCGAAAACTGTTCCAAGTGAGCTCTACTCCTCGTCTGAAAACGACCTACTGGTCGGCAACCTACCGTGGTGGAAATACAGAGATGCCTTTTATGACAGTACTAAAACGCTGAGACGTATGGGACAGGATCAGAGCTTTCTCGCTGATTTGAGAATAGCTTTGATCAATCTGGACCATGCATACGCTGATACGGTTTGCTCTATCCTTCAGCTCTAATACCCTCACTATTTAAGAGTTAAGTAGGCCTATGACTATGGTCGTTTTTGTTATGTTGTGTTAGCAGGTTCAATCACAGTTATTGGGAATGAAATAAGTGTTTAAACGTCAAGATTTGCAAATGTTTGGTCTCAAATTAACAAATGTGAATAATTTTCACCCACTTGAAGTTGTGGGTCGCGATAGCGAGACACAACTTCAAGTGGGTGAAAATTTAAATAAGACAATTTTACGAATACAAGGGCTAAATATCAAGGCGAAAGAAGCAAGCTCTTAATATTATTATTGTCAACAAAATCATGTTTTAAATAATAAAGAATACCTGTTTCACTATTTTTTGTGTTTTATACTTTTATGTGTAACCGTATTCGGACTTCTAAGCAATTAATGTCATCCGCAGTTAAGCCGAATTTAAACGAGAATATTATTATTCAGGTCACTTTCATATGATACATATGCTGTGTGAGCGGATTTTTATTTAATGCAAAGCCTAGGGCATTAACCTAATATAAGCTATTGTAGGATGACAGGTCCACTGTTGTTAAATAGCAGGGTATAATGAAGGCAGATGTCACAACATGGTTATACTTCATGCGGGGCCACTGGCGTCGACGTTGGTCCAACATTAAAACAACATAGGGTCAACGTTTTTTCAATCAGCCACTCTCCAGAAATCACAATAATGTAAAAAGAATCATAATGCTGAGAGTCATGTAGTTTCGCAATTTGGGATGATTAGGCAGGCCTACAACCCAAGATCCAACATATTTTATGCGGGAGAATTCTGTTCATTTGAACAGATAGTCTCTTACATGTAGCTTCCTGGGTTGGACGCAGCCTAGCAAACACGAGGCGTTGAACTAGTGCTGGTTTGATGTTGGGCCAAGTGTTTGTTGACAAGTGTTTCGCACCAAAACGGAATAATAAATTCCGCTTAATACATAGTCACTACCAAGACTCTACTGTCCACAGGAGCCATTTAATAACATTAATTACAAAGGCCATTGACACTACGTCTATTAGCTATCAACCTTTATGGTTATGCTGCTGGAGGGGAGACATCCCCAGTTTTTTGTTCACAAAAAACTAGACCCTTCTAGTTTTTCATTGCCGTCAGCGAAAACGTCTTATGGAAAACAGTAGGCTCAGTTGAAATGTTTATGCTTGACCGTTTCAAGTTACTTGTCATGTTGGTGTCACGTGACGAAGGAATGTAAACACAGATAATTTGTTTTGGGTCGCAGTTGGTTAGCATCTGGAGTGGTAGGGAGTGCTTAGTAATAATTTATTAGTCAAGTGACAACGAGAAGTATATTGTGAGTAAAGTACTAAATTTCTACAGGGCCTTTTGTGGCTTTAGATCGTATTCATTGTTTTTGAATTGGAGCCATTTTCAGCCGTGTACAGAACAGAGAATGACCGAAATCTAGCTATTAAATGTTAAACGTTCCCATGGGTATGCCTAGATCCTATATCATAATATCAAAGCATGCGTTTCACACCCACCACCGTATGAAGAGCAAGTTCCCAAATCATAGCAAGTCCATATATACTTGAGCGACATCTTTGACCTAATAATTCCACCTAAGCTCAAAGCTCTTAGACCTGGCTCTTAGCTGGGCTTCAGGTTTGCAAGCGAACTGACTTTATTACTGCGGGGATTGCGAAACAGTTGACCCCTCGAATGTGTATTGACAGGAGAGACAATGTACACTCCACCAATGCTGGTTCATTTTTAGTCCAGCGTCAGAAACGTTGGGCTAACATTAAAACAGCATTAGGTCAATGTCTCGTTTGAGTAGTCTCTTGTAATCAGTTTAGTTGCTGATATTAATGCCGTCACCCTGTACTCTATAAGCTACTGTAGACCTACTCTATCATATCTATAGGCTACTGTAGGCCTACACGTGACCATCTCACGCATGCCCGTTTCGCAGTTAGATGAATCTTTAATTTTCCGTCACTTGAAGTTTGGGTCTCGCTACTGCGATACACAATTCCAATTGACTGAAAATTACTTGGATTTGTGAAATTGAAGTCACAAGGTATGATAGTGTATCAAACACAACAGCGTATTCGACATGTAAAAACTGATTAGACTAGTGCTTATAAGAGTGGAGAAAGCTCAGTAATATCAGGAGTATAGTCAACATCTGTGTTCTAGGGATTTTAAGTAAAAGCAAGTCTCTTAAAAGTTCTGTATACTCTATATTTTAGATGAGGGAGGAGGTGGCTTCGTCTAATCGTTGTGTAGAATGTGGCAGATCGTTTACCATGATGAAGAACTTAAAGCGTCACATCTCTACAGTGCACACCCATGTCAGGTATCCATGCCTCATGTGTGATAAAACTTTCTCCAGAAAAAAACGCCCTTGGATTCCACGTAAAGGACGTGCACGAGAAGAGAGCACACGTTGATATCCACGCTATATTGCGGACAAATTTCCAATAGTCCTATGTGGATTTCTTTGCATTTTAGGCCTATACGTGTCATGCCATAAGATTTGTGTTCTATAGTAAATGTGCTCCTACAATAGACCACAACTGTCAAATTGTTATCTATGACTTCACAGAACACTGTCATTTATGTTTTGTAAGCTCTTGTGAGTTTGTCAAGTATGAACGTGGTATAAAAAGACATGAAAACATACCAATATCTGTATACTAAGATTTTCTTGGTCGTTTACAAGTTAAACTCTAGCATAGTCAAACTCAAGTATTGAATAATTGGCATGATAGACCTAAATAATACATTATTTATCCTTGACAATTACTCATCATAACGAGGGGATAACGCAGATCATCTTATCCAAATATGTATTACCCCCTCGCCCGGTCACCGCTAACTAACCTTATCTGTACTAAACAGTCCAGGGTCCGAGGGGTTGTGGGTCGAGGGTTGTGGGTCAAGAGGGTTATGCAGATAACCGTCACTCGCAGCATAACAGTTAGAGTCTAGACCATTAGGTATAACTCAGAAGTTACTGGATAGGCCTATACATAGCCTACTGTTTAACCATGATTAAACTTTTATTGACTTCACATTTGATCTTTGTGTGACCTCTATGACCTTTATATTTTGTGATCAGCATTTTTTCTCATTAGCACGAGTCACTAAATATGGTAGAGAGTGTAGCTTTGAGAGTTACACCACACATGCTTACCGATGGCTCAGGTTAAAGATCGGGTGGAAATTAAGTCATGGCGGCTATTGGGATACAATAGTCACGATTTAAAAAGTTACTTGTATGGTATTTTCTACAAAACTCGCCAAATGAAATGATGCGTTATAACACCTGTGTCGCCATTTTATAGAACTCAACTATAGAACCTCTTATTTGTTTATATCATGTGTGCGTAAACAAGAATGTCACTTATCTGTTTCAAATGAATAAAATGTAACCCTAAGATTTTGTAATTCAATTTCATATCCTGGATGTGTAAAATCCACTCCTTATTCTCTTTGGGCATCGAAACCGCGCGGATTTACATGACCCAAGAAGTTATGTGTGTGTATAGGCATGCAACATTACATTTTTTGCGAAGGACCCTACGTTCTGCACACATATATATTCTCTTTCACATATCTTATGTGCAAAATGGCGGCTATTTTGAATTTTACCTATAAATAGTTTAGTTCTGTCGGGAAACTTGGGGACTTTCAATATGTTTTTCTTCATTATATTAAGGACAAATCCTGAAAAATACAGCTTAGTGTTATTTTTATCCGGGTCATAGTCAAATCTGACATAATGCTCCTGGACTATTTATGATGCTTTACTTTTATCCATCCTCATTATGTCATATTTTTATTTTCCCAGGTCAAAATGGCTGACGTTCCACGGCTGAATCTGCTTAACATCAATGTGTTTGATATCATTTATAAATCTTTGAAATATGGTCGCAAATTCAGCTTGTCAATGAAAAACAAACACCACCGCTCTGCATATGAACATTTAAAGTCCGGAAAATTCATGTTGGCAAAAGTTTATGATGTTGTGGAAGGCAAATTGAAAGAAGCGCTTATATACAAGGCCAATGGAAAAATTATGCCAGAGGAGACAAGTGTTTCTGATATCATAGACCATTTCTACCATCTTAATAAAGGTGGTGGTTATAAAAAGCTAACAAAATTAATAGCTTTTCACTATGTTGGAATCAGCAAAGCACGAGTGCTCGAACACATTAATAATAAACAAATTCATTCTGGAAAAAAGACAAGAGTTTCTCAATGAACAGAACCCTGCGCCATCAATGCTCCATTTGTACAGCACAGGCATCAAGCTTACATAGTTCAGATATAACCACAAAAGATGAATTGAGAAGCATTTTGTGGCTGTGTATTAGTGTAATATATATTTTCAGCAGCGGGCTTGGCTCAGGGCAATGAAAACAAAAACAGCTTTAGAAGTGGCATAAAATCTTGTCAAAATATACATAGAGGATGGTGCACCAATGAATCTCCAAACGGACAGTAGAATTTCTGTCACGGACCTTCCGCCGAGCCGGTTCTTAACATGTGAAAAGCTGTTTCGACGAAAAATACCTCCATTTTATTGATGGTGATTTTGAAAAGTAATTAACAATTTTAATACTATGTTGTCATTACAATAAACTCTTTGGAATGGTTATTGCTGATTTTTTCCATTTTGTATTAAAGTGAGTTATGTAAATAGGAATATTATGTGATTTAGAATAAATTTAAAATGGAAGTCAATTTATTTTATTATATTCACTGAGATATATATTTAATAAATTCCACGTAGATAGTAGATACATGTAGGCCTACATGCAGAAAATATGGTCCCCAGAGCTAGTATGCACGGTGTCATATATTTTAAATGACTTTTTTAAATACATACATTACTCGACTCCTCTAAGCGCTCGGATCGATTTCCCAAATGCAAACATAAGGGCGGAGCTTATTATTGACGTCATGAGATGTAGTCATGCCTGACTGATTATAATACAGGAAACGCCTATCCAACGCTGCCTGAATGCAGGTGCAGCACTGCAATTGCTGGCCATCACCACGACCGCTCTTGACCAGCGTATAGCATTGACGATGCGAGTATATTGAAATGATTGAAAATCTGATTCAGCTCATGTACAAATAGGACAAACATGACACATTTACCCGATGCAATTCCAGTGTTAATCCAAATTTAATCATGGGCGACGTTTGTGTGTGATACGCCCAGCCCGGAGAAGGTGGACGTTTTCAGTTGTTTTTTTTGTCAATAACTGATAATTAGGAAACTAAAATAATTTAATTAATTATTGGACAGTTCATTGAGATGTATACTTCGATTATATTGCTAATCACTAGGCCTTCAAGGGACTAGCCCACCACCTTGTTTTAGTCATGGTTATCAAAAAGTATAATCTTGTCAAGTGCATCAATCCTTTAACCGCCGATGCCATCCATGTTCGTTTTTTACATGTTCGTTTTTAATAGCATATTAAATATCAGCTTTTAAACCTGTTGAAGATAAAAAGTGACATTAATCACCGAGATTTGAATTTTTTTTACCTCCATCTTGTCAAATCTGAATAATCAGCGAGACACAATTTCAAGTGGGTGAAAATTCAAATTGAATAATTTGGCGGCTAAAGGGTTAACAGTTAGTTTCTTAATTTTATGTTTTATTATTACTAGAGCATTAGACTAAAATATTTCAACCTTTTAATGTCGCTTACTCAGCCATGAAATCTATGACTCCCCTAATCCATCATTATCACAGATAGAGGTAGTCCACTGTCACCATTTATCCGGATAAGTCAGGACACTATGGCAACTCGGATCTTATGACAACTCGGACATGTATGATATGAAATGACCCCTGTAATATACTATCGTAAAATGCGGGAAATAACACACTCTGTTGTATAGCGCGCAGAGGGGGAAAATGACGATCCAGAGGGTAAAATCCCTACTCACTGTTCTATAACCGGCACAAAATTTCGGTCATTCACCAAACACTACAGAAAGTTGGACGTGTGTTATCAGGGACACTGGTCGGCGAGGATTAGCTTGTCTAGGAAACGAAGACGTTTGATATAGTGCAGACTATTGTAAGCCACATTAATTTGAGTGTCCATAATATTTTATGAGATTAATGCCAGGCAATTTTAGCTCTCATACAATTATGGAAATCAATAGCCACTAAGTAGTTAGCGATCATAAACCCTGGCCATAAAAAGTGGTAATACGCTCAATCGGGAAATTCTCCAGCGCTGGTTCAACATGAATCCAGCATGGAATCAACTTGTGCCGCGATAGATACTGTTGATACCAATGATCAAGGGGGATCAAGATTATCTGTATTTTAATTCAAGACATAAATATATCATTTCTGCTACGCTTCTCCACTGACTGGGTAGAGATTAATTATTAAATATACGGTTAAGGATGTGTTGAACTCTATTGTGACATAAAAAGTAACTTTATGTTTACTGAACACAATTTTTCGAATATGTGAGGATCTACATAAGAATTGTTCTTTGGTTGTTCATAACCCCAATTGTATAACCCATATTACAGGCTTTTGACGATCTGATAAACGATTGACTATTACACATGTGAACTATTAAATGTGAAGTTTCCGTCATGCGATCCACAACTTGAATTGACTGGAAATTACTTTGATTTGTGAAATTGAAGTCACAATGTATAAGGCAGTTTCTCATGAGCGTAGTCGACTTGTAAATACTGATTACATCAGTGGTCATAGGAGCAGACAAAGCCCAGTATATAGTCGGCATCAGTGCTCCAGGGGTTTTAATTTAAAATCAAGTCTTTTTAAAGTTGTGTATACTCTATATTTTAGATGACTGAAGAGGTGGCTTCGTCAAATCGTTGTATAGAATGTGGCAGATCGTTCACCCTGATGAAGAACTTAAAGCGTCACATAGCTACAGTGCACTCCCATGTCAGGTATCCATGCCTCTTGTGTGACAAAACTTTCTCCAGAAAAGACGACCTTGGATTCCACGTAAAGGCCGTGCATGAGAAGACAGCACACGTTGATATCTATGCTATATTGCGGAAAGGTTTTCAGTAGTTTACTGTGGATTTCTTTTACATTGTTACATTATACGTACCATGCCATAATATTTGTATTTTATGGTAAATGTGCTCCTCCAATAGACCACAGCGGCCGAATGGTTATCTATGACCAGACATAACTCTATCAGGATTTCTTGTAAGCTCTTGCGATTATGTCAAGTATAAACGTTGTATAAAGATGCATGTAAACATAGGCCTACTGATCTAATCGTGATGTAAATTATAATAATTAAACAGATTATATTGTGATTGTGTGGTCGTTTTTCAAGTCAAACTATAGCCTAGTCAAACCCAAGTGTTGAATAATTGGCAAAGGATAGGGCAGTCTATGTAATGTATATGTATTTATTCTCATCAGGCTCGTGGATTACAGACTTTAAGGCAAATAGAAGGGCAGCTCTAATTAGGCCTCCTCTAATTAGGCTATACATCCGCTTGCCACCTCTAGACTATTAGCCCTATGACCCCGACGTTAGTGGGATGTACATCAAATTCAGATATATTGCTTAACCATGATTAAACTTCTCTCATTTAGCATGTCAGTGGCCTATATAACCAGTAAATTTCATTTTTTGTGATCCACATTTTATCTTATTAATCTCTCTGAAAGTTATAAATACCACACATGTTTAGGATAGCTTGGATAGGAATTAAAGATGGACATACATCGGTTGAAAATTAGTTCACAGCGGTCATTTTTAAGCAACTACTTCAGAAAATGATCGTCAGCCTCATGATTATGCAACATGCATAGGTGGTGGAACTATTGGCAACATGCCACCAAGCGCATTACTGCCATCTCGAGACTTTGATTGGATGTAAACTGGGTGAGGCCGCCATGTCATCAGCTGGTCAAATGAACATAGTTTGTACTGGTGGGAGAATAATCTTGGCCATGTTGACTGTATCACAGGATTATGTGCATATTTTATGTCAAAAAACGTAATAAATGGCAGCCATATTGGATTCTAGCTCAAGTGTAATATTTTTTGTGCTAATTATAACATGTATTCTCTGATCACAAAAATTCAAGTTTAGATATCGGTGAAAAAAATCTAGCATGATTGAAACTAGAAATAAGGCCGAAACTAAGATTCCCCGTGTGATCTCATAGGCCATTTTGAAAAATGCTAATTTAGGAATTTGTGCCCGAGGAAATGAAATGAATCGGGCTTTAGACCACCTTTGTGCGCATATGGGCTAAACTGGGCCAGGAGAACCTCCTGAGGATGGTGAGATGATTGAGATGACGCTGTCCTCCAGACACAGGATTCGAATTCGAGCCCTGGCGGATTGAAGCCGAGCACGCTACCTCTCGGTCACGGAGGCTCCCCACAATACTGAATTTCACACGTGGATGGGATGCCCGAGGAAATGTTTGGTAAACTTTTTTCCCCTGTAAAATAAATATCCTAATGATTTCAAATTTGCCCTTTTAAAGGTAATTTTGTTAAACCTTAGTCATGACTGGACTATATATATGCCTACACTGTATATCGGAAATATTAGGGTTTCAGTTATAAGTCCTGTTTGTGTGAATGTTTTAACTAACTTCACTTATACGAACATTGACTATAAGTAAAGTTGGGCGCTCCCTCACTTGTACCCACGTGCCGGGGAATACGGTAGCGACGGCTAAAAATTATACACAATGTTCTTTGGTACGGCATATGCCAATCTGTCAATAAATACGTTTAGCAAAAATTAAGCAAGTTGGGGGGTCTGTTAAACTTATCGGTGTCCTGTTGAGTTTTGCATCTGCCCATCTTATAGAAAGTAATCTAAATTTTGATTTAATCTATATTCATATAGCGTAGTCTAATATGCGTCCCAATGTCTCAAATGTGGTGGATGATTTCGATCGTGTGTTTTTAACCAAATAAGTTGAGTCACAGATTATATAGTACAGTCCCTCACTAAAAGATTTTGACAGAATGAAAAAGTCACACTATGCTATACTTTTTATACATATTACGCTTTTGCCAAGATCCTTAGATTGATAGATTCATTACAAAATTTAGCGTACTATGTCATTTGAATTTTATTTTTGAAATATCTTTAATGCACTATGTTACAAAACCGCCTGGGTTCTTTTTATTTTGATGGCCGTAGAAAAAAAAAATTAATAGTCTCCCGATTTGTTTAGACATTCTAAATAAAAATTACCAGGTGTGCTCATATTGTAAACTAATGTGAATAGGTTCAAAATATCGCCGGTCTGAATCAAATTACCTTGTGAGCGCAATATCTTATGAACCGTCAGTTGGTTCGCATTCAATTTTTAAAAACGTGTCTTTGTCTCTCTGCCATTATTTATTTCCCGTCCTATGCACAAGCTACTTTAGCTTACATGTGAGCATGCTTATCCCACAATTTGTTATTTTAAAACCAATTATCTTAATATCATATCTGTGATTGTGTAGATATATAATAAAATGGTCCTAATAGCTGTAGTTTGTTGTCCTGAAACTCAATTTTACAAGTGTCCTCAATTGTTTTATATCGCTGCTTTATTTGAGTTTATTTTTGTCAAGTGCCTATCTGCATCAGTCGTTTTTTTGGAATGTATACTTTCTTTGTCATCAAAATGAATTCATCTGGAGTTGTTTTCCTTTTCAGCAAATCTTTGCCTTCAATGAGGCTAGAGAGAACATGATGATACAACAAATACTGTTGTTTCCGGGCCCCATAGTCACGTCAAGAATGCTACAGCAGCGTGGTCGCAAGTGGCTCTGCTCGCTGAAAAGTGCACACATGGCTCACCTATTTGACAGGATTGAAAACATTGGACTTGGCCAGAAAGTCTTTATCAGCTCTTTACGTACATTATTACTTGCCAAGAGATTGCCCTCAGAAGTATATGCAACAGATGACCGTTATATTTTTCAAAATGTTTTCTATTCTGACTATAAAAAACAATTTTACGCGAATGACCCTAGGAACAGAATAGCATTGCGCATTTTCTCTGTATTGCGGTACAATTTGAGCAGTCAAATCAATGTGAAATATACACAGGAAGTTCTACCATTGCTTATACCCAAGCAGAAACGGTTGAGTGGACCTTCTACTAATAATGATGAGAATTGAAGAATGTGGTACAATAACTATAATAATTATGTCTGATATAAAATGCATGATTATAATTCTTTATAATTTTAGTGCAAACTGTCGTGTACATTAATACTAATACTAGGTCAAAAACGGTTATACTTTTAAACTTGTACTATTAACCTTTAGTTGAAAATAAAGTTTTCAATCTTTCACTTGCTAGTTTTGAACTCTTTATATAGATGAAGTTTTTAGCCTTCATACCGTTTTTAAGCTTTCGCTGGTAAAATAATATATCCACAGACCCTCAATAAACTTCCGATTAATTGTGTAAAGTCAATTGTGTATATATATAAATGAATGTTGTCTAAGACTTGAGTTATGTCCTCGAGTCCTAACATCTTTCAACGTCAAAGCCGCACTAAATATGAGCATAATAGTACAACAGCAGACACCCAAAAAGAGTCATATTTAAAGAGCTACCTAAACCGGCGGTACAACATTTGTCCACATGTCTAGAATTGTTCCCAGGGGTCTCTAGATAAAGAATCTGGTAGATGACATTGCCGAAAATGGGGGCGAGCTGAGAATTTGGCACTTTTGTACACCTACCCGATTTTTAGAGAAAATATTACCTGAAATTTGATTTTCGCGTCATTCTCACTCTATCATAAAGTTGGGCCATTTGAATGAAATATTGTTGGATTTAGTTTTTTCTATTGATCAGGTCATATATCTGTGGATGTAAAATAGTGAAAAATAAATTAATTTTGCACTAGCATCCAAATGGCCGCCGTAAAATCCACGTTTTTTTCCGAAATGTATTATTGAACATGGTATTCTTAAATGTCGCATCACAAGCACGGTTTGAGTGTCTAATCTTACATCTTACAAGTGTTTACAAATGCTGTAATGTGATATTTAGGACTCAATCCAAGATGGATATTTTGGATATTGTAAATATGTCACAAAATTGTCAATTTTTTTATTTTTCTGCATATAGTTTTTGACAACAGGTTTGTTTCTGTACGAAAGGCTCCATGAGCGGTGCCATTTGGTTCAGATACATCCCTTAAGTCTGAATTAGGTTACCAATGCTTCATTCGTCCAGTAATTGATCATTATGACCAATTTCAAAATGGCCGCCGTAAAATCCACGTTTTTTTCCGTAATGTATTATTGAACATGGTTTTCTTAAATGTCGCATCACAAGCACGGTTTGAGTGTCTAATCTTACATTTTATTGTTCGTTCAGGTGTTTACAAATGCTGTAATGTGATATTTAAGACTCAATCCAAGATGGATATTTTGGATATTGTAAATATGTCACAAAATGCAATTTTTCAAAATTTTCAATTTTTTAATTTTTTTGCATGTAGTTTTTGACAACAGGTTTGTTTCTGTACGAAAGGCTCCATGAGCGGTACCATTTGGTTCAGATACACCCTTTAAGTCTGAATTAGGTTACCAGTGCTTGATTCGTCCAGTAATTGATCATTATGGCCAATTTAAAAATGGCCGCCGTAAAAACCATGTTTTTTCCCGAAATGTAGTATTGAACATGGTTTTCTTAAATTTCGCATCACAAGCACGGTTTGAGTGTCTAATAATACATTTTATTGTTCGTTCAAGTGTTTACAAATGCTGGAATGTGATATTTTAGACTCAATCCAAGATGGCTGCCAAAAATGATCAAGAAAATGTTCAAAATTTCATATTTTCTTGCAAAGATTTTAGAAGCACATGTTTTATCATGTAAGAAAATTCCAACGATCAGTGTCATTTGGTTCAGAGACAACCCTTGAGTGAAAATCACATGATTAGTGCTTGATTTGTAAAGTAATTAATCAATATGGCTGATTTTAAAATGGTCACCGTGAAATCAATGCTTAATCTTCATATGCATAATTCAACATTGTTTGCTTAATTTTTATCTCAGAAACACGGTTTTTGTGTCTATTCTTATATTTTAATGCTGAATAAATTCACTGAATATATCTATGTATATTTTAACATGTTTATGTACTATAATAAGTTATTTGAGAACCAATCCAAGATGACCGCCGTAAAAAACGGTATTAAGGTGATTAATTCTTGATTTGTCAAGTAATTAATCATTATGGCCGATTTCAAAATGGTCGCCGTTAAGAAATGCATTATTGAACATCGTTCACCTAATAGTCATAGTATAAACACGGTTTTGATGTAATATCTTGAAGCGACACAATCAGGCTAAAATCATAAAAAAAATGTGTTATTTTCTTTTGCTTTCTTAATATGACCACATGATGTAAACATGTCCATAGACTAGAACTTCTTTTTAATTTTTGTGCTGCGCATTTACCAGTTAAGCGAGATATAGAGACGAAATTCCCGTATTTCTTATTTTGTACATGTATGTTCGAGATAAGAAATCAGGAATTTTGATCTGGTGCTAAAAATATACTACAGTAACAAAGATCACTTTTGTAATGGCTTACATAATTTTCAAGGTGGCTGTTATCACTTGTTCACTGACCAAGATCACTTTTGTAGTTGCTGAGATAACTTTTAAACTCGCTGTGATCTCTTCTTCAGTGGTCCCGATCACTTTTGTTGTGGTTGAGAATTTTAGAATGGTTGTAATCACCACCTTTGTAGCGATTTAGGTGATTTTTCAAGTGCCTGTGATCACTTCTTCAGTGGCCAAGATCACTCTGTAATGGCTCAGATAATTTTTTCAGTGGCTGATACCAGTTTGTTAGTGACCAAAATCCCATTTGTAGTGGCTGACATAACTTTTAAAGTGGCTATGATCACTTCTTCAGTGGTCATAACTTGCGTAGTGGCTGAGATATCTTTTAAAGTGGATGTGATCACTTATTTAGTCGTCAAGATCACTTTTGTAGTGGCTTAGATCATTTTCAAAGTGTGTGTGATCGCTTCCTTAGTGGCCAAGATCACTTTTGTAGTGGCTGAGATAACTTTTAAAGTGGTTGTAATGACTTCTTCGGTGGTGAAGATCACTTTTGTAGTGGTTTAGATATTTTTTAAAGTGGATATGATCCATTTAGTGGCCAAGATCACTTTTGTATCGGCTGACATAATTATCAAAGTGGCTGTTATCACTTCTTCACTGGCCAAGATCACCTTTGTAGTGGCTGAGATACCTTTTGAAGTCGCTCTGATCACTATTTCAGTGGTGAAGATCACTTTTGTAGTGGCTGAGATAACTTTTAGAATGGTTGTAATCACTTCGTCAGTGGTCAAGACCAATTTTGTAGCGAATTAGATAATTTTTCAAGTGGCTGTGATCACTTCTTCAGTGACTAAGATCACTCTGTAATGGTTTAGATAACTTTTTCAGTGGCTGACACCAGTTTGTTAGTGACCAAAATCACCTTTGTAGTCGCTGACATAACTTTTAAAGTAGCTATGATCACTTCTTCAGTGGTCAAGATAACTTGTGTAGTGGCTGAGATAACTTTTAAAGTGTATGTGATCGCTTTTTTAGTCGTTAAGATCACTTTTGTAGTGGCTTAGATCATTTTCAAAGTGTGTGTGATCGCTTCTTTAGTGGTCAAGATCATTTTTGTAGTGGCTGAGATAACTTTTAAAGTTGATGTGCTTACTTATGCAGTGTCCAAGATAACTGTTGTAGTGGCTGAGATAACTTTTAAAGTGGTTAAATGACTTCTTCGGTGGTCAAGATCCTTTTGTAGTGGCTGTGATCACTTCTTCAGTGGCCAAGATCACTTTTTAATGTCTTAGATAACTTTTTCAGTGGCTGACACTAGTTTGTTAGTGGCCAATATCACTTTTGCAGTGGCTGAGATAACTTTTAAATTGGCTGTGATCACTTATTTAGTCGTCAAGATCACTTTTGTAGTGGCTTAGATCATTTTCAAAGTGGGTGTGATCGCTTCTTTAGTGGCCAAGATCACTTTGTAGTGGCTTAGATAAATTTGTCACTGGCTGACACCACTTTGTTTGTGGCAAAGATCACCCTTGTAGTGGCTGAGGTCTCTGGAGTAAACACCAAAACAGTGTTTCTATAATGATTATTACGTAGTACATGTTTACCAATTAAAGGGAACTGAATTTTCATTTTTTTAGGAGACAAGGCTTTAGGTCACCGGGGCCAAAGCAGAACAAACGCATATTTTTTTGTCATTTTCACTGCTGCCATTTAGATTTAGATTCTATTTGGGACATGGCGCAATGGTTAGAGTTTGGCGCTCTGCTGATGTCGCTGCCTGCCGTGCGGTTTCGAATCCCGCTTGGTGCAGAATTTTCAGAGAAATATCATGTTTCTCCCCTCTCAATCTTGGGACATTGTTAAGATGTTGTGTCCTTGGGCAAGGCACTTCACCCTCAAATGCTTCACTTGACTCAGGTGAAAATGAGTACCTGGTAGGACAGAGATGGCAATGTGTACGATAAATTCAACGCGCCGAAACGGCTGCAGGACTGTATGCTCTCCGTTGAGTTGAAATGGCACACGAATTAACAGGTCCAGTGACCAGGGGGTAAGATGTAAAGTAGATAATGGGTCTTCGGACTTGATATCAGACTATAAACCTGCACCTTTATCTTTATTTAGATATATATATATTATAGCACTTAACATTACTTCTAGTAGATTCACTGAAAATTAAAATGCAAAATTAAATACCACGACCGTGTTTGTGAGATGACTATTATATTATATACAAGATCTTCAATAAAGCATTTTAGGAGTATTCATTGATGCCATGGCGGCCATTTTGTAATCGGCCATAATTATTAATTACGTTACAAAGTACTTTACTTTACAAATCAAGCATTAATAACCTGATCTTGACTCATAGGACGTCTCGGAAATAAATAATACCGCTCATGGAGGTTTTCATACAGATATAGAATAGAGCGTGTGCTCATAAATTATTTGTAAAATGCTGCGACTTTTTGACAATGTTGCGGCGGCCATCTTGAATTTCTTAGAAATTTCTACTTTTGTCCCATGTTATTATACTTTTATTGGAAATGGTGAGGATTAAAAAGTGAGATTAGACACTTAAATCGTGTCAGTGAGATAACTGTGTAACAAACATGTTCAATAATGCATTTTACGAGAATTACCGGTAATTGATTTCACAGCGACTATTTTGAAATAGGCCATAATTATTAATTATTCAACACATCAAGTATTAATCACCTGATTTTTGTTCATGGGTACGTGTCTCTCAATGAAATGATACCGCTCATAGAGGTCATTTTCTTCACCATTTTCTGGCGGCCATCTTGGATTCAGTGGTGAATATCACATTACAGCATTTGTAAATACTTAAGCGAGCATTAAAATGTAAGATTAGATACCAAAACTGTGATTGTGATGTGAAATTTAAGAAAACCATGTTTGATAATGCATTTCAGGAGAAATCATGGATTTTACGGCGGCCATTTTGAAATTGATCATAAGGATCTATTACTCGAAAAATCAAGCATTGGTAACTTAATTCTGACTTAAGGGATGTATCTGAACCAAATGGTACCGCTCATGGACATTTTCGTGCACAAACGAACCTGTTGTCATAAACTATATGCAAAAGAGTGAAAAAAATTGACAATTTTTAAAAATTGCATTTTGCGACATATCTACAATATCCAAAATAGCTCTTAGAGGTGGGATGCTACTGCAAAATTATATTTTTTGTACTATTTTATCTCCACAGATTTATGACCTGATGGATAGAAAAAACTAAATACAACAATATTTGACGTAAACTGGCCCAATATTGTGATAGAGTGAGAATGACGCGAAAATCATATTTAAGCAAATATTTTCTCTAAAAATTGGGTAGGTGTACTAAAGTGTCAAATTCTCAGCCCGCCCCTATTTCCGGCAATGTCATCAACCAGATTCTGTATCTAGAGAACAATTCTAGACATGTGGACAAATGTTGTACCGCCGGTTTAGGTACCTCGAAAATTTGGACCCTCTGCTGCTGTACTATAACCTTTCGTCAGTCATTTAACCGCTCTGACTGAAACCAGCTATACTTCTGTCATAACTGACTAAGGTGTGACATCGATGTCACACAAATGACATACTTCTTCATAGTTACTATCCACTGATATTTAAGCCGATAACAGCCGTATGTCAGAAGCATTATTTAATTCCTTCCAGAGACTTGTCTTGGGATGGTATAGGTCTATCCCAGCAAACAAAATATTTGTATAACATTCATACAACGCCGGTCCAACGTCTTAGACGTTGGTCCAACACTGTATAAAAGTTATACAAATGTTTTGTGTTTACTGCCAGGATGATTACTTCTAAGGCGCCGTTCATAGCGTGTTCCCTAGGGACACTATATTGCGTATTTTTTTATGAAGAAGAATAACAATTTGTTTGACACACTATTTTTCCTGTAGCCTACGCCATTATCTAAAACCGTGAACATTTTGAAGGTATGAATATACATGACACAGTAGCAGTTGGTGACGACACAATCTAAGGTGTAGCATGTGCCAGTATAGAAACAACTATTTTCACAGTGCTGCAAAAAGGTTAGTATAACGTGTATTTTTGCCAATGTCACATGAAATCATGTGACATTGTGTAATAAAATATTGTATTTTCTGATCCTTCTGTGAGCGGCTACGCAGAATAATATCGATATAGCACCGCTCTATAGCGAAATGTATAACCCCTTACAACGCTTAAATATTTTAGTAATGACCATGGTGACCAAAGGGTTTTTTAAATTTGAAATCGTCATACATATCTTAGTTAGCTCTTTCTGCTTCATTTGACTGCTGATGTTATGGGTCTACGGCCAGTATAACTTTCTAAATTCTTAAAAGGGTTAAAGTTGGTGGGTCGTCAAATGTTACTGAGTAAACATTGTGGGCCCACACGCATGCGCGTCATGACCAACGTTGACAAGAGTGGGGTTCGCCGCAACTTGAATATTATGGTTTAGTGGAGCATAACGACACAGCTGCTTTAACCCTTTAACCGCCAAATTATTCAATCTGAATTTTCACCCACTTGAAATTGTGTCTCGCTGACGCGATCCACAACTTCAAGTGAGTGAAAGTTATTAAGATTTGACAAAATGGAGGTCAACTGTTTTCAAATAATGCTAATTGGTGTCATATTTTATCTTTAACACCTTTAAAAGGTGGTACTTAATATGCTAATATAAAATGAAAACCCGAATATATGCGACACCGGCGGTTAAAGGGTTAATACATGCGGATCAACATTTCGTGGCCACTTCGAGGAAACAATACATCAAGTTGGCATTGTATCTAACACAACCAGGTCAATATACATGGTTTCATATCGAATATTAGAGTTGCGTGTTGCTACAATAATGTACCTCGGACAGTTCATCCATAAAATGGTAATGAACTTTGGTTACAGAGTGTGCTGTCCCTACGAGCAGATGATCCATGTTTTTACCAGAACTAAAATAAACCAAAATAAAGCGACAATGTAATATATAAATATCTAATAACGTTTGTGTATGTAGGCCTATAGAAACATATCATAACTGTATCAAAATCTTTAAATATATATGTATATTAGTATTATACAAATTACCCCCTTTTGTCCTATTGAGTTTATTTGTTCATAGGCCTACTCATGATTTTAGAATGAACCTAATATTGATTTGAACATGTTTGTTATATTGCAGCCCAAGGGAAAAAAGAAGCGCGTGAAGACGGCTGCTGAGAAAGAGAAAGACCGTATACGGTCCAGACTATACAGAGAGAAGCATTCTAAAGATCCTATATTCAAAGCAAGGCGGGCACAGCAAGAACGGGCAGCTCGAGCAGCAAGGGGTGCAGTGCGACATTCACCAACCAAGTGCAAAGATCCGCAAAGCTGAGAACCTGAAGGCTTGGCGGAAGTTTTTAACCAGTGAAATCGCACCACAAAAAAAAATAATAAACACTACGAATACTGTGTGTAACAAAGTTAATTTATTTTTAAAGATATTTTTTTTTAAACTAGTGTGACATTGTATTCTGTATTTACCAATATAATTTGCCTCTGGTGTGCCTTGTTGTCTCTTTCTGTTTGAGGTCGTTTATAATGACTGAATGTAAGTGAAACCTTGCATATGTTTAAATATGATTTCGGTACACTCCATGGAAACGTGTGTGATTCCACAATATCTAAGCTGTGTAATTCCTTATTCACAAGTATTTTCTAGTCATTGGCTTCCGTCGTTGTCGGAGATGCGACAATAAGGGTTACAAACTCAGGCATTCTTGGTCTAGCAAAACATTTCGCTTTCATCCAACAAAATGTCCGGAACTACAAAGTCATGTCATATGCTCTTTTAAACTTGTTACGCAAGTTAGTTTGATTTTTAAAACTGCAGATATTATTTCACTCGAGTCATTTTATGTTTATGGCTATTCACCACGTGGCAGTTTTCCTGACTATTTATGTTATATGTAGGCTGTAGCTCGCGCAATGTTTATTGGGTAGACCTATATCCATAACCTTATGTTAATGTAGAGTGGAATACCACTTTAAGTGAACCCCTAAAGTCACATAACGTGCTTATTGAATGTATATTTAAAAAAAATAATTCATTTCATTCATACCTGTATTGCTTATACATAACCCCCATACATATATCCTAGTAGTAGTAGTAGTAGTAGTAGTAGTAGTATTAGTAGTAGTAGTAGTAGTAGTATATCAAATAGTTGCTTTACGTCACTTTTCGACACTTATGGTTATTTAAGTGACAATGTAATGCGATAAAAACATAATGTTTAACACTCTTTGTGCCGGTTGTTTCGAGGCTACCACGGCCAACATCAGTGCCTGCACTGTTGACAGTTACTGGACTCAAACGGGAGCTGCATTAGCAGTACCCAACAAAATTATATTATAACAGGCGACAATTATAAGCCATGTTCCAACAGCTTCTTATTAGGGCGAAGTTAATAAACCCGGCAAGAGTGGCTCCTGTTATAGGTCCAGTCAAGTGACTGCGGGGATGAGCGAACTCAGGATTGCCCACTCTATGGATTTGTTCGAATTCTGCGTAGTTGTGCATGTTTTTAATTCTACGGGCCGATTTTACTTTATTAGATCGATTTTTTGCAAATACATTCTTTATACTTTCGCACATCTCTTTTCAGCTATTCATATAGCCTATATGTTGCTAGTAACCAGTTCGCGAACATGTTCAATAATGGCTGAAAAAAATCAAAAATGGCCGAGTATTACGATTTTTTCGAACTTTACATTTTGGACGTAATAACTTCAAAATTTTCCCATGCATCGTGCGCAAACTTATACATGTTACCAGAAATAGATAATAACCAGTTCTCTGACAAGTTCAATAATGGCGCCGGGCTATTATCGAGTGTGCTCTTGGTTCTGACGCCCAGATCAGTTTCTATTTCACCTGTAAACTCCTCATATAATACACACATTATGTTGCGCCTAATCCTGAACACAACGCACCCAGTCGGATATTTCCACACTCCACCCTCCCCAAATTATGTGTTTCTTCTTTTTAACTATCCTGAAGTTCCTCCATCAACACTACCCGATGATAATCCTCATGTTCCCAAGTTATACTTCATGGCTTTGAAAATATATGTATCAGAACTGTTGATACGGATCTTGTGGTTCTTGCAGTGGCTTTAGTAAATGAGTTGAAGACTATGGAAGGATCTGAATGTAAGCGCCTCGAACACCTTTGTTTGGAATTTGGCACCGGTAAAAGTTCCCGTTATATTCCTGCCCACTCAATTGCCAGTCATGTCGGTCCACATAAATCCAGAACTCTGCGAGTAATACATGCCCTAACTGGCTGTGCTGTTGTTTACAGTTTCTGGAGTAAATCCGCATGGTAATCCTGGAATTAATCTCAGAAATAACAGACCAGAGACTATTACTGATACAATCTTCAAAGCGACATGTCCTCATAATGCAGTCAATGAAGCTAGGAGGTACATGTTCTCTCAGGTTGCCACTCAAGGTGGTTTGAGCCAGCACATTGGAAGAGCCACATATCCACGGATGCCCCCAAGGCATGTAAACAGCTGATATCGTGTTGATGCAATCCAGACAAAGATTGCCTTGAACTATGCAAGTGCAACAGAACAAATGTGCCATGCACTGATTTGTGGAAATGCCACGGTGGTTGTCTGTAATATTTCTCAATTCGCTATATTATTGTGTTTAAATTGTTTTTTTATCGATTGCTGATGTATATTTTATGCATTACGAACATTAACTAGTAGACGTAGCCTACACATTGGCATTTTATTTATTTTTTCTAAAAAAAACAATGCATTATGATTATGATTCGAGATTAGTTGTGTGCCGTTTGGACCACGGTGACGTGAGTAAACAATACAATTATATCATGTAATTATGTAATTATATCGTATAACTGAGGTGAAAAATGATGGCAGCCATTTAAAAAATTCTAAATAAGTAGGCCCTACCGTCAGCAAAGCCTGGTCACGTGTCCACATTTCTTGAATTAATACCGATACGGTAACCATCAGTTGTGCCAAATATGTCGCTTTTGTCACAATTTGAACAATTTTGTCATTAACAGTCCCACTATTTACTACTACCGACGACTAAATATCGACGACTCGAGAAAATAGTTAAGATTGTTCTATGGTAGACATTTGGATGTGAGAATTAGTCAACTTTGAACCATGCAGGTGATTAGTCGGGGAATGGTCTGAGAAAGTTTCGTCAAGTTCGTTTTAGTAACTGTAGAGCGTTTACATCTAATTGCAAATGAAGTGGCGCTGTGCCAGCTATCTTTGTGATACAAATTTGCAATTTTCAAACTTGGCCAGGACGATCATTTACAGAGTTACATGGGACAGTTTCGTGATGATTGCCTGAGACCATTAATAAACATCTAGGATAAATGTTTATAAATAAATACAACATGAAAAGAGGGGTACTATTGATACTTATAGGTTTGCATCACAGAATTAGAGGTCTATGGTTTGCATCAACTCTTCTATGGCGGGCACTGGGTGTACAGGGCCCCGTTCTACTAACATGCTGCTTGACTAAAGCCCGTATGTGACATGTACTGATAATTCTGCTTCGATTGCCGAGCAGTGATCATTAGTGTAATCTAGACCATTAATAATAGCCTAATGGCGATTCAGATTCGACATGCTCAAATAGAGCACCTTTTCAAAGCTGATAACGTGTTAAGAGTCACAATAAATTGTCACAGTTACAGGATACTCTCTCGCAAATCCTGATTTATTTGAATAAATGCAGGAACGATTTGTAGCATTTACGGACAGTTTGCGTCATTTATATAGGTATGAGATACAGGTGTTTATGACTTTAAGTTGCAAAGTAATACAAAAAACTACTGTGAATGGGTTATATTAAGGAAGTTATTATCTTCACTGCACAAATAGGATACATATATCACCAGTTGATCACTATCGTTTTGTTGAGTGTTAAGCAGCTATGAGATACTCACCTGCACATTAAACGTGAGATTAATAAAGTATTATAAGCTATGTTTTAGTGAGATAAATTACTATTTCCCCGGTTATTTTCAGTTTTTATGTGATGATGGAGGAGGATTTAGCGGGGACTCACAGACAATCATGACCAAGCTGAAGCAGATACTATTGTTTCCAGGCCCCATTGTCACCATAAGAATGCTGCAAAAGCGTGGTGGAAGGTGGCTCTACAAAGTGAGGAGCGATGAAATGGCTCACCTAATTGACAAGATTATAAACATTGGACTAGGTCATAAAGTCTATATCAGCTCTTTAGGTACATTATTGCTTGCCAAGCGATTGCCTTCAACAATAGTGGCAGCAGATGACCATTTAGTATTTCAAGATGTTCCGCTTTCTCAATACAAACAACAATTTTACTCTAAAGATCCTAGAAATAAAATGGGGAAACGGGTATTTTATGAATTGCAGTATCATTTGGCTGATCAAACAAATCTGAATTATGCACAGGCGGTTTTAGCTTTGATCACTCCGCAACAGAAACTGATAGATCAACCACCAATCTTCAACGATGCCAATAAATAAAGTCTTTAGTATCCTTGATATTATTCATCGATAAATTTAAACATACAGCTGTAACTCGCCACCTCGAGTATTGGCAGATACTACAGTGTATATAATTGTGAAGACTGTTAATGTTAGGTCAGAAATATAACGCCGGTAGCAATCAATTTTTGTGTGTTGTTGAAATTTGTTTGGTGGCAATTTTTGTTGTTGTGTTTTCCTTGTGTACCGGTATATGGTGAATACAGGAATAAAGATAATGTTTGTCACGTAAGCTGTTTTCATTTTTTTCAAACAATATCAGTAGGGTATAATGTTGTTCTTTAAAAGTTCTGCCGTGCACAATGCAAACTGCATACTTAAAACGTACTGCTGTTTATCTGTGCACGGCTAAATGACATCTTCCCTACAGCAAGGTTACACTTCTCGAGGTCGCAGACCGAGTCCGCGACCTCGGAAACATACTCCATAGCATTGCTGTAGGAACTACTGTAGAGAAGATTCTAAATTAAAATGCAGGCCTACACGCAGGAATCCTTACGCAAATATATGCGATTATGTTTGTATTACCATACTGCTATGAAGTGCTCTGATAATACAGAGATATAGAGATAGTGATTACATCACTGATAGCGTTACGTTTTTTTACTTACAGTTCCCGATCCATGGACAAAAGCTATTGAAGACTAGACGGAGACAGACTTACTTTGATCGCGGGAACATCTCGCAGTCATTACTTGACGCTCAGAAATCACTGATGAAGGACATTATATTATACCCAGGCCCTGTACTAACCGTACGTAGACTACAACTACAAAGCGGGCGTCTCTTACGCTCACTATCCAGCCATGACATCACCTTTTTATTTGAAGAGCTGCACCGGCAAAATTTGGGTAAAAAACTTTACGTTCAAAGCCTCAACACCGTGTGTTTTGTCAAAAAACTACCGGCTGATTTCGGAGCCGTAGACGATTGTGTCATGGTATTTGAACATGTGGATTTTGGAGAGTACAAGAAACAGTTTTATAATATCAGCAATCCTAAAAATTATCTCGGTCCACGAATTGTTTCGGCCCTTCGGTACTTAATACGAGAACAACTTGGAGGTAAATACGAACATGAAATCTGCTCGATGCTTACTGCACAGCTGCGTCAAGGTAAAGCTACCTTAATCCAGAAGTCAAACGCCACCCAAAAGACATCTCAGTAACATCCCCTGAGATCGTAGGCATCATGGCAGACAAACGCAAATCAGGGACCAACATCATCATTGGATCTCCAATACCATGACTTCCATTTTTCAATAAAACACAGAGCGACCTGTTTTAGAAAACATTTCATTGGACAATACTTTTACGTTACCAAAAACTTGGATGTAATCGATGTTTTCTGAATATTTTTTATTTTAAATTAGGGGAAGCATACAGATATATCTGTGGCAATTGTTTCATAGGATATATTTCTTTATTGGATTGAAAAACGTCAGTCCTAAAAACATATTTTGCCAATATCAATTCTGATCATTTTCTACTTTAAAAAAAAACATGATATATAAAAGAGTCACTATTCAACCTAATTTAATAAACAGCGTAAAAAAAAATGATATCCAACATTTTTTATCCACCGCCCAACAAAGTTTGAGGCAGGGGGATTATTGCGTGCATCGGATGTCCGTCCATTCGTCCAATTTCGTTCCCAGAGCAAATTTTGGTGACCCACGCACATCACTTAAAGGGTGTAGGTAAATTTGATAGTTGTGACTTTTGACCTAGATCTCCTTGAAGACCTTGATTTATTGTAATATTGCTGATATTAGGGAATGTGCAAGATAGCTAGACCATTACTATAAAGCAAAATGTGTTGTTTCAGGTAGGGTATACCCCGAAAAATTTCAACTCGATCACATTAAAAATGGCCGAGTCGCCCATTATAACTTTGATATGCCTGTATAGACCATACTATAAAACAGAATGTGTGGTTTCAGGGAGCGATATGCCCTGAAATGTATCAATTCAGTCAAATTCAAAATAGCCGACTATCGACCATTATTGACTTGAATATTATGCTTCATATCTGACGAACTGTGCCAGATAGCTAGAATATTACTATACACAATGTGCGGTTTTAGGGAGCGATATGCTCTGAAAAATCTCAATTCGATCTAATTCAAGATGGCCGATTTGCGGCCATTATTGATTTTAATATGCGTAATATCTGACAAACGGTATAAAACAAAATTGGAAACTTCAGGGAATGGTGCACCCTGAAAAATATCTATCACGAAGGCGGGGCTGGGATTATGGCGTTCTTTGGACTCTTGTTCATAAATCCTTATAACGTCGTCTAAATTGCCCCCCGGGTTAGTCTGAATATCGTGTCAACACGTCCTCCCCAATACGTCACCATGTAGGCCGAGAGGAGGATCTGGCTGCGCGAATATGATGAACGGGGCATATATGCCATCAAAGCATACATAATATGTATTAAAATGTCATAATATAATTGAATGGCTTAGAGGTACAGTGATCAAGTCCGCATTTTCTAATTTTTATATAGAAGGCTTTGAAATTAAAATCAATTAACAAAATTTAAAAATTCGTTTTTAATTCAGTTTGTGTACGTCAATAATCAGAAGCATATGGGAAGTTATGCATTGGTGTTTATTATCCATTCCTATTAGCATGTATATAGTTACTGATGTCGTAAAACCCATTTCTATTTTTTCATTTTAATAAAATAAATGATATTTAAAAATATCAATTTCTTATAAAAGTCACAAACTAGCCTAAAAACTGTCCAGTATTTCGTCATCTTGCTCCAGTAAAAGTTTGGTAATGATTGACATAGCATAGACAGATCCATGGAAAGGGTGTTTTATAACATTTCAGCTGCAATTTCCGTATGTTTCAGAGGTAAACTGATCCAAGTCAAAAAGTCCCTATATATTAAACTGATTTTTTTACGAATATTAGATATTTTAGTTTATTATCCTATATATTTAACTTTCCTAAAATGACATAAACTGTAAAAATCTAATTTTGGACTTGGATCATTTTACCTTTGTGCCATTCAATTTAAAATGACTGATCTATTAGTTTTTATGTTGTTCATTCTCACTTGCTACATTTTATTCTGGACTGGGCCTTGTTGATATCTAAAACAAACACATTTTATATTAAAAATATCATATTGTACCTGGTATATATGTACATGCTTAGCATCCCCACATTAGGTCGACTTTCCATGCATCCACTAATCTAGGCCTTTACAGATCCGGCAATCAGACCGGGCAATCGTTTTCCATGTGTATGTAGTCTCTTACGACAACTTAGTGGCCCGACAATTCTTCTAAAGTCAGGAAGATGTTAAAGTCCTAGCTGCATCATTCACCGCTTACTTTAGGGGTGAGAAACAAATTTTAATACTTTTAAGAATAAAAAAGACATTTTATCATTTTGTTATTATTTTTTAAGTTTTCAAACCTCTAAAAAATGTGTAATGCTGCATTGTGTCGTCGCTTGACTTTGTGGCTGGAGTTGGCAGCAACACGTTGGGAAGCAATGTAAACCTTCAATAAATGACGTTTCAAGGAATTATATCTATACAAACGGGTGTCCGTTTTCAGAAAAAAAATTAGCTCTTCAACCGGACGTCTCTTTTGCGGGATGGCAAACCGGACACAAGACAATAACACAATCCTTTCATGTGAACTGAAAAAAACGACTGAAAGCTGAAAACCTGGAGATCGTGTCATTCGGGATTATCAATCTTCGTTGCTGTATATCTCTCAGCTGCATGCAATAGTTAAGCCAAATATTTTATAGTACAACGCCGCTCTTATTCAACAATTCTCTTTGTTTTCTCTAACTTGTGCAAATAAGATTTTCAAACTGGAAGTTCAACGTGCTCGAAATGAATAAAACATGTTTGTGTGATATTTTAGAAGCATGCCAGGCTAATTTATACTAGCCGTGAATACAAGGCTATTTGCTTGTGTCCCCAGGGCTTCTGAAATACTAGTGCTTGTCATATTATGGACAACAATGGATAACCAGCAATGGATGGATAACAATTTGATTGTGACCTAACTCACCATTATAATTGCGTTATGCTGACCTTACATTTCCGGTGTTATTCTGGCTTACCCCGTTATATTTTCGGTGTTGTTCTGTCTTAGGTTAGAGGTTTCTATACGAGGCGGCCACGGCCCGGACCGTGCGGACGTCCACCAATGTCAGAACATGAAGCCATGCTGATGGTGCAGGATATCAAACGGAACAAATTATCTGTACGGAAAGCTGCGCAAATTTACAGCCTACCTAAATCAACTGTACACAGGTAGGTTGTGAGATGTTCCATGACTGTAACTTATAAATGGGCCTATGTGCGACTAGTTTGTTCCATTGGAAGTGGCGTGGCTTTTTATCTTCTGCATTTATAATTGATTATTAATCTACTTATTCTGTTTTTAACTTTAGCGAGTTAGTATTATCTAATATATTGATCTGTTGGTGTCGTGCATGGCTCTAAATCGACCGAAGACTTGAAAACTAGGCTTATTAACCCTTACAACGGTGAAATATTTTTGTATAAATTATGGGGAATAAAGATTTTTTTTCAATTTTAAGTCATCATAAATGTCTTAGTTAGCTCTTTCTGTTTCATTTGAATACTTGTGTTATGGGTCTACGACCAATTTAATTTTTTTAATTCTTTCAGCGGGGATCGACTTTAGAGGTCAGAATCTTTCCCGCGCTGAAAGGGTTAAATCACAATACTGTACCTATTTCCTTCGATTTAGAATGTAATTAACACTCATTTTAGATATAGTTTATATCGTATACAATAATACTCAGGTCTTTATCACTGAAGCAAGAGAATCGTGGCGAGATAGCGTTTGGTCAGGCTATGGGCTCCAACCACCCACCGTGCAAACCCCCCCCCCCCCACACACACCACCACATCTCACCCACACCAACTTTTTTTCATGTCTAAAACATGAAAAGAGATGTTAACAGCAAAAATTAGGGATGAACTTTATATTTTGACCCCTTATAGGGGGTTACCCCCAAACCTGTCTAAAAATAGGTGGCAGGGTTACGCAAATGTCTGTCGTTGATATTTTGGTTAACCAATCTGCACTTGCGACATACCATATAACAGATAATTAACTTCTCGTTCTTATGATATATCACACATTGCAGTAGAGTAAGTAGCTGTCTCTCCACATACGCTGAAGCATGATTTTTTATTATAAAATTATCAAAATGAACAACAACAAAAAAACGATTCAACATGGTGAAAAAAAACAGACTTGACATATCTGGCCTATATTTTCTGAACCCAGATGTGTTTATACTTAAAAATGAGTTATATCTATAAATATCCTACTTTTTTTTAATGAAAACATATTGAAGCCTCACAATTTTTGTGTATAATTTTTTATCCACTTGTTTTTACATAATTTGTGTATGCTGAATTCGAATCAGTCGGATAACATTCTATATTTGGTGACCTTCTCCTTCAAATTAGAAAAACACAAACTGGCTGCCAAAATGTAAAGAAACCCCCGTATTTTCCATGTTTTTTTTCGCACAAGAAAGCACAATTGATGATTTCTGCAAGGTTCTTATTACATTTTTTTCTAGTGTCTTTGGAAAGAAATAGCCTTTACTTGACCTCTAAATACAAGATGTCCGTCGTTTTTTTTATATATCCACTGTTACTTTTAGGTCACCCCTAAAATTTTTGACGATAGGTTGATTCATTTCTGGTAACTTAGTGGACCAGAAATAAAAGTTACTGACGAGTAAATTTAAATGAAAAAATCCAAAATGGCCGCGAAATTCAACTTCATATGAACAAGAAATAAAATGACTAGCAAAATGTGAATTAAACATCTTTTTAATATTTGTGGCTTGAAATTGCTCTATTTATTATTTTGTATGACTTGGGGGCTGAAAAGAACATTTCTGGTGTTTATTGTTCATCGCCTGACCTATATAGTTTATCGTAAAATCCAAGATCGACGCCATTTTAAATATTTACTAATGTTAATGTTGTCATTTTAAATACTAAGCAAATCAAAGCATGTTAGAATATACTGTGATTAAATACAGTTTCAAATAACTTGCAACCTAATCTGCCGTATTACGTAGCCTATTTTTTAGCTGTTCATTAAACAAATGTTAACAAATGTTAATGTTAAAAAAGCGGTAACCATTTTGAACTAGAAAACAGATTTTTTGTTTTGCTTATTTAAAGTTGAATGACACCAAAGATATAATGTTGACCGACATATTCCAAATTATGTAAAAACAAGATCAAAAAATAATTTGCACTCAAATGTCGAGCAAAGTTCAATGTTTTATATTTCAGCCCAGGCTAAATACACACATTTTCGTAAAAAGGCTGCAATATTTTTTCAAAATATATATGCCTTGTACAAATCTAAACAACACTCAGTTTTAAGCAAATACACATCTGGGTTCAGAAAACATTAGTTAAATATAGATATGGCCAATAAATATGTTTTATCGGGTCGTTTCCATTAACCATGTTAACTAGCTTGTTTTGTTGTTGACTTTGATTATTTTGTAATTAAAAAAACATGTTTCAACGTATTTGTAGAGAAAACCCTTTAATCCACTGTATCATGCAATACATCATTAGGAGCGGATATGTGATTACCTTTTATATGGTATATTGCATGTGTAGATTGGTAAACAAGAAAAGACGTTTGCGTAACCCTACCCCCTGATTTTAGACAGGATTGGGGGTACCCCCCCCCCCCCCTATAAGGGGTCAAAATATAAAGTTCATTGCTATTTTTTGGGGTGAGATGTAGGGGGGGGGGGGGTGCACGGTGGGTGATTGTAGCCCATGCCCTAATTTGGCCTAAAACGTACTATTTAAGCATTCACTTGCTTCAGGCGTAGGCCTACGTCTTGCTTCGAGTAATGTAGCAGCATTGTGGATTGTGCTTTTACAGAACTCTGCAGATTATGAGACGACGTGAACAGTCCGTAACGTTCGGACAACCCACTGTGCCACCAGCGCTCAACAGCATGACAAATCCTTCTTCGTCTAGATCAGAACCACAACCCACTGTGCCACCAGCGTTCGACAGCATGATGCGTCCTTCTTCGTCCAGATCAGAATCACAACCCACTGTGTCACCAGCGTTTGACAGCATGATGCGTCCTTCTTCATCTGGATCCGAACTAATTGTGGTTGGAATAGAACCTGCGCATGCCTTGTTTGAATCGGCACCTAATATTTTTGGATCAGAACCTGTCGTTTTTGAAACGGAGCCTGATGTGATTTAAGCCTAGTTATCAACAAGTAACAACAAGTATTTATTGCTGATGGTTCCTGTGTGCGGAACATGACAGAAGAGCCAGGAAAGCGCTGGCGCCATATAATACAATACAGTGCATATTATAATTCTATTTACAATTGTAATGATTTATACAAGAATCAGTGGATAAGTTGTTATTATTCATTGTTAAGAACACTTTAAAACTTTGCGATAATCACTTTCACGAATAAACTTAACTGCAGTACATTATTATAATCGTTTTGTTTGAATAATTGTTCCAGTTGAATAGTGGAAGGTCTTTTCCAGAATTTGACATTTATATATTTTTTACGCTCTTCTCTGAATAACGGACAGCATAACAGATAGTGGTACTCATCGCCGATGGCATTGCAATGGAGGCATAACCGTAGGTCGCGCTGAATTTGAGCCCGACAACCAGCTTCGATTGGTAGACGGTGATTGCGGCACCGAAATTTTGTCATAAGAATTCTATTATTTACAGGTAGTTCAGTCAGATATTTCTCGAAACCAAAAGTATTTTTAATTATACGGTATACAGTACATTTACCACCTTTTGTTATGCCTTCATTCCAATTTTGTATGAATTGGTCGTGCAGCCTTAACTTGAGAATTGTATTAAAATGATCCGGTGATTTAGGTAAAGATTGATTCGTCCAAATCCCAGAGAATCCAGCACTATCTAGTATGTTTTTCACCGAGGTAATCCAACTAGAATGAAACAAATCCTTCTCATAAAGTTTATAAATTAAAGAGTAAATCAATTTCGACAGTTTATTTTCTTTACTGTTAATCAGTCTCGCCCAGTAGAGCATCATTTTACATTTAATATCTATATGAAGCGGCGTTTCACCCAACTCTCCATAAACCATATTAGAGCAATCAGATTTATGAGCATGTAAAATATATTTACAGAACCTTAATTTCACTTTATTTACAATGTCGCAATTTTCACTTCCCCACACTTCAGCTCCATATAATACAACAGGTTTTACCAGAGTGTCAAATAACTTTAATGCAATATCTGGAGGTAGAGATAGAGATTTAATCCGTTTCAGTAGAGCGAACATTGCCCTACATCCCTTTTGATAAAGACTTTGTTTTGCAACATTAAATTTTGCATTAAAATTAAACGTGACACCCAGGTAATTGTAATCATTGACTACATCAAGTTTCATGTCCGCAAAATTAAACGAAGGTATATTTTTTAATTTGCCTCGCGAAAAAATGAATATTTTGGTTTTACTGGTGTTAATTTTTAAATCAAAATTGTTACAATATTCATTTAGAGTATCCAAATATTTTTGCAGGTCTTCAGGGGATTCAGCCAATAATACAGTATCATCCGCGTACATCAAAATATATAACTTTAAGTACGATACTAGATCTTCTGTTGGATCATGGACTAGCTGGTCCATCTCCTGGACTTGTTCTAGACCTTTACAAGATCGTGATATAAATTCGTTAAGATCAGCTAAGTAGAGAGAAAAAAAAACGGAGATAAATTTTCTCCTTGTCGAACTCCAACATTACATGAGTAATATTCAGAGTTTTTTCCATTTACATTAACACATGATTTTGCCTGACTGTAGAGGTTTTTAATTACTTTTAGAATCCGCCCTGATATCCCAGAGGATAACAACTTGGACCATAATTTGGTTCTATTTATGGTATCAAATGCCTTTTGGTAGTCTACAAAACAACAGTATAATCGTTTACGTTTGTTGAGGTAAATATCGGCCAAAATTTTCAAAACAAAAATGTGGTCTATGGTGGAATTGTCGGATTTGAAACCAGCCTGTTCTGGACCGACGGTGTCATGAGCTTTAACGAAGTTTGATAATCTTTCATTCAGACAGCTTGTGAACAGCTTACCGAAGCAACTGAGCAGAGAAATACCTCTATAATTATTTGGATCAGTATCATCTCCTTTATTTTTGTAGATCGGTCTTATAATACTAATAGCCCAATCGTCTGGTACCATGCCTGTAGAAAGAATAATGTTAAATAATTTTGCATATACTGGTATTAATTTATCTGGCGAATGTTTAAAAAATTCGTTGATAATTTGATCAATTCCCGAAGATTTGTGTCTTTTTAATTTTTTGATGGCTTTTGTAATTTCTTGGGTGGTAAAGGGTTTATTGAGATCAGGATCGTCAGCAACGTTGAGCTCCTCACGGTGGCATGCCTCCGTCTGATTAGTTTCAGACGCTAATTTCTTAAAATGTTGCTCAAATATATCTAAAGATATTTTAGTCTCATTCACTTGTTTTGTTTTTCCCTGGATTATGTTCCAATATTCCTTTGGATTTTCGGATTGTAATGTTCGTAATTTATTTATGGTGGCTTTTTTATATTCACGGAAAGCTTTATTTACAGTTTTCTTGTATTGTTTACTATATACTCTAACTTCGTTAAAATGTGTCGCATTTTTTAATCTCCTATATTTATTTCTATATTTCAACATATTGCGACGTGCTTCCTCACATTCTGTATTATACCACGGTTTATGAGGTAAAGCACGTCGCCTAGGTTTCTTAGCACTAACTTTAACTTCATGTGATAGACCAGAGGCAGTAGCAGATTGTTTCAGTACCGTACATATATCATCCGAAACATTACTCACTACATCTGCTGTAATATTCCCCTCTGCTTCTGCTCTATCCATAGTGTGCAATATCAATTCAATACATTCATCTGATACATTCGATTGAAATGAAGCTGCAGAATCTGATTTCCACTTGTATTTAATTACATGTTCAGATCGTGTATGAAGAGTTTTATTTGACAGATCGTCTTCTTTTTCTAGTACTAAATTGAAAACAGCGTTGACGGGGCAGTGGATATCAGAAATAATGCAGTCAAATTCCAAAATATCAAATTTTTCAACGTATGGAGCAAGGTTTTCAGAGATTAGAATGTAATCTACAACACTAGCATTTTTACATGTTGTTTTACCAATACCTTTATCGGCTCCATATCTGCCATTCATAATATGCAAATCTATACTGTTACAGAGTTCTATCAACCGTTTACCCCTATTATTTACATACTGATCCTTGTTTGAGCGTTTTGTGACATTATAATTACTATTTAGAATTTCACATAACTCAACACTTTGATCTCCACTTTCATCGTTATGTGACACATCAGGGAGTATACCCGTCCTGGCATTGAAATCGCCAAGAAGACAGACTGCCATATTTTCATCTTCACTTTTAATGTTATTTATAGTTTCTTCAATATCATCAAAGACAGACGGATCTGCATATGGAGAGTCTGCTGGTGGAGCGTATACGAGGCCAAAAACAACTGGTATATTAGAAAATGGTCTTGATATTTTAATCCAGATGGTTTCTTTGATACCGAAGTCCAAAACCTTCACAAAATTCACTATGGACTCATGGACTAAAATGGCCACTCCCCCAGATGCTCGTCTGGTTGTTTGTCTATTATTAATTAGAAGCTTAAATCCTGGTATAATAATCTCATCAAATTTACCTAGTTTAGTTTCTGTTAAGAATACTATTTGATGTTTCTGTATAAATTGTTTAAAATCAATATTTTTCAACTTGGCTTTTAAACCACAAATATTTAAAAGAACAATGTCAAGATCACTTGCAACAGAGCTACATTTTGGTGTGTTAATAGATGACCTATTATTAGTTCGATCTAAAGGTGGACTATTAGATATTACAGTCTTGTGGCGATGATGGCTGCCCTGGCAAATGTCCTATTTCTTAGTTATGGAGCTATTAGGGTCACTTTCACTGGGCTCTGCAGGCATTGGTGGTGTAGAACTGAGTCTTTGTTCTTTTAACTGCTTGTCATTAGCAGAAATGTGTGTGGCACTGTTCTTTCTCTTATTGATGTTAGCTGGCTCCGGGTAGAGTGTGTTGATTATACTACTGATGAGCAGTTCCCTGCCAGATTCAGTCATGTGAACACCCTTCTCGTCACTTTTGTCGTAGTGGTGTTTCATGGCGTGCCCTTTTGTCGACCACAGCTTGGACCATGTGTCAATGTAGACATAGCGATCAGGGTGCACCTGAGCCAGGGATTCCAGATACTCATTGACGATGGTCGCCGCCGTGTTGCTTCTCTTTACGTCCGTGGAGCTGCCTTTTCTCGGGGGAATGGAGCAGATACCAATCTTAGCTCCTTGAAAATTTTTTTCCAAACTGTCCAATGCTACACTATATTTCACAATTACTAATGGAGCTGATGTTTTCTTGTACGTTATGTCGTTTGTGCCGAGATGTATAACGACATGATCAGGTTTCAGTTCTTTTCTACTTCTGTTCATAGCACTAGTTATTAACTCATCTACATCGGCTATAGATGCTCCGGATCTATTTGTTATCATGACCCCCGGTTTCTCAATGTTATGCAAAAGGGAGTCACCAATAATAATTGTCTGGCATTGAATGTCAAACTCATCTATCGTCTGTGGTGTAGAGGGCCCAGCAGAGTTTGCAGGTGTACCCTTCATATTTCTACTGGTTGATGGGGGCGGTGGCCCTAGGGTAGTGGCTAGCACCGCTGCCTTTCACGCCAGAGTTCGGGGTTCGGTTCCCGGTCTCGGCGGTTTGAAAGAAACAAAAAATGTTTCTTCCCCATCCACGTGTGAAAGTCAATATTGCGGGGAGCCTCCGTGACCGAGAGGTAGCGTGCTCGGCCTCAGACCGCCAGGGCTCGAATTTCGAATCCTGTGTCTGGAGGACAGTGTCATCTCAATCATCTCACCATCCTCAGGAGGTTCTCCTGGCCCAGTTTAGCCTATATGTGCACAAAGGTGGCCTAAAGCCCGATTCATTTCATTTTACTGGTTGATGGTGTCGCGTCTCTGGTCACTCTGACACTAATGTTGTTTTCGCCGATGTTACTAGTGTCGCTGTTGTCCTTGTCACCTTCAGATTTCGTGTCATGTTTTATGCTCTTTTCATGTTCGTTGCTGAGTGTTGTTGGTGTTGGCTCCAGGTCTGTAGTGTCTTTTTCCAAGTCAGTAGCGAGTCGTCCTTCTGCGATTTCATGACGGTAGTCACCGAACTTGGTCAGCTCTTCTTTACCTCCACACTGTGTTTCTCGATGTCCAGTTTGGCAGCAGTGTCTGCAGACTATTTCATTGGAACAGTCTTTTATGACATGTCCTGTGCTAAAGCATCGATAGCATCTTCTGTTGGAGCCTGGTTTTATCGGGCACTTGTAGCTGGGGTGTGATGTTTGCCCACAATGTCTGCACTTTGTTTTTCCATTGTCACAGAATACTCGTATGTTGTATTCTCCTGCTTTCAGTTCTGTAGGGATCGGTCCGTCTACGTCGATGATCTCTACATAGCGTGTTCCTGTCTTCACTTGGGTGCCTTTTATTGTCCCCATCCTCATACTGCGACGTACCACATTACCATAAGCGGATAATGTTGTTATGAGGTCATCATTTGGTAGTTCGAACGGAGCATCTTTTATCGTTACGTTTGTAACGTTTAACCCATTGTTTTGTATGCGTACACTGCGACCTTTGATAGTGATTTCAATTCCAATCAACTGGTTCCGTGTTGTCTCATCAGCTACAGTTACCCAGCCTTCATTGGACGTCACTTGAATGCACTTGATCTTCTCTGCATCAATATGTGGTAGCAGGCTCTCTAAGACATCTTCTTCTGTGATTCTGCCCACTGGTGGAAGCTGGAGGCAAAGGGTTAACGGTCTTTTCAGCCCAGGCATGGCGTCTCTCGGGATTTACCAGCTGGATTAAGGCCAGGTCGTGTGGACAGTAAACAGTCCACGTGCCAGTGTGTATCACACCTTTTGATCAACTCAGACAGGGGTCTCTTGGCGACATTTGTTGACTTCAACGGTGAGAGATTCACTAAGTGTCAATACAAGTCTCAATGTTGATCAAAAATCGTCAAAAATGTCACCAACCACTGCAAATTATCTCTTCTTTCTGGGTTCACTTCATGCCTTGTCTGTTAATGTTGATAATCGTTCATAAAATGTGTCTATACGTATCGGAAAACTCGTAAAATCGTCAGATAACCGGAAATTCAAATTGTAAACAACATCTCGCGCCATCTTGTCAAACCAGTGTGTGGCAGGTTGAGTAGCGACGGCAGATTAACACGTGTTTGCCTGTGGTGCGTATGTTTGCGTATGTTTGTGTATGTTAATGTTCGGGATTTGCTGAGAGTGATTTGCTTGAATGATTTTGGATTGTCCGTTCGGGTCCGATCGTGGTTTTCCGTCTGTTTCCGCCGTCGTTTAAATAAGTTTGGCGCGTCATTTTTCGTCATTCTATATTTTGTTCTGTGCAGTTGAGACGTCAATTCTCAACTGCATTTATTGCAATGTTTCACTCGTCAACTCGACGTTTGATGTTTTCAGGTCAGTGGATAGTTTA
The DNA here is from genome assembly GCA_964017125.1 of Flabesymbios commensalis. Taxonomy (NCBI): domain Eukaryota; kingdom Metazoa; phylum Annelida; class Polychaeta; order Terebellida; family Flabelligeridae; genus Flabesymbios; species Flabesymbios commensalis. The sequence goes on from OZ024902.1 coordinate 39,032,632, forward strand.
TATTTGGGCATTGTAATGTAGTTACGATTAATTAAATGTGTAGCTATGAATTCACGTTTAACAGAACGTGCTTTAAATGTAATGTACTATATTTATTCTTGTAAAACTATTTCTATTCATTTCATATTGTATCGTTTTATTAATTTAACTAAGTGATTCTATATTTTGTTCTGTGCAGTTGAGACGTCAATTCTCAACTGCGTTTATTTCAATGTTTCACTCGTCAACCCGACGTTTGATGTTTTCAGAGAATAAAGAATGCAGTTTTTACTTCCGTGTTTGGTGTTGTACGTGTTTCAAAAGTCAGAGCGTTAAGATCTCGAACCCACGTTAAAGAATTGACAATGCCCGGTGGGGAGTCATTCCAATAAAGAACCCTCCAAGTCCAGACGGCCACAGAATGATGGCGCCCAATGTGGGGCCCGAGCCCACGACCCCGGGATTAAGAGTCCCGTGCTCTACCGACTGAGCTAAATACCTGTTCATCATTTATAATATTTTCATATTTTGCTGTCTGACCTTGTTCCGACTCATTTCCATTTAGGTTTTTATTGACAGTTATAGGTTGAATGAATTGATTTTTCACAGTACAACTAGTTATATATACGTACGTTCATATTTTTCATTTTATTTTCATTATTGCATGTTATATAATCTGACCTAGTTTCTTTATACGTGACTGATAGTGCACGTTTGTGGATTGAATTATTTTTTTTGAAGCTTATTCCATTTACTATAATTTTACAAGAATTACTTCAATATTTTGCCGTCTTTAATTTGTCTCTTTTTTTTTGACAGTTGCGTCTTCAACATTTTTTTGAAATTTTTGACAGCTAACCCTCAACAGTAGATTATTTTTAGTAGTAATTACTTGTTGCAGTGCTACTATTCTACTGTTTCAGCTTAAACATTTTGAAGTTATTATCTTAATTTTTTTTCTAAAAACAGATTTGATCTGAGTTGACCTCTGATAGTTTCGTTGATTTTTTTTGTGTGCGTTGTGATAGTGGGTGTTTGTTGAATAACTGTGGCATGTTATGAATGCTTGGTACTAACTTATGTAAATATTCATTTTATTAGATTCGAGTTGTTGTTTCCCTAATGCTAGCGAGACTTAGCCGCGGTGTAGTTGCATAACTGTATTCAGAGAAAGAAGACGGATGTATATGATCTGACTTATTTGATTTTCTCTGCGTATTTTTAATGTACGCCGATACAAATAACAGTACGGTAATCTCATCGCCTTGGGAATAAGAAAAAATATATTTCCTTTCCGATAATTGTGTGAATTTTATTTTTCGCTATTTTTTTCAGTCTGCTGAACTTATCACTTTTCATCGCAATATATCGACGGTTGTTCATGTTTATAACCGCTTTTGATTGAACACGTCATTTTTCCATTTGTCCATATTTATTGATTTCATTACAAAAGTATACCGGTTGTACGCGTTGCACAGTACCACATTAGCCGTGCGCTACTATACATATCGTCGCCTCGGAGCTAAATGATCCTATCTGCCACTCTGACGAGTGTCAGATAGGATCATTTAGCTCCGAGGCGACGATATTGTGTCCTCAACGTGACTTTCATGTTGGCACAGCGGCCAATGTGAAGATTATTTCAGCGTTATTTTTTTCATAGATATTTGTGTGTAGAAATTTCTGGTTGTCACTTCCTGTTCTTTATCAGCGACACTATAGCTGATGTTATTTTTTTCAGGATTTTTGTAGCTGTACATAGCGATTCGTGACATTTTATTTTCGACACATTCTATAGCCATTATGATTTAGGTAGTTGTGACTTGTCAGGAGGAAGTATATCGTGATTATTAGCTCCCGCCGTCACCGTAGGTGAGACGGAGGGAGCTATGGATTCCGCCTCCGTTTAGACGTTTTGACGCGCACTTCGTTTCCGGAGCAGATCAAGAAAAGTACTGGGCCGATGACAGTCATATTGCACATACATGTTCTCTAAGGTCCCTAGTTGTGCCTTTTCAGGTTTTTGGACCTTGACCTTGAAGTTGACCCAGCACTTTGACCTAGTTTATAACATCGGTAAATCCGACTGAAAGATTTTGCGGAATATCATGAAAACCGCTCAAGATAGCTGCACCATTAATATCAAATAAATTGTAAGGTTTCAGGAGAGGATTCATCTCGAAAAATTTCAAGTTGATAAAATTCAAAAAGGCCGCCTATCGGCCATTATTCACCTCGACAGGCTTGATATTGTGTAATATCATGAAAACCGCTCAAGATATCTACACCATTACTATAAAACAAATTGTAAGGTTTCAGGAGAGGATGCATTTTGAAAAAATTCAACTCGTCCAAGTTCAAATGGCCGCCAATCGGCCATTATTCACTTTCACATGGCCGTTATTTGGTAAACCGTGCTAGATGGCTAGACCATTACTATAAAACAAAATGTGTGATTTCAGGAGAGGATGCATCTTGAAAAAAATCGACTCGATAAAATTCAAAATGGCCGCTTATCGGCCATTATTTACTTTCACATGGCCGATATTTGGTAAACCGTGCTAGATGGCTAGACCATTACTATAAAACGAAATGTGAGATTTCAGATGAGGATGCATCTTGAAAAAAATTGACTTGATCAAATTCAAAATGGCCGCCTTTTCGGCCATTATTCATTTTCACATGGCTGATATCAGGTAAACCGTGCTAGATAGCTAGAACATTAATATAAAACAAAATGTGACGTTTTGGGAGAGGATGCCTTTTAAAAACGTTCAACTCAATCGAATTCAAAATGGCCGCCTATTGGCCACTATTTGCTTTCACATTGCTGATATTTGGTAAACCGTGTTAGATGGCTAGACCATTACTATAAAACAAATGTGAGATTTCAGGAGAGAATGCATCTTGAAAAATTTTGACTTGATCAAATTCAAAAGGCCTCCTATTGGCCATTATTCACTTTCACATGGGCGATATTTGGTAAACCGTGCTAGATGGCTAGACCATTACTATAGAATAAAATGTGAGATTTCAGCCGAGGTCTAAAGCTTAAGCCCAGTAAGTGCCTGTTATTTCAACAGAAAATTAAATATTTAGGTCATGTTATTTCCCCAGTAATAATTATCCGATGTTGCTTCCTGAAGAGTACCAGAAGAGAGCACTGGGTGGATGTCACGATGACGTAGGTCACATGGGGAGAGATAGGACACTGTCTCTGCTGCAAGAGAGATTTTATTGGCCTAGTATGGCTGAGGATGTGGCTGTCAACTGACCCAGACAAGATCAGCGCTGTGAAGAACTGGCATGTTCCAACTACTGCTGAAGAACTTCAAAGTTTTCTAGGTTTTGTAGGATTCTATCGTCGCTTTATTCACAGTTTTTCTAAGGTGGCGCGACCTCTACAATAAGCCCTTCAGCGTACTGGGATTCAGACTGCACGGAAAGGTCGGCATAAAAGAGCTACTTCACTAGAGTGGGCTCCTGAGCAACAAGAGGCATTTGACAAGCTAGTTGATTTGTGTATCACAGCACCTGTTCTTGCTTTTGTCGACTTCAAGAAGCCATTTAAATTGTACACCGATGCCAGTGCTGAAGGCTTAGAAGCTGTGCTGTACCAAGAGCAAGATGGTAAGGAGAGAGTAGTAGCGTTTGCTAGTCGTCGCTTGAGCAAGTCTGAGAAAAATTATCCAGTGCACAAACAGGAATTCTTGGCACTCAAGTGGGCAGTCACAGAGAATTTCTCAGACTATCTGATAGGCTCTACGTTTACAGCATTTACAGATAATAACCCTCTTACATACGTCTTGGGCTCTGCTAAGCTGGATGCAGCCGGTCATCGCTGGGTTGCACAATTGGCAAACTACCATTTTAACATTATGTACCGTTCAGGCAAGTCTAACATTGATGCTGATGGCTTATTTCGAATCGAGTGGCCTCGAGATTTGTCTGAGCAGGTGTCTACAGATTCTGTTCATGCTGTACTTGATACAATACATGTTGATTCACCATTAATTGATGCTGATGTCTCTTTCTTGTGATGTGGTACCTTCAGAGAGTGACGTATCAGATGAGTTGCTTGGTTTCTCTCAGCCTGAGGAGATTGACTGGGGTCGTGTACAAAGGGATGATCCTGTGTTAAGTCTAATTTTTGACTTGTTGTCTGTGAGTTCGAAGGTCAGGAAGGATCCTCAGGGGAAACGACTGCTACGACATAGGAGACGTTTATGTATCCGTGATGGTGTCATCTGTCGTCAGCGGGAAGTGGATGGTGCAGTAACTTATCCGATGTTGCTTTCTGAAGAGTACCAGAAGAGAGCACTGGGTGGATGTCACGATGACGTAGGTCACATGGGGAGAGATAGGACACTGTCTCTGCTGCAAGAGAGATTTTATTGGCCTAGTATGGCTGAGGATGTGGCTGTTTATGTTTCTCAGTGTGATAGGTGTCTCAGGCGTAAAGCCATTCCTCATCGTGCACCTCTCGTCAACGTGACTACTACGCAGCCGCTGGATATGATATGCGTGGACTTTTTATCTTTGGAACCGTCGAAGGGAGGAATTGAGAATATTCTTGTGGTCACAGACCATTTCACCCGTTATTCGGAGGTTTTTTCAAACAGCTAAGACAACAGCCAGAGTTCTTTTTTAGAACTTCATCATACACTACGGATTTCCAGCCCATATCCACAGTGACCAAGGTCGAAACTTCGAAAGTTCCACTATTAAACACCTCTGCGACCTAGCTGGAGTGAGGAAATCACATATGACTCCCTACCATCCGATGTCGAATGGCCAAGTTGAGCGATTCAACCACACTTTGCTAGATATGCTCGGCACATTTGATCCGGCTGAGAAGGCAGATTGGAAGAAGTATGTTCCTGTACTAACCCATTCGTATAACGCTACTCGCCATGAATCTACTGGATATACTCCCTTTTATTTGATGTATGGGCGTCATCCTCGTCTGTCCGTTGATTTGTTTTTTAGGAGGAAGGGAGCCAGTAGTAAGACTGACTACACAGAGTACATCAGCACCCTGAAGAAGCAGCTCAGCTATGCTTATTCTGTGGCGTCGGCAAGCGTTGCTAAGACACAGGAGCATCAGAGGTCACATTATAACCGGAAGGTGAGAGGTAATGGTGTCGAAGTTGGTGACAGGGTCTTGGTTAGGAGCGTTGGTTTGAAGGGGATGCACAAGATTGTGGACCGAGGTTTACGTTGTTCTTGCTCAGCCTAATCAAGGTATACCTGTTCTTGAGGTTCAACAGGAGAACAGTGAGAAGGGCAAGCGTAAAACCAGAGTGTTACACCGTAATCTTTTGCTACCCATTAACAGCGTTCCAGCCAAGGTACCCGGTGACGTGGACGAGAAAGTGGACGAGGACGATGAGCCGGCTCATGCAGAGGATGTGGTAGAGGATGACACGAGCTCCAAATCTGAGGACGACATGCCCTCATTTCTAGTTTTAAGGTCTCGTCCTGTACCAGCGACTCGTCCTATTCCTTCTCCTCGTATCTGTCTGAGAAGGGATCCACCAGCTGTAGCGCCACCACCTGAAACACCACCCACATTACCTGAGCTGATAGACGACGGAGCGGATTTGAGTCCAGATGAGGTGATTGATGAACCAGATGACACTGACAATTCACTCATTATTGTAAATAGTCCTACTCCCCCTGTTTTGGTTGTAGCAGATGATGTTCCTGATGTACTTCCAGGAGACGTCAAAGTAGTACCACGTCAGCAGCTTTTTCCTGTTCCAGATCCTGGTCAAAATGTGGCAGGAGTGCAGGGAATGGATGATGGGATAGCTGAGGGTACAACTGCTGCTAGTCCACCTTTAAGGAGGTCAGATAGGGTTCGTAGGCGACCAGATTTTTTCAATAGTGATACCCATCATATTTCACAGCAGACATCTAATTTGGCCCAGAGAGCTTCACTCGTCCAAGGGTTATTGGCATTGCTCCTTACTGAGGATCAAATTTGATTTTGAATACTTATTATAGCTACTATGTCTTGTTTCACACATATTTTAATTTTTCATTTCATTACCCGTATACGTCGGACCGTTTTAATTGAGTAGCGACGGCAGATTAACACGTGTTTGCCTGTGGTGCGTATGTTTGTGTATGTTTGTGTATGTTTGTGTATGTTCGGGATTTGTTGAGAGTGATTTGTTTGAATGATTTTGGATTGTCCGTTCGGGTCAGATCGTGGTTTTCCGTCTGTTTCCGCCGTAGTTTAAATAAGTTTGGCGCGTCATTTTTCGTCATTCTATATTTTGTTCTGTGCAGTTGAGACGTCAATTCTCAACTGCATTTATTTCAATGTTTCACTCGTCAACCCGACGTTTGATGTGTTCAGGTCAGTGGATAGTTTATATTTGGGCATTGTAATGTAGTTACGATTAATTAAATGTGTTACAGTAGCTATGAATTCACGTTTAACAGAGCGTACTTTAAATGTAATGTAATATTTAATCTTGTAAAACTATTTCTAGTCATTTCATATTGTATCGTTTTATTAATTTAACTAAGTGATTCTATATTTTGTTCTGTGCAGTTGAGACGTCAATTCTCAACTGCGTTTATTTCAATGTTTCACTCGTCAACCCGACGTTTGATGTTTTCAGAGAATAAAGAATGCGGTTTTTACTTCCGTGTTTGGTGTTAGTTGTACGTGTTTCAAAAGTCAGAGCGTTAAGATCTCGAGCCCACGTTAAAGAATTGACAACGGCCGGTGGGGAGTCATTCCAATAAAGAACCCTCCAAGTCCAGACGGCCACAAGTGCCTGGTGTATTCCGCCGTGCAAAGCCCAAAGGCAGTGTCCGCTTACTTTGCGAGTAAGCAGATACCGCCTTTTGGTTTTGCAGGGCAGTATTGTCTTCCTGTGGTTCTCATACACGGTACTCAGAAGGAAGCCGTACCCGAAGTCGGTGTAATACTGGTCCACCGTCTAGGACGCTGGCCCAATATTAAACCGACATTGGTCGAGCCTTGCCTCGGGAAGAATTTCGCATACAGTACCTTGATAAGTTAGTCACAAGACTTCCATTTAGGAACTGACTATTTTTGTGATATTTTAGTTCGCTCAATAGTTTTGTTAATACTTCGCTCGCTGACGAGTTGTGTGTTTTTGTGTGCAATAAATGACACTTTTATTAGTTACACATACGTGGCAATTGGCTGGGACGGTGTTATTAATAATCCAAAATATTGGTTATTATCAACAATTAATTGTCGATATGAATATTGTATCATTACAAAGTGAACGATCTCAAGTTTTGTTCTTACATTAAATTGCATTGTTACTGGCTAAAATATAGTTTTTCCATGTATTTATTCCTTCATTTTAATGGCTGAAGCATCCTATCAACGCCCTCTATCTAAATTATATGCGGTGATAATCAAAATAACTTGGAAAAAAAAATCTGCGTAACAATATGTAAGCTGGGCCTACATGATTGCAAATCGATTTAATGTTATTCAATAGTTTCATACATGTTTAGAAAAAATAGAATATGAACTTGCGTACTTTCTTTATTTAGAAGATTTAAAACCTTAACTGTTCTAACACCTCTTCTGATTTTCATTTATCCTGTTGTGTGTATTGCGGCAGCAATTTACACCTCATGACAATTTTCTGCTGATAAGATACCCAATTATTATTTCTCAAATGGTACTTTTTTAGCCCGCTTTTTAATTTTTTATCAAAAAGGTGGGCTATTGCAATTGAAGCTCGGCGTCGGCGTTAACATTTACTTCTGGGCGCGATAACTTATAAAGTATTTCATGTAGGCCTATATTTCCCAAATTTGTTATGCATGTTACTAATGACCAGTTCTCGGACAAGCTCAAAATTGGCTAAAAAAATCCAAATGGCCGATTTATTGCGATTTTTTTTATTTTACGTTAATAATTTGACCTTGTGGGCGCGATAACTTGAAACGTTTCTCATGTATCATCTTCAAATTTGTTGTGCATGTTTCGAATAAGCAGTTTTCGAACTTGTTCAATAATGGCTTAACAAAATTCAAAATGGCCGATTTATTGCTTCTTTTCGCATTTTACATCAATAATTTGACCTTGTGGGCGCGATAACATGAAAAAACTTTCAGGTATCCTTTCCAAATTTGTTATGCATGTTACTAATGACCAGTTTCTCGGACAAGCTCAATAATTGCTAAGAAAAAATCAAAATGACTGATTTATTGTGATTTTTTGCATTTCACGTCCATAATTTGACCTTCTGGCCGCAATGATAACTTCAAGTTCAATAATAACGGCGGGCTAATGGTCGAGTGTGCTCCTGATATCTTTATCCCATTTTCTGTTGATTTTGTCCGCTATCTAAGTTATCTTATTCACATTTTTCACACACCTTAAGTTGTGTCTGAGCCAGCGCGACCCATAACTTCAAGTGGGTGAAAATTCCTCATATTTGTTTAACCAAATAATTGAAAATATTTATCTTGAAACACACATGTTAATCCCAAAAAACTGTGATTAAAACCTATTATAGTCGTGCTTAACCCTTTAACCAAAATGGCCGCCGGTGGCCAATTTCAACTTTTGAAAAACAAATCCAATCTTATTATGCAATACCTCATTTTCGACTAAATCAATGACGACAAATACATTAAACGGTTATTTTTACGTCATCTAAGGGTGAATTGCAAGATGGCGACCATTTTTAATCCATGGTTTTCTTAACTTTGAAATAAAACTCACATCTTCTTATTTTCGACTAAATCGATTTATGTTTTAATATCATCTACGGATTATGAAATCCGAGAGGACGGGCTCGTTGGATCTGGGTTATTCTTTACATTGTAAATACAAATCCCCTCTTCTACTTCTCATCTAGTGGGTGCCCTGGTGCAGTGGTTAAAGCTGCCTGCTTGGAAAGACTTAGATCTATAGTTCGAGCCCTTCTCTGGTATTGTCACAGACCGCCATGGCTTTTCGAGTCCTGGGTCTGGAGGGCAGTGTCATCTCACCATCCGCTTGGCCCAGTTTAGCCTACGTGTGCACAAAGGTGGCCTAAAACCCCATCCATGCATTCATTTATTAATACTTCTCATCTGAGTTTAAAATACAGAATTTGCATATTTAAGATGGTCACCCAGCTCTTCCTTACCAGTCGACGTAAACGCTCTACAACCACCAATATACATCCGATCTTCACGAATGTTTTCCCAAGCACTCTCTGGTTGACTACCCTGGTTGAGTTTGAGAATCATCTGATTTGCATATGTCCTAGATGGCCGCCCGGCTCTTCCTTACAAATCGCCATAAACGCTCTAAATATGCTGAAAAATGTGAAGTAGCATGCCCATCTAATCATTCACTTTACACAAACATGCAGTGGACAACCCATGTAGACAACATAGTATCCTCCGCGACTAACAGGATTCATTGTAGGCCTATACAATTTTTCATTATGAATGGTAAGGTGATAGTCTGTTAATATGTTATAAAAGTTGTATCCGACCTTTAGTAGAATATGCCAATGCTGTGAATGCAAACGTATCACTTCAAGACCTTAACAAATTAGAGAACATACAAAGCGAGGCTATGCGAATAATAGCAGGGGCTAAGCATTTATCATCAAATACAGCATTGGTAAAATAAACTGGCTTTAAGACTCTCAAGGCTCACAAGATGCTTGTTTTTACATTATTGGACCTCATTCCAATGTTCACAAAACATGCTCTACTGGTGTATGTCCCAAATGGCTTTCACTGACATCTTGTCAAAAACGGCAACAAGCATGGATTCAGCTCTCTGTCCTCACGTAGCCTATAGTAAGCCCAGCAAGGGGTGTTTCTGAATAAGCATAAAATTCGGTATATGTTCAGTTATTACGCTTGTTCTATTCAATTTTGTGATAGGGTTTCTGGCTTTTGAGTTGTGTGTCGAGCCATTGCCGTATCCTGTGATCGCCAAAGTTTTTTTCAACACAGCCTGAAAGCAAGGTCTACCTGAGATCAATTAATATTCCAATACAGATTGCAATCTGTGGCCACAGATTGCAATCCATTCCCACAGACTCGAATCTGTGGCCACAGATTCGAATCTGTGGGAACGAGTTAAAAATCTGTGGCCACAGCTTGGATTGCAATCTGTTCCCACAGATTCAAATATGTTCCCACAGATTGCAACCTGTGGCCACAGATTCGATCTCGTTCCCACAGATTCAAATGTGTGGACAAATTCTTGATTTCTTATTTTGGACAGCCATGTTAGAAATAAGAAATACGGCAATTGCGTCTCTATATCTAGCTGGTGAATGCCCAGCTGAAAAATTAAAAAAAAATGCAGTTATTGTCTATGGACATGTGGTCATATTAAGAAGCCAAAATAAAATCACCGATTTCTTGATGATTTTAGCCTGGGCCTGTCCCTTTAATGGGTGTGTCGGCCTGGATGACAGGGTATAAGCTATAGTCCTAGCAATACATAATTTATTCTTATTGTGACCAAACTTCAGCGAGAAAAATTCTTGAATAATTCCCCATGCTTAATTCCAGGTCAACACACAAATCCATCTACATCAGCCAAAACTCTTGGTGTAGTATTCGACAATAGCCTGAATTTCCTAAAACACAGGCCTACTAGTATCTCAAACATGTAGGCCTATGGCAAGCTTTTATCATATCCGTAACCTGCGTCAAATTCGAAAAAAAAATGTCTTTAGATCTTGCCAAGAAAATTGTAGTGGCACTCGTCAGTAGTAATTTGGATTATTGTGACTCACTTTTTCAAAATGTGCCAGAACAGGATATCGCCAGATTACAACGCGTCCAGAACTGCCTTGCGAGAGTAAAAAAATTAAATGAATCGGACTTTAGGCCACTTTTGTGCACATACAGGCTAAATTGGGCCAGGAGAACCTCCTGAGGATGGTGAGATGAGTGAGATGACACTGCCCTCTGAACACAGGATTTGAATTTCAAACCCTGGAGGTCTGAGGCCGAGCACGCTACCTCTCGGTCACGGAGACTCCTCACAATTCTGAGTTTTACGACTGGATGGGGGAGAAACATTTTTGTTTCTTTCAAACCGCCTAGAGCCTTGCGAGAGTGGTAACCAAGGTCCCACGATTTAGTCGTTCCGTTCCTATTCTGAAACGATTTCATTGGCTTCTTCTCAAGTTTCTTATTCATTTTAAATATGCGCAAAAACTTTCCGAACCCTAAAAGACAACCAACATGCATATCTGGCTGAATTAATCAAAATATCTACGCTCCACAAATTCAAATAAATTTGTTGTTTCTCGTATAAAAACTAAGGCTGGGTCAAGAGCTTTCTCTATATCTGGTCCAGCCTTATGGGACGCCCTGCCTGTGCCAAACGTAATGCCAAAACAATCTTAACATTCCGGAAATTACTTAAATCTAACCTATGATTTTGACCTCTCAGCAGCCCGGCTCCTTGTTGATGAACCTGCTTTGGCCTCGCTTATGACACATGATTACGCTAAAGATTTGTGCGACTCTGAGCTCGGCCCGCTGAGGATATAGGCGTCGTTTTATTGATTGATTGATTGATTGATTGATTGATTGATTGATTGATTGATTGATTGATTGATTGATTGATTGATTGATTTATTGATTTATTGATTTATTGATTTATTGATTTATTGATTTATTGATTTATTGATTTATTGATTAATGTTTTATCATAGCACTAATACAGCGTTCATATTAGCAGTGTTGATCATTTTTGAACATTGTAGGGCTGACAAGCGCACTGTTTTCAATTATTTTTATTTCTCAGTAAACTCCCAACAAATGTGCATGCAATTTAATTCACTATTTCTATTCATACAGCGACTATACCATGTATACCCCAAAAATGCAGCGAAATTTTGGTCACACAATTTGATTTGTAATGTAATTATTCTGAGATTGAAAATAAGTATGAATGTGTTTATTGATGGTCGTAATCGTTTATCAGATGACTATAAAATGACAGGAAAATAAAGGTTATAAATCTTTATGAAAATTTGTTGAGAATTGACTGATAAATCAGTGAAAATCATTTAGCATGGGTAATATAAATCCTACAATAAACGTTGACCTAAATGATTTGAATTTTAAAAATAGTATAATCAAGTTAGCATTTACTGAATGAAAGTTTATGGCTATAATAAATAACCAGTCAAAAGTATAAAAATGCATGCTCATCTGTATCGTTTCAAACTCTGCTTCAGGCAAACCGTTGTTATGCACACTGGTCAGACTGTCAGAAGCGCTGCCGAAAGTCGTGCAATCAACTAAGAATAGCAATCGCGACAGTGTCCAAACCTACTTAGTGGTACGGTCCCTGCTGGACCGGCGTTGTAGTCTGTTTTCTCGCGTTAAACAGCATTAGGTAATTGGTGACGGCTCATAATTATACACATTAATTACGCTATTTGGTTGTTCCAAGTGTGGTGGACCTTAAAACAATTTAGATCATTTAAGCCATTTGATGAAATAAAAGTCACCTTTTGTGACAAATTTCTGAAATTTCCATTTAAAGTAACTTCAATTCATTGACTTATTGAACCGCAGGGTTTTTATTCTACATTGTCTTTTTAGTTTACTGGCTATTAATTACATGTCTTTGGAAACGTTTCATATCTCATGTTAAATAGCTGTACCTGTTTCCGGTATGTACGCTAGGTCCAGTTCAAACCGCCGTTCCGAAAATATTCCAAGAAATTCCATGAAATGGATCTAAGTAGATTATAACCTTATCACATGATTATCTGGGTACATAATAAAACTTATATCGTTCACGACCGCAGGATTTTTGTATGTAAATAAACATGTAGACATTATAACAGATGTATCAGAACTTGTACAGTACTGGAAGATTGAAATGTTAATTTTATTATCTATTTGACGAAATTTCATAATTTATATAACATTTCTAGCTTTAACATGTTTATTCAGACTTCATTTTATTTTATTGTTAAACAACCGTATCGCATAAATTGCATGCCGATATACTGCTAACTAGTTGATTTATATGCACAGTTTTACTGATATAACTTACACAATCATAGTATTGCACACTTTTATTGTAGTACATATTACTATATATTTGAGCAACGCGTTGAGAAGCGTATATTGTATCAGCTTCTGCTATTGTACAATCCTCGTGAAATACATATTTTTATACTAATTCCCAAGCAAAAATGCATAGCAAATGTAGCAAATACATCGATTTCAAATGATCATCATTTCGATTGCTTTACTTTGCAGACTGACACTCCCATGCTATTCGGGCTTACACTGCCGAATTTTTCTCCATGTGTTGCAAGCCATTTAAGTAGCCACAACGTGGCCCCTGTATGGCGTAAATTTATCGAGGAAACGGCCTACCATGTGATGCTGAATTATGATGTAAAAGAACGTTATCTGTATCAGAACTTTGGCAAATTTATGTACACGCACTACCCTTGTCTTGGTCGTGCAGGGGCTGCTAAACCATGGGTAAGTACACTTGATGTGTCATCATATATTGTTGCTGCTGTTTCTATTTATATAATGTCTATTATCCAAGGCAACGGACGTAATTACATTGACTGATAATATTATATTACTATAACATTTTCTCTGTTTCGTGACCAGCTCTTTTCAGCTCCCGCCGTCACCGTAGGTGAGACGGAGGGAGCTATGGATTCCGCCTCCGTTTTCTTCTTTTGCCTATAACTTTATAAGAAAATAAGCTAGGATAAACAAAATCGGTATGTGGGTTACTTCCAGGTGGATAATGGACAGGTTAAAATATTTTTAATCTGAATTCAATACGCAAGGTCGCAGAGGAGAAAAGATGATGTTACGGCGTTGGGCCGTCTGTGAACATTTCGTTTCCGGAGTATATATCTGAAAGTACTTGTTCGATTGTCCTCAAATTTTAAACACCTCTAGGGGTCTAGTTGTGCCTTTTGGGGTATATGAACTTTGACCTACTTTTGGTTCAGAACTATGACCTATTTAAACGTTTTGGCGCACACTTCGTTTCCGGAGCAGATCTCGAAAAGTACTGGGCCGATTACAGTCATATTGCACATACATGTTCTCTAAGGTCCTTAGTTGTGCCTTTTCAGGTTTTTGGACCTTGACCTTGAAGTTGACCCAGTACTTTGACCTAATTTATGACATCGGTAAATCCGACTGAAATATTTTGCGGAATATTATGAAAACCGCTCAAGATAGCTACACCATTACTATAAAACAAATTGTAAGGTTTCAGGAGAGGATGCATCTTGAAAAATTTCAGGTTGATAAAATTCAAAATGGCCGCCCATCGGCCAATATTCACCTCGACAGGCCTGATAATGCGAAATATCACGAAAACCGCTCAAGATAGCTACACCATTAGTATAAAACAAATTGTAAGGTTTTAGAAGAGGATGCATCTTGAAAAATTTCAAGTCGATAAAATTCTAAATGGCCGCCTATCGGCTATTAATCACCCCGACAGGCCTCATATTGCGGAATATCATGAAGACCGCTCAACATAGCTACACCATTACTATAAAACAAATAATTATTGTAAGGTTTCAGGAGAGGATGCATTTTGAAAAAATTCAACTCGATTAAATTCAAAATGGCCGCCTATCGGCCATTATTCACCTCGACTGGCTTGATATTGGGTAAACCGTGCTAGATAGCTGAACCATTACTATAAAACAAAATGTGAGATTTCAGAAGAGGATGCATTTTGAAAAAAATCGACTTGATCAAATTAAAAATGGCCGCTTATCGGCCATTATTCACTTTCACATGGCCGATATTTGGTAAACTGTGCTAGATGGCTAGACCATTACTATAGAACAAAATATGAGTTCTCCGGGGAGGATTTTTTTAAACTCTTATCAAAATCAAAATGGCAGACAAACGGCATTTTTTACCTCAATAGGTCTGATATCAGGTAAACCGTGCTAGATAGCTAGACCATTACTATGAAACAAAATGTGACGTTTCCGGAGAGGATGCCTTTTAAAAACTTTTGACTCAATAGAATTCAAAATGGCCGCCTATCAGCCACTATTTACTTTCACAGTGCTGATATTTGATAAACCGTGTTAGATAGCTAGCACATTACTATAAAACAAAATGTGAGATTTCAGGAGAAGATGCATCTTGAAAAAATTTGACTCGATCAAATTCAAAATGGTCGCCTATCGGCCATTTTTCACTTTCGCATGGCTGTTATTTGGTAAACCTTACTAGATGGCTAGACCATTACTATAAAACAAAATGTGAGATTTCAGGAGAGGATGCATCTTGAAAAATTTCGACTTGATCAAATTCAAAATGGCCGCCTTTAGGCCATTATTCACTTTCACATGGCCGTTATTTGGTAAACCGTGCTAGATGTCTAGACCATTACTATAAAACAAAATGTGAGATTTCAGGAGAGGATGCATCTTGAAAAATTTAGACTCGATCAAATACAAAATAGCCGCCTATCGGCCATTATGCACTTTCACATGGCCGATATTTGGTAAACCGAGCTAGATGGCTAGACCATTACTATAAAACAAAATGTGATTTTTCGGGTGAGGATGCACCCTGGAAATTTTTAACTCTTATCGAATTAAAAATGGCCAACAATCGGCATAGTTTACCTCGATAGGCCTGATATCAGGAAAACTGTGGTAGATAGCTAGACCATTACTATAAAACAAATAATTACTATAAAACAAAATGTGAGGGTTCGGGGGAGGAAGCACCCTGACATTTTTTAACTAGTCCATATCGAATTCAAAATGACCGTGAATCAGCCATTATTTACCTTGATTGGCCTGATATCGGGTGAACCGTGCCAGATAGGTAGACCATTACTGGGATACTGATTAGGATCATTAATTTCAAGGGAGGTTTGCAATCTCTGACATACTGTCTACCTCTTATCTTACTCTTAGACTGAGGCCCTTAGACCTAGTTGTAATGCGTCTTGATTTTTGACCTAGCCTAGGACTACATTATTAACCCTACACAAAATTGCTTAGATCAAATTCTAATTCGGAGCGGGAGCTCCTGGACTTATGTAGTCTTGTTTTTTTTTAGACAAGTTTTCTTGGAAAACTCACGGCAAAGATTAGAAGTATTCGTTATAAAAATAAACACTCAAAGCAGAACGAAACAGGTTTGTAATAAGGTATTTAAAATATTATTTGTATCTGAAAACAAATTATTGTTAAAGAAGAGGTATTGTTTTAAATAATTAAAGTTTTAGGTCAATGGATGTATACTTCTGGATAATAATGTGAATTTTTCGCACTCACATATTTCGCACATAATCTTCATAAAATTTAATTTGCATTTTAGTAAACCTAATTTTCGACAGTCATCTTTGATTTCTAAATGACCGTCATTTAAATACATTTTGTGTTATATCGTAAAGTTGAACAACATTAGCATAGGCAACCCATACATGCATTGACTGAAATCTTATTTCACAAAATGGCAGCTATTCAACTAATGGGTTATCTGACTTCAAATGGTGTGCACATATCTGTTGGTGTTAACATATCTGCCTGTTGGTATAAAATACTTGATCGAATATTACCAAATTTTGTGCAAAATGTAATGATCCTCAGGGGCTCGCGATGCCTTTTTGAGTTACCGTACTTATCTAAATTGGTCTACTTTCAGCACTGTACTTTCACTCAGTTTTGATGCTGTTTGTTTGCACTCTTTTTCTAGGCCATAACCTAATTTGGTTCAAATGAATGAATGAATGAATGAATGAATAAATGAATGAATGAATGAATGAATGAATGAATGAATGAATGAATGAATGAATGAATGAATGAATGAATGAATGAATGAATGAATGAATGGGGTTTAAGGCCACGTTTGTGCACAAGTAGGCTAAAGTTGGCCAGGAGAACATTCTGAGGATGGTGAGAAGAATGATATGACACTGCCCTCCAGACACAGGATTAGAAATTCGAGTCCTGGCGGTCTGAGGCCGTGCACGCTACCTCTCGGTCACGGAGGCTCCCCACGATATTGAATCTTTGCGAGTGAGCGGGGAAGAAACATTTTGTTTCTTTGAAATTTTAAGGCCAGAGTGGGGTTCGAACCCGCGATCTCCAATTGTCCAAGCAGGCGGCTTTAACCACCCTCAGGGGCTCTAGATGTTACTGTACCTTGTCTACTTTAAATACTTTAACCTAGATACGTGTAACAGTTTCAGAACTACCCCCTCAATTTTGTTTTCGAAGTTTTATTAATAACGTTTAATTTTGCTTCAGATTATCATTACATCACATTTAGGAATTTTATTGGTTAGATTTTGATATAATGACCATTTGTTCGCTATGACAACTAACAGAGAATATTTCCTTTTTTTGTTTTAGGCCTCATTTATGACAAAAATGCTATGACCCGCATACAACAGGACTAAAAATCCTTGTGATCTGATTCTTCCGTCACAATCAAATTCAAAATAAGAACTACGTTGGTCTAATGTTATCTCAATAAATGGACGTCATACCAACTTCTCTCTGACGTTGTTTCGGACGTATTGCTAAAACCGACTGGGCACATGACGTTGTTGCGACGTTCAATCAACTTCAATGACGTTGATTCAACGTTGACTGTGCTTTATTCTACTTTCAACATTGTACCTACGACCCAGTTGAGTGTTCTGGGGTTTATTCTGGGCAATAGACCTACTTGTTTAATGAGTCTTACCATAATTATGTACACAAAGAGTGTTTATTTATCCTTGGTTTTCACAAATGAAGCGTAGGAGTTATAGGTATAAGTTCACTCGTGTCACCAGTGTCTCTATCTCTACTTCAGACACTGGTCATCTTCCCCGATCAGCTAATATTAACCACCAGGGGACAGAGATTTCACAGCCACTCTCTGTACTGTCGCATCTAGGTGCGTGGGGAAAATCCCGCTTTTTTCAGAACGATGGCCTCACAGAGTGCAAAATAACTCGATTTATGTTATTACCATTGACGCTTCTGAAAATGAGATAAAAATATCTAGGCTGAATATACACTGATATATACCGTATGTAGTAGAAATTGTGCCTAGCTCATTCTTTTAAAAACTCCATTAAATTAATTATCAATAAATTTAAAATTGAAAGTGGAACACTCATGGATACCCTCAGGTTTGTATGACGAGCACTGCGTGCACAAATTTCCATGTGTTGGCAGCGGATGGGCAGGTGTGCATCTAAACACAACTGGCCAATCACAATCTACCTCACCGCTGGTGCCTGATTTAGGAATGGCTGGCTGCTTGTTGGCAGACAGTGACGTAACAGACGACATAGACCCCTGGTGTTGGATATGTGTAGATGCCACACAAAATCTCAGTGGGTGACTGTGACACTCACAGATAGCTCAGTGTAAGGTATAAGTTGCTAAAGCACATCTTTCTTTGCACCATATTTGTCAGCTGTAGGTTTACTACAAGAAGCCGTTGCCAACACTTCTGCATTAATTGCTGTGGGCGGCTAGAGCTGGATAGGGTTATAACAAAGATTATCGATGTGTTGTCAACATTTCTCACTCCTCTGGCATCACAGGAGAATATGTGTTAGGCTACATAGTGGGTGGGATAAGCTAAGCGAAATTGACACGGCTTGATGTCGTGAACAGTGACGGGAGGATAATGCTACAGGAGTCTTTTTGACAGTCCTTATAGTCTACAACATAGTCTACGCTAGAGGTGTTATATATTGCTCAATATTGTCTGGGAGTAGTCTAGATGGACTCACTGACCATCAAACTACATGTAGTTGAAATGATGTATTACAAACAAATGAGCTAAAATTAAAAAAGTACACAATTTCTTAAATCTGACCATACACTGGTAGCCATATTGGACGCCATCTTGATGAACTGAAAGTAAAAGTTAATTTACCAATAAGCGTGACTTTACTACCTATCCTACTGACTCCAATACATTACCTTTAATAGTGATATTTTTTCCCAATTGACATCATACATATGTTGCTCTAGGCGTTCGCTAAAAAGGATCTTGGGATAAAAATGTTTATATTTTTTGCAAAATTGTCTGTGTATAATCTCGATGAATTTCCTGACCACCAAACTAGTTTAAATGTTTTATTATATTACTAAAGAAAATGTAACTAAAATTGGTCAATTTACAATGTCATAAGGCGGCCATCTTGGACGCCATTTTGAATTTCTCGGAGGGCTCATAGAGGATTTTCCAAAACTTTTATCACGCTAATATGGATACCTCCAAGGTCCTTTCATAAAAAAATCAGGAGGATTTTTTGTCCGGTTAAGATTATTGCTCCTGGACTAAACCAATGTATACAGAAAACCCGAACACTACCTTTCCGATTTTATGATAGCAATTAAGATGGTCACATGAGCTATTAAAACTATTATAGTACATGTATATGTGAATCAATAACCTTGAAAACATTGGCTTAGCTACTAAAATTAGCTCTCTAGCTGTCTTACATCTTGAGGTGTTGGCGAGTATAGGTCTTGGGTGGCAGCCATTTTGAAATCCAAAATGGCGGCCAAAATCTGGACATGCCAACTTGCTTCCACCAACATTCCTGTATAGTCCAGTGAAAGTAGGATTTTGATCGGAAAAGATAGAAGAGAGATAAAATTTGGTGAATTGCATCTGGAACCCCTCCTGAGCAACATACTAAAAGTCCCCTGAATTCCACATTGGTACATATAGGTTTATCCGGGGTTTATCACATCCAGAAAACCAATTCAGAGCCGCGATAACCGCTATTATCAATATTTCACAAAGTTATGGGGTACAAAACATGTCGTTATGTAATAATAGCCTTGCCAGGCGGCATCACCCACATGAAGTATGATTCTACCATCGGCTTTTTGCTGAGTACACGGTTGTAGATCCTCCTTGTCAAGTGTTTGAGTAATACAGGCATCATCCTCATTTATTTTAGTATAAAGTGTTTTATTTTGAATGTCAATTTTTACAGATCTCAGAAACCAGATATTCAAACAGCTCAACTTTGTTCTCTTTATCGGAGGAACTTTTGACAATTTTTTAAAAGGCTCAACTCTTTCACGGATTCCAGTTCCTCTGTTCTCTTGTACAGATTGTTTTGGTGACCCTGATTTATAAACGTCCCACACAATGTCAAGACCATTTTTACCATTTCGAGGTTTCAATATGAGTTTTTAATAAAAGCCATATTCATAGATTGCCGTTCAAACAATACAATGCAATTCATTTCTTAAAAAATCCGTTTTTAACAAATATGTTGAAAATAAACATTCATTTATCTGCGTTATTTGAGCCATACTTTAGTTTACTGATGAATAGGTTTAATCGTGATTTATTCATTATACTAGTTGTCTGTACCACAATATGGTAATACATGTATATAACCATGATTTCAATTTTGCTATATTTTTTTCTAATATTGATTTATAGCTCTTTTCATGGATCATGCTTTGATTAAAAGTGCTAACATGATTAAGAAACATAGCTGTACGTATTTTTGATTAAAATATTTTTATTATTTTTAACATAATATGTTTAACAATTACTAGATATTTTTTAAATAAGGGAGGTTGAAAATACCCCGAACAAAGCCCTTGCGCTATAGCTACAAGGTAGTTCCCCTCCCGATATGGACTGGTATACATTTGTGTAGATTGTAACAAATTTAGTACCTCTTCTTTGGTGGTGTTCTTTACAAAGTGGCAGATACACCCTTTCATATCAAAGGGGACGTTGTGTGACAGTGTGTTTGTTCTGTTTTAGATGCACAGCGACACAGATGAGACTTGTGTGACAGTGTGTTTAATTTGTTTTAGATGCACAGTGGCACAGATGAGACTTGTGTGACAGCGTGTTTCTCATGTTTTAGATGCACAGTGGCACAGATGAAACTTGTGTGACAGTTTGTTTCTTATGTTTTAGATGCACAGCGACACAGATGAGACTTGTGTGACTGCTTATGTTTTAGATGCACAGTGGCACAGATGAAACTTGTGTGACAGTGTGTTTCTTATGTTTTAGATTCACATTGGCACAGATGAGAATTGTGTGACAGTTTGTTTCTTATGTTTCAGATGCACAGCGACACAGATGAGACTTGTGTGACAGTGTGTTTCTTATGTTTTAGATGCACAGTGGCACGGATGAGACTTGTGTGACAGTGTGTTTCTTATGTTTTAGGTGCACAGTGGCATATATGAGACTTGTGTGACAGTTTGTTTTTTTATGTTTTAGATGCACAGCGACACAGATGAGACTTGTGTGACAGTGTGTTTCTTATGTTTTAGATGCACAATGGCACAGATGAGACTTGTGTGACAGTGTGTTTCTTATGTTTCAGATGCACAGTGGCACAGATGAAACTTGTGTGACAGTTTGTTTCTTATGTTTTAGATGCACAGTGGCACAGATGAAACTTGTGTGACAGTTTGTTTCTTATGTTTTAGATGCACAGTGGCACAGATGAAACTTGTGTGACAGTTTGTTTCTTTTGTTTTAGATGCACAGCGACACAGATGAGACTTGTGTGACTGCTTATGTTTTAGATGCACAGTGGCACAGATGAAACTTGTGTGACAGTTTGTTTCTTTTGTTTTAGATGCACAGCGACACAGATGAGACTTGTGTGACAGTGTGTTTCTTATGTTTTAGATGCACAGTGGCACAGATGAGACTTGTGTGACAGTGTGTTTCTTATGTTTTAGATGCACAGTGGCACAGATGAAACTTGTGTGACAGTTTGTTTCTTATGTTTTAGATGCACAGTGGCACAGATGAAACTTGTGTGACAGTTTGTTTCTTTTGTTTTAGATGCACAGCGACACAGATGAGACTTGTGTGACAGTGTGTTTCTTATGTTTTAGATGCACAGTGGCACAGATGAGACTTGTGTGACAGTGTGTTTCTTATGTTTTAGATGCACAGTGGCACAGATGAGACTTGTGTGACAGTGTGTTTCTTATGTTTTAGATGCACAGTGACACAGATGAGACTTGTATGACAGTGTTGTTCTTATGTTTTAGATGCACAGTGGCACAGATGAAACTTGTGTGACAGTTTGTTTCTTATGTTTTAGATGCACAGCGACACAGATGAGACTTGTGTGACAGTTTGTTTCTTATGTTTTAGATGCACAGTGGCACAGATGAGACTTGTGTGACAGTTTGTTTGTTCTGTTTTAGATGCACAGTGGCACAGATGAGACTTGTGTGACAGTGTGTTTCTTATGTTTTAGATGCACAGTGGCACGATGAGACTTGTGTGACAGTGTGTTTCTTATGTTTTAAATGCACAGTGGCACAGATGAGACTTGTGTGACAGTTTGTTTGTTCTGTTTTAGATGCACAGTGGCATATATGAGACTTGTGTGACAGTTTGTTCTGTTTTTGATGCACAGTGGCATATATGAGACTTGTGTGACAGTTTGCTTCTTCTGTTTTCAGATGCAGTGGCACAGATGTAAGTTGTGTGACAGTGTGTTTCTATACAAAAAAAGTTTACGTGATCACTGCAGAATGAAACACGGATCATCGGGATCACTCAGATGTGACTGCGGCAAAATGTATCCCAACAGGGCAGAGCTCAGTCGACACTACAAAGCCTGTAAGAATGGCAAGTCTGTGTGCAGCTGCCATATCTGCCATGCCGGATTCAAGTATAAACACAACCTGCAGCGCCATTTGAAAAACTCACACCACGATGCTGACACAATGTTGGTTTAATGGTTTGCCGACTTTGCAGACGTACTTCTCCTGTCTGCTCGAGCATTGCGACATTGTGTTTACTTCAAGCACACGTGTTTTATTGTGACGCCTACATGTTTTTAACTACGATTCATAGTACACTAATTTCCCTTTATGAGGACATTCATACTGATATGAGATGTTTGTATGATTACTGTACATTACGTCTCATTTAAACATGATTTCCAGTTATGAAAATCTTATATGATTTACTTCAAGCACACGTGTTTTATTGTGAATTATTTGTGTAGGGCTTACATTTTCTTCAACTACGATTCAAAGTAAACTGATTTCCCTTTATTATTATGAGGATATTCACAATGGCTTGAGGTGTAGACTATATGATTTCTATGAATTACGCTCCATTTTAATGATTTCCAGTTATGATAGCCTGCATACTTGACCTACCCCCCAGGAGGTCGTTTTGAGATAAATGCAATTGAAGTTTACGTAAATTCAAAAAATCGAATGAGGAAAATATCGAGGTACAACAACACACAACATCCACATAAAAATATCCCCACCTTCGGGTACCACCGGTTTTGAGCCTCGCTGCCTCGGATATGTTGTGGACCAGTGTGTGCAGTTTCAGGTGACGATATACAGTGAAAATTTCAACCTAATCAAATGGAAAGTGGCCAACCTGCGGCCACTTTTGACTTGAATATACGTAATAACAGGAAAACCTTGCCATATAGCTAGAGCATTACTAATAAACAAAATGTGCGGTTTCAGGTAGGGATATAGGCCTACCGTGAAAAATGTCAACTTGATTTAATTCAAGATGGACGACCTGCGGCCCCTTTTGACTATAATATGTTTATTAACAGTAAAATTGTGCCAGATGCATGGCTAGCCCATAACTATTAAACAAAAAGTGCGGTTTTAGGGAGGGATATGTCCTGAAAAAATTTAACTTGATTAAATTAAAAATGGCCGACATGCTGCAATTGTCGACTTCAAAATGCGCAATATCTGGAAAACTGTACCAGGTAGCTAGCTCGTTACTATAGAATAAAATGTTTTATTTTTTGGAGGGGGGGGGGGTATGCCTTGCAAATGTCACCTTGATAAAATTTGAAATAACGGACTTCTGATCATTGTTGACTTTAATATGTGTAATATCTGAAAACACGTGCCCCGTGTGGCTAGATCATTATTATACAACAATATGTGCGGCTTCAAAAAGGGACATACCCTGAAAATTGTCTTGTGGTCATAACTGACTATACTATGTGTAACATCTGGAAAACCGTACCAGATAGCTTAACTGAATATAATGTGCGGTTTCTGAGAGGGTTATGCCCTGAAAACAAAATTAGATTTCAAATGGCAGACTCGCTGTCAATTTTAGCCCGCCTTTTAATTTCAATTAAAACATGTGGGCTATTACAATTGAAGTTCATTGGCGTTGTCATTAGCATTAACATTTACCTGTAGGCACGATAACGTTAAAAAATACATGTATCCTTTTCATTTTTTGTCTGCATCTTGCTAGTAACCAGTTCTCGGACAAGTTTAATAATGGCAGAAAAAAATAAAAATTGCTGATTTTTTGCAATTTTTCACATTTACATTAATAATCTTTGTGGCGCGATATCTTCAAAATTTCATGTATGACATTTGTAATATGCATTTTACTAAGAATATATATATACTGGTCCAACATCAAACCAACGTTGGGTGAGTGTACAATGCTTGCTGGGAAAGCCCTTCTGTCAATACATGCATGGGGGTCAGCTGTTTCGAGCTCCTAGCAATACAAAAATAGTTAGCTTTCAAACCCAACGCCCAGCTGAAAGCGTTAGTGGACTTATTAACTCATAATATGTCGCTCAAGTATATGGACTTGCTATGATTTGGGAGCTTGCTCTTAATGCTTTGGGTGTGAAATGCATAATATTATTGTTATTGTATACCCACGGTCACTATTGCATTCTGGGAAACCCATGTCCCCCATATTTTAGTTGACTATACCTTTAAAACTGTGATATGATTGGTGATGGCCCTCTTTAATTTCAATCTCTAATAGTTTTTAAAAATAATATAGTTGTAATAAAATAATGCTTAAGTTCCTTAACGTCACTGTTTGTAACTAATGGTCATTTAATAATATCGACTACCGACAAAAATGCCATGTGACCCCTAGTGTTACCTGAATTCTCTGAGCCTACGGAAGCGCTGACGTCATTCGCCGCTGCTGGTTAATATTGACGTGCTATCATTGGGCCACTATGTTTTCTTTATCTGGTTTAGATGAGCGCGCGCATTAGATTTAGGCAGCGCATTACCAAAAAAACATGTGTTTTTTTCTGCCCAGCGCGCGCATTGGATTGTTGCCGATTTCCGAAAAAAAAAGTTTATTTCATGAGATAAAAATAAATTTTCCCAGTTATGTTTTTTTGCTTGTTTTTTTGTCGCCCTCATTAACTTTTTTTTCAAATAGATCAAAAGTTTTTTATTGCGTCGCCCTCAATAACTTTTCTAGAAATTTGTCAAATGTTTTTTTTTTATTTCTTTTCATTAACTTTTCAAAAAATAGGTCAATGTTTTTTTGTTTTTTTACCGCCCTACCTCTACTGTAGGCTCATATGTCACATATAACACTTTCGTGCAATTTGTGTGTTAAAATTGATTTCTCACTAGATTCTGATCCAAAATATTATAAAGATCAAGAAAAAAAGGGATTGCATTTTTGTATAGGTCGATAAAAGGTCGAAAATGGCGAAATCAAAGATGGCCGCCAAAGTATATAAAAATAAACATATTTACAAAACATTTTGCAACTACATACGCTAGACAAATAAATAATATGTCGATTCTTATGTTTTCAGGTATGAGAAAGCCAATTCTTTCATTTTTTTTAGAAAAAAATATTGTAAAGTCTATATTTATGCAAATATGAACAAAAACAGCCGAATATCGCAGTGAAACTGCGGCTAACATTGTTTTAGCTGATAGTTTTTTTTCTGTTTTGATTAAGCTTGGCTGGTTCCCCTAAGGTGGTATCAGGGCGGATGTGGAGCTCTCATCCTTGTGGATGTTTTGTAAAACATGAAATTCAAAATGGCTGCCATGAAATCACCGAAGTTATATTTTGAGCAACAAGCCATAATATTTTTATCAGGAACTACAATACAAGAAATTCTACCATCATTTAACATCTTATATATATATATATATATATATATTATATAAAATGCTACGATAAGCTTCATTATATATATCCCCAATTAAATTAGATACCGGCACATCCATTCATTATATGCGTGTAGTAAGCCTACACACCACCCATAAACATAACTGACTGCATGATAAGTTAGAATATGAACCAAGCGTACTGATTGTTCAGATACACTGAGGGTCCCCTTCACGATGGGTGCTTTATAATGTCATTTCAATGTCAAATCAAAGAAAATCTTAAGAAAATAATTCCAATCTGGTATATTCTGCGCATAATTCTGAATTGCAGGACGTCAAATGCGCTACTAACACTTCTGGGGGCCAAAAATGCTAAATGATGTCATGTTACATACTAAATTAGAAGTGGAAGAAAAACTGAACTATTAGTCATATTTAGATATTTACACAGGTCAACATATGCCTATAGGTATTAATAACTCGGTGTTGTTTATAGATTATTTGCAAAAGGTCAAGAACAAGGTCATACCATACTGTTTTTTTCACACCCGTCCTCAAGCACTTGCACAATTTGACGCAAAAAAGTAATGTTTTACACATTAATGGAGAGGGGCATGCTAAAGAAAATAAAGATTTATATCGGCTTGGGTTGCAGGTTTGGTCTTTACAGTAAAAAACAAATATCACACCAAGGACAACCTAAGGTCGTTGCAAAGTCCAATAATAGCTCTTCGTATATGAGACAATTATTACGCAATTCTTGCATTTAGTTGTCATACAATCTAAACTATCCTCCGCAAAATATATTTTATTCATTTGTAGCATCCAATTCATTCTTGCAGCTAGGCCTATATTTTCTTCCAATTTGGGAGAGTTGAAACTAACATTGGTCATAATATTATAGTGATGGCAAAAGGCGGCTGTACCATCTGGATCTAGCATTGCTGTTGTGAAATTCCTGGAATGTAAGTTAAGAGCAGGCCTAATGTATCCTTGTGGCACGTATGTCTGAAAAAATACTCAACATTTAGTATGTTTGAAGTTAAGATGACCTTAACCGTGTATGGGTCTGGCCTTGAGTTACTTGTCGTTAGAGTTAAAGGGACTGGCCCAGGCTAAAATCATAAAAAAATCGGGGATTTTATTTTGGCTTCTCAATATGACCATATGATGTAAAGATATTCATAGACTAGAACTGCTAAAGTTTAAAAAATGTTGTGCTGCGCATTCACCAATTAAGCTAGATATAGAGACGAAATTCCTGATTTCTAATTATTGACAACCATGTCAAAAATTAGAAATACGGGAATTTCCTCTCTATATCTAGTCTAGCTAGTGAATGCGCAGCAGAAAAATTTAAAAACTTTCGCAGTTCTAGTCTATGGACATGCTTACATCATATGATCATATGAAGCCAAAATAAAATCACCGATTCCTTTATGATTTTAGCTTGGGCCAGTCCCTTTAAATTGATCGGCTTATGGTGTAATTACTACCAATATATTCCATGTTTCATGGTCTTTTTAGGTTCTTTAATATTTGTTTATAACATTCATTTTGAGGCTATTAGGCTGAAAAATGTGATGGAATTCGGCTGATAATGGCCTGAAATATCAGCAAAATACATGCTAAGCGGGTGCCCAGAGTTGGAAGCTCAAAAAAGACACCCTGTGCCAAAGCTGGAAGCACATAAAGGCACCCTGTCCAGCGGCACATCCCCAGTACTCCCAAGTATAGAAGTGCCCCCCCCCCCCCTCCCGGGCGTTAGACCTACTGTGACACTCACTGACAAGTCAGTGTATGACTATTTCGGCGTCGCCGGAGCACTGCAAAGTTCGTCATTGCAATGATCGTCGGAGCATTGTAAATGCGCTTAATATAAAATTGGTTAATTCAGGGCCTAATTTATAGCAGTTGATCATCTTACCCCTGGCATAACTTCACCTTACCCCAAATTGGAGGGGTAAGATGGCGCGGGATATTGATAATATTACATTTCTATAACTTGTCCCTTTTTTATTCACCCCAAAAAAAAGATCAGACCTCTAGCAGGGAAGTCCATGATATGTCAATATCAGTGGCCTTTTTCAATAAAAGAGGGATACCCCCCTCCACTTAAACTACAATCCAAGTGGAACAAGCAGATATGTGTGAGCAGGTAAGTCTAAATGTATTTTTTTAAATGTAATTTTTCACATCTAAAGTACTAATCTTATAAAACTTAAACTACAGTAAAACCTGTCCATACCGGAATGCCTTGGGGCCAAACTTTTATTCCGGTTTGGACAGGTTCCGGTTTGGAGAGGGTTTTTGCTTTCGGAGAGGAACAAACAACGATAACTTGTACAATTGACATGAGGGTTATAATTCAGGATGTGATCGTCGTACAAATGATAGGTGGATGTATGCAAATAAATTGATATAATAAAGGACACAATTTTTTAAAGATGTTTTATTATATTAAAATAAATTGTGTCTCACATATTTCACACACGGAGCGCATTTGTCATTTTATACACGTTGATTTTTTAGCGCCTAATCTAAAATAACAGTACATTCTTGTAATCGTCGGTCACACATTTAACACGGAGCATATTTGTTAACAACGACGTTGTGCTTTTGCTACGGAGTTAATCATATTGCAGCAGTTTTATTTTTTCAACGGTTTCATGATGACAACACTCGTTTGTTTGTTAACTTTTATATATTTTCTGGAATGTATGACGCTAGACTAAATACTCCGATACTGTATAATTATGTCATTTAATACACTTAATGCCTTGACTAAGAGTAAAAAATACCATAGGAATAATCGAGCGATGAAAGAATAAATCAAATGTTTATTTACCTACCGTTAGTTATTTATTTATTGGGCCATTAAATATCGCAAACAGAATAAATTTATCCCAAAACACAGTCTAATGTATGTGAGAATTATTGTTTAATGTGCTGATATGTTTATAAATTGATACGACCTTTTAATATTTTATTAGTCAAATATTTTGTTACAATATTTTACTAACCAATTATTGTATTAATCTATTACCGGTATGTTGTTAAAGTGTCTTACCAATCTCAAAGTAAATGCACTATAATAGTTCCTCTAACGCTAAAAAGGTGTTACCAACACTAACTAAGCACCTTCCCCATTGCATTACCATTGCATAACCGGTAGGCCTACTGCCTATAGTTGTATTATACTGAAACATATCACTGAAAACACTCATATTTAGGCTACTGTCTAATTTACAATTATTAGATGCTCGATGCTGCAGGCCTACTATGGCCAAATGCTTGGTGATATTTCTCGTGGGAGGTCAACTCGGGGCTAACTGGGACAATTATGGTTAGTCCCGGTGTGTCCCAGTTAACTCCAGTTGTAATAGAGCATTGTGTCCCACTTAACCCCTAGCTGTGGGTACTGACATGTGACCAAAACATATGTTTGCCAACTAGTATGTCTACTAAGTATCAACACATTAGATGTTTTTCGCCGAATTCTCGGTCAATTCTCAACCGATTTTGATGAAATTTTGCAAGGATTGACTATTGGAGTCTCGCGGCAACTACCCTAAATAGTTCAAAAGTTAGAGCATTTGACATGTAATAAATGTGTAATTACGACGTCCCTCTATAAAACCATTAAACTAATAATATAACAAAAAATAAAGTTTTTAATCCACACGCATGCCTGACCCCCCGTCTTCACTATTAAAGTTTGGTCAGTATTTGGAAGAAGAAGAAAAAGGATTAGACGAAGAATATTAATTAATTTTTGTATGCATAGCTCTCCATAGAAGTACTATAAGAGCCACCTTGTGAATAGTTGAAAGCCGTTTCAACATCCTGGTATTTGCAAAATGGATGCGCCCATGTAACATGTGCGATTTCACAACAAATGTTTTGACGGGTAATTTTACTGCATTATTTCTACGTGTGCACACTTTTAGGGTAGATTTCTAATCAAAGTTTATCGCAAAAACACAGATAAACATATACATTTATCTGATCTAGGTAAATTATGTGCACATCAGACTATGACGCAGCCCCACTGGCCCAGGCTGAAGATCTGGGCGATAATATGTGAAAACTGCGTGACGTCCTCACTCATTCTCCACACATAGATGTCGCTCAGGTCAACCCCGCTCTCTCTCTGTAACCACACGCCATGTTTGGACAAAAACTGCTCATTTTGAGCAGTTTTGTTGATATAACAACTGTAGGCTTATAAACACGCTTAAGTGTCCTGAATATATATGGCAAATATAAAACACCACTACTCCGCCACATATGATTTTCTATTCACATAGAAATAGAAAATATTCAATGGATTACTTTTTTTGCCTACGCGCTGCTGTGAGAAGGTCCATGTTTACGTTTTTCTGACAGAATTTACAATCGGCTTCAAAACACTGGCAAATATAAATTACTGAATGACATGCGAATTGTGCTGGTTCAATTTATCCACTACTAAACAGAATAAATAGCCCTTACCTGAAAAAAGGATAAGTAATGAGTCGAAGTGAGTACCAAAATAGTTCCGTGGTTATAGGAATGGTTATAAAATCACGTGGTAACGCTCACTAACGGCTGATAAATCTGTTCAATCGCCATGCGTGCATACGGCGGAATGAGCGTGTGGTATCAGAGATATAGTCTCTGAGGTCAGAATGGTCCTCACTTTGCCTACCAGTTAGTTCCTGGCCCGCTTGATCTGCCATACCCAGAATGCAATGGGTCACGTGTGGGACTAGTCCTCACTCAGCTAGGTACAATAAATTTTAAAATTGTCCAATAAAATTATGCTGAGTCATCGTAACTGCCGACATGCTAAAACTAAAGAAATATTTGACTACAGTTTTCACAGTCTCAGTCTCAGAGCATGAAAAGTGCCATACTACTCGCCGCCATTCCTGCGTCAAATTATCCAGTATCGCATGATTTTCGGTGATTTATCCATCAATTTTTGACCGATTTTTTTAAAATTTTGCAAAGGCGATTTTCTATTAAAATTCTAACAGCGGTAATAAATTATATTTAATATTTTAAAAGTTAGACCATTTGGCATGTAATAAAATTTTAGAATTAGTTTAATGGGGTTATAGAGGGACGTCGTAATTTCAATTTACCACATGTCAAATGGTCTAACTTTTGAAATATGCTATATAGGCTAATTTTACGAAATTTTTAGAGCTGTTAGGATTTGAATAGAAAGTGGCCTTTGCAAAATTTGAAAGAAATCGATTAAGAATTGGCGGCGAAATTGCAGAAAATCATGCGATCCTGGTTGATCATTTTAAATTTGACGGCGAGTAGGCTATAGATTAAAATCTGAGCTGAATTATAAAGGCAGCAGCTAATCATACGTGATTCTTTATCATGTAACTCTATGGGCAGCCTCGTTTACGAAATGACGGGCTCCCATTGACTCCCATTATAACTTTTCCATACGGATAGCCACTACGAATTATAAAAGCGTCCATAGGATGTTACCTCAATGTGGCAAATTGACAAAGGTAGTTAGGCCTACATCCGAAGAAGTCATTTTGGTGTTCACAGGTTTTATATGAATTTGTGAGACACTGATTAAAAGGCATACCGTATATCCCCGTCTATAGTGCGACGCCATGTATAATACGAATTAAGATTTAAAGTATCTGATGACGTGAAAAACGCATAAATCTTTGTATAATGCGACTTAAATTTTTGCAGTCAGCGGCAGCTTCCAGTCCATGACAGGACTTCAAATATTCAAGGCAAGACGCTATCTGTTTTACAAGTAGCGGCGCGGCACGAGGCATGCTCTGCAAAACAGGGGACTTTAAGACAACCATGGTTCAATATTAGGTCAGCATCTGAGACAGTGTTACCAACTGTACATGGGCACCAGTAGGCGTTATTGGGGTGTCGACAGATTAGTGTTATTCCAGCAATTGACATTCTGAGGCCCACACGTTTAGAATTTGCAACAGGAAATGTAATCAGTAATGTCTGGCTATATTTTGTCGTTGCATTTCTATCATTCTAATATCATGTTCAGATGGGCCTACCTTGGTGACCAATAAAAATACTCCCATATTAACTTGAATTAAATCATTATTAAAGATGAGCCGAGGAGTGTATTAGTTGTAAGTTTTTGCTCTACCAGAAAACACACACACTGACCAATGCTTATTGACTAGCCAGCGTCTACGATAATGTTTTGACATCGACCCAGCATTGCCATGGGTTAGTGTATCGTGTCAATTGCGCATTGCGTTATTGACCGCCAATACGTCGCTGGTCAAATATAACATAGTGGGAAAAAAATATTTGCAGTATAGCACTGTTGTACATGCCAATTACCGCTAGAACAGTGATTGTGCTATATGTTGACAATATGTGTAAAATTCACTAATCGCTGAGCCCTTAAGAAGTGTACTAAATTCTACATCTATGTATAATGCGAGCTGCATTTCTGGGACATGAATATTCAAGAAATAACATCGCACTATACACGGGAATATACAGTATTTTCTTTGTTTGTTCTTTTTGTTGACTAGGCCTAAAAAAAAAAAAAATTTGGTTTCCGATTGCCGACCGACCCTTGCCGATGTTTGCGACTCATTAAATTTTATGCTTGTCAAAAATATAGAATAAAATATTGCTGACCGGCTCTTCACAATTTCTTTGCAAAAAAACGAGTCTGTTTATAAGCAGCGGCAAACTCAGCCATCGTCATCAGTGATCGGTCATGTGTTCTTTGTTTGTTTTTGATAGCTAGCCTTAAATAAAACTGCCAGGGCCTTTCCTCATTAGTGATTTGTTACTATCTCCCGGCAAGGATCGAATGTATCTCATGTTTGTTTACAAAATAAAAAAATATGGAACAGCTCATTTCCGACGCGCTCACACACACCGACGGCTGTTCCTCCCGGCCCCCTCACCTGTGCTCACTGCATGACAATGTCTCAAATGCGAATTATGAGCGGCAACCACTATAAGTAGGCCCCTAATAGCCATGTGAATCTTTTCAATTTTTAAACTGAGGACTCATACTAAAATATTATTTATCTTAACAACTATTTCAATATTCAAATCAAATTAAAACAACTTGTTTGCCGTAGGATTCAGCGTTTTTCAAAGTAGCGTTGATTGTGAAAGATGGACAAAAGATTCGAAAAAAATCCAGCAACATGATTTCGACAGCGTCTAGGCCTATATCGGAAAACAACCGATTTTGTGTTTTAGTCAATGGGGGAAACGCCAGACTTTGGCAGGCAAGCATGCGTGTGCTGATCAGAGTTGTGTGTACACTGCAACATGTGTTTACAGCCAGAATTTATAACATAGCGGTACACACGTGATAGTAAGGGGCCCATGCTACAGACTCTTTGAAGTACTCCGATTGTTGCTCATATAATCGTACGGTAGTCAATTGTTGTTGTCAACAAATTTAGGGCCTACATGTTTTTTTCTTGGAAGACTGATGTTATTGACTACGCAAAATCACAATGTTCCACAAAAAAAACTGTGACTGGGCAATTTAGTGCAGACTGATTCTGCATGGGTCTGCCCATAACAATGTCAGCTGTTTAAACCTCCCATTTCAATTTGGTGTTTTAACCTTTTTACTCTTGAACCGTATCGTTTTTAGGCCCTATTACTAGTAAAAATGAAGCCATCATTGTAGAATTAAAAGAGTTATTTGTTTTGAATTGCACTTTTATCACCAGTTGTTGAGGTTCCCATCATTAGATTTTTCGCAATTACGAAAAATGATACCAGCTCTCGGTGTGCCCCATGAGGAAGCAGTAGTGCAAACTTTCCCCATTTGGGCGTGAGATCTCCCAATTTTCTGACCAAAAATTGCCCTCTCACAATTCTCCCAACTTTTCCAACTTACGATTAATTTGACAATCATTCTTTTATACTAAAATTCATAGAGAGAAGTCAACAACTGGTCACCAGAGGCCACCATTTGGCTGATTTGCTGGGATAAAAATTAAACAAACAATAAGGCATCATGCGGGTTAACAGTAAATTAAATGAAGATTCTTAAAGGTTATTTTCATATGGATTTATATCTAATGCACACACTACAAGCATTTTTTATTTGCAAAAGTTAGAATTCAGGCGTATACTTAGGAAAATAAAATGCAAATACTTTTCATATAAGAAGTAAAGTACAGTTTCTAGGATGCCAATATTATAGATAAATTAAAGCGAAATCAAAGAGATGTAAATTAGGACTTAAATTCTTGGGGTATGTTATAGGCCTACTAGTTTTTATTTATTTTTACATGTTCACTAAAAGCTTTGCATTGTGTCTGCGATTCATTTAAAGGTAGTCGGAAATACAAAAAAGTTCGGGGGGGAGGGGGGCGTTGGCGGATCAGGAAGTGGGGCCGTGGTAGTCAAAAACAGCTCAAATATGTTTTCAGAAATCAATTTCAAGTGCTCCCAGAAACATCCAAAACTAAAATTTGTCGCCAACTATAAGGAAATGGCATCTTAACTCATAGCAGTCTAAGTCCGAGCCCAGCTCGGACCTGGCATTTATGACGCTGCAGTCTAGGTCCGAGCCCAGCTTGGACCTTACAATAAT
This sequence comes from Flabesymbios commensalis, assembly GCA_964017125.1. Taxonomy (NCBI): domain Eukaryota; kingdom Metazoa; phylum Annelida; class Polychaeta; order Terebellida; family Flabelligeridae; genus Flabesymbios; species Flabesymbios commensalis. The sequence continues at coordinate 39,067,087 of OZ024902.1, forward strand.
GCTTAGCCATTTACCAAATGACATCACTTGCAAAACTATGAACCAAGTATGGGGAACCTGGAACATAAAGAGTTGACTTATCTGCGTCACAACTGTTTCCGAAATAAAAGTCAAACTACAGGCTCAGATGAATACGAGGCCTTCGGTATTTCCCAGATGAGTTGGGAATGTCAAACTTGGTGCATCTCAAAATTTGAAATCCAGTATACATCTCAGGGAATTTAGAAAGATTGCTAAATCCCATGATAATAGCTTATTAACCCTATTAATTTGTTTATAAAGACCTATTGAATGCTTCTTCGAACTATTTGTGATGTATTTTAATATATTTTATGTGAATTGATATAATCATGATAATGCTGTACTCCTGCATCTCCGTGAATCTCAAAAATACTATTTTTAAACAAAATTTCCGAAAATTAAACTACCTAATTAGCATATTCAAAATGGCAGTCGGTTGCCATGGCAATATCACACTGGCCGTTAAATGAAGTGTATTCTGGATATATATTGTATGTGTGTTCCTATGGTGTATGCGAAATACATATGCCATAATTCTGAATTTATATTAAACGTAAGAGAATATGTCTCAAAATCACAAAAATGGCCAGACCACACAGACGTCCAATGTCAAAACGGCCAGACTGCTATGAGTTAAACATGTAAAAGTAGTCGGAATTAAGTTAGGGTTGGGGGCATTAGCGGATCAAGAGATGGGGCTGTGGTGGTCAAATAACAGCTCAATTATCATTTTTGTAACCCCTCTAGTCCGAAACTCTGGATACGGCCCTGCCAGCACAACGATATATAAAATGGTCTTTGTATTCAGAAACATTGGCAGCGCTGCATTGGAATGATAGGAACTAGTTGCCGAAATATGAATATACCCGGTTTAAAAAGACAAAACAATAAAATTTCCCATAATATAAATAATTATAATATACAATGTCGGCATATATATACTACGTATTTAAAACATATCAGATTTTACATTGCTCTATATGCCTACCCTAGGACACAAAATGTCCCGTCACAACTGTTGTGTTGAGAGTGGATCACAGATCAGCGGCATGAGCCGGGAACATGCGGGGTATACACCAGTGCAGGGTATCTATTGTCAAAGCAGCAATTGTTGGTTAATTTAACCCTCTGCGGACTACACTTCGGAATGAGCAATACAGCAGAAAACACAGTATATGCATATCCCATACGAGACGATACCACGTGCCTAATGGCACGCCAAGAGCAGAAGCATGCAGGTAACGTCACAGACCTGTGTAATGTCTCTTTTGAGAGGACATTCTGGGGCTTGCACATCTTAAATTTTTTTATGCCGGTATATTTCCCTACTCCTTTCTATCATTCGAATGTATCTAAGTACAACTTAGATTAGTGATTTTATATATTATCCTGCTCACATGAGAACAAGCAAAGATTACATACACTGGTGAATTATTGGCAGGTTCACTGCAGCCCATAGCAGTAAAATGCTACACCTTGAATGATGTAATTACCTGATTACCGTCTGGCAGGTGAGGTGTCATGTACTGGTTATCCACAACTAGCTAGTTCCTGCGTGGCCGAATGACAGGTGTCAGTAACGTACAAAAACATGTGTATATTTGTGTTAATTCAGTCACTCTACTGAACCGCAACACGTTTTACTATAACATTAATCGTTAATTATTATTATGTATTATAATAATATTAAACACAATCCAATATATCTAGGACCCGAGTCGTCACAAATCAATCTTACTAACACACCATTAGCATTTGCGACTACTGTGTCACGTCGATATTTTGAACTGCGCGCTAAATAAAGAGTGCGCTGTATGTAAGGATCAAGCACCAATAAATGCCTATTTTGACATTCTGCGCCGCATAGACTAGTGCATGTTATAGTCCGGCAATTACAGTACATGGTAGGCCTACCCAGATACATTAGCCAGGGTGAATGAATTTCACTGATTTATCGTATTCCCACGGGTTTTATCGACCACAAGACTGTTACCGAAATTTCCCTGTATGGGCCAAAACATCAAGTATTACACAGCAGTACAGTTGAAAAGCATCCGCGATATGAACTACTTCACAAGATCTGAAAACAGATTATTTTTTTGTATCTGATTTCACAAGTCAAACACAATATAAAATTGATAACAAATATATTTTGTTGCTGAAAATAACGTCAATGAACAAGCGATTCTAATGTTAGTAGCGTAACAGCAATGCTATGGCAACCGTAATTTGTTCACATAGGTTTCAATTTTCCTGTGGAATCACACTTAGTTAGGTGATTATCCAAAAATAAGAACATGTGCCTACTTGCAGTTGCTTTTTGGCAGAATGCACACCTCAATAACTTTCCTACTTTTCATTTTTATTAACCCTGCTGTTCCTATCCACTCCATTCTACGGTAGTGGCTCTGAACTCCACGATTTTACTGTCAGACGGTGATCTGCTTTCTATAACCAGGGATCAACATTAGCAGTTGCCTGATTGCCGAATTTTGGGCAAGTACAAAATTACATAGAGTGGCCCCCGGGTAAGTGCTTCAATTTCCACCATTTCAAATTTAAACGCCTTGGACATGTTGGACAATGAGTTACCCATATTGTGGTAAAATCGTGCGAGTTATAAATAGGCCGGACAAGTACCCAAAACTAATTTATAGACGATCAATCAGTTAATCCCTAGCCCTGCTTTCTATATCTTTACTGGGATATGTGGCCGAAACAGAACTTGCGACTTAAGGTGCCAGCCACAGATTGATTGTGCCCAATCAAAAATAGGGGACATTTCTTTGGACGGTCATATCTAAGACCCTGTTTGATTCACACCGATCCTAAAATAGTGTTAGTGATCCAGTTTGCTTCGGTTTGTATGCCGAAACGAGCGCCATGAATTGATAGCAGTACATTTGCCTCGTATTTATAACAGTGCATGTATACACGAGGAAAGGCAAGAAATGCGGTTTTTGCCACCAATGTTAAAAAAATTGAGCAAAAGAAACAAGCTGGTTTGGCAAGCCAGTTCGAGATCTAAACTACCACACCTTCATGCAGGCAGGTTTGATGGTTTAGTCAATCTGGTTCTAGTTTGGACAGATCTGGTGCTAATCAAATGCTCTGGATTGGTATTTAACTGGTTTAAAATCGGTTCGAATGGAATGGGAGTAAGACTTGACCTCGATTAATCAGATTGAAAATATGTTTATTAGAATCAGTGACTTTTCACCTGCATGATACATGCTTAGCTCATTTCATTATTAGGCCAAAATATTTACTTTTTTTGAAAAAAATGGGAAGGCAGTGTAATAAGTATTTTTTCACCTTATTAAGACAGTTCCATGAAAATTAGCATTCTAACATCCCTGGTTGTAGGAAATTAAGTCATTCTTCAGATACGCAATATGATGCATCATGGGGGTTTAAGGGGTTAAAAAATAAATATTGCTATGTTTTATTTTTACAATAGTAAATGCTATGCGTTAATAAGTACATGGTAAAAGAAATAATTTCAAATCATGTTGTTTTCATATGGCATTTTTATATATTTTTTTATTTTGGAATTCTGCAATTTGACACTCCGACCACTACCAAAGTGAAGATAATTTCAAATCATGTTGTTTTCATATGGCATTTTGAAATATTTTTTATTTTGGAATTCTGCAATTTGACACTTCGACCACTACCAAAGTGAAAAAACGGAAGCTGATTGTTTTGAAAACAAAAACATGTCTATCATAAAATTGCTATTTTTTATTTCATACTTAGAAGGTTAATCTTCCATTCTTACTTATTTTTCTCTTTTTTTTCAGAACAGAGGGATCTAGTTAAGAAGGCCTCAAGTGTTTTCATTCTATTCCTGGTGTGAAAGACACCTAATAATAATTAGAGACATGGGGATGTTGGAGCAGCAGCTGGTGTCCCATCAGGTCGATGGTATCAGCTTCTCTTTGTACAGTGCAGAAGAAATACGTAGTCTCAGTGTGATGCAGGTTACAAACCCCAATGTATTTGATGTACTAGGCCATCCTGCCTCTGGAGGATTGTATGACCCAGCTCTAGGTAAATGTTGTCTTTTTAACCCTTGAACCGCTGATACCAATTACATTCGTTTTTTACAATTTTTATTAGCATATTTCATATCAGTTTTTAAACAAGTTTAAGATATAGAGTGACATAAATCAGCAATAATTTTAAAATAGTTAACCTCCATTTTGTGAAATCTGAATGATTTTCACTCACTTGAAGTTGTGGATCGCGTCAGCGAGACACAAGTTCAAGTGGATGAAAATTCCAATTGAATAATTTGGCGGTTAAAGGGTTAAGCGCTGAAATATTTTTTAATTTGACGTCATCATAAAGGTCTTAGTTAGCTCTTTCCGCTTCATTTAAATACCTATGTTATAGGTCTACGGCCATTATAAATATTTTAATTCTTTCAGTGCCGGGACCGTCTTTAGACTTCAGAATCTGACTCCTATAGACGGTCTCCTCGCTGAAAGGGTTAATTGTGCTTAATATCGCTGGCTGGTAAATCAGAAGCTGGCTCGTGTTTTTGTTATTTTTGGGTTATGAGAATGAAACTTATTGCATAAAGTGATATCTGTCCATGTGCTGAATATGAGATAATAGCCCAATAATTGAACCAAATTTATTTTCCTGTCAGGTGCTTTTGAAAAGGATGACGTGTGTACTGTATGCGGTCAAACAAATGCTTTCTGTCCAGGACATCTCGGCCATATTGAGTTGCCGTTACCTTCGTATAATCCATTCCTTTACAAAACCCTTTATCAGGTGAGAGGAACCACTTTGTTATTGTGACCTAATTTAACTTTTCAAATTTGTTTGGAATTTATAACCTCTTCAATTTGTTTCTAACTGGCAAGATCCACAAATTTATGTCGTTAAAAATATTCAGATTTGTCAAAATGGAAGCCAATGATTTTCAAATCTTAATGATTGAAGACATACCGAATTTGTAATGCACTAGATGTATTACAATTGTATTACAAATGTATTACAAATGTTTTACATGTTGTGTGATGCGATCTTAGATATTCCATGGACATTATTTTGTATCCATATTAGCAATTCACAGAACTGGAGATAACTACAACCTTGTTGTATGTTTAGCTCCAATAAGTAATCCCCTTGATCTAATAGTGTTCCCAGATATGAGCCCACAAGATATCAGTGGTGACTAAGTGAGATATATGTGATGTTATAAATAAATCCCATATATGAGAAACAGTGCAGTAGCATACTTACTAATCTCATAGTCAACAAGTTAGACTTTATTGGTTTAGCAATTAACTTGATTCCTGAAGATGGACTTTTTCATTTTCTCCAGCTCCTGAAAGTGACCTGCTTTTACTGTAAAAGGCTTTTAATGCCACTGGGACGGCTGTTGCTGCTGGAAAGACAGATGGACTTGCTAGATGCTGGCTTGATTAGCTTGGCGAGCAACCTGGAGGATTACTACAATTCTCTGCTTGCAGACCAAGGAGTTGAGAACATTTCGCTCGAAGACATGAGTCTAAACTTTGACACATATATCAAGCAGTTTTCAAACAGTTAGTTGAGGACAATATTTTCTTTTATTTCCTTCATTATTATTTAGATCTGATCATTTAAGTGCTGAGTTGCTCTTTACTATTTCTTTTATTTGGAGCAAGAATTACAGACTTAATATCCAGCTTCTAAGGAATGTAAAAATTATTTTGAAAAACTAGATTTTCAAGTAAATGTGAAAATATTGTTCCAGGCATTTTCATTGTGATCTTTTATAAACATCAAGTACAATCAATATACAGTATATATACAGTTGTATATACCGATATAGATGTAGTAAGTGCAGGGTAAAATGGTTATTTCATGGGCCAAGACTTCACATTTACTGATTTATAGTGAACTGATAGGTTTGTTTACAGCATGTTATCTACATGTACTATGACATTTCAATTTATTTTGAACACATTTGCTGCATTATTTTGTGATGCTCTGTGAATTTGCCATTTCTTTATCAGAATAGAAAGACTTTCATATATCTGAACAGTGTTTATACTGACCAGCTATATTGTTTTAATATAGGTAATGAGGATGGTGAAAAGCCAATTGTGAAGGGTACAGTCGAGTTTCATCAGACATTATTACGTGAATTTCTTTCTGGTACATACTGCACCAATAGGTGTCCACACTGCAAGAGAAAAAAAAGAAATCTCAAATCTGAATTTTCCTGTCGATTCTTCTTTGGAGATAATATAAATAAGAAGACAAAAATGACAACAAAGTAAGTAAATCTGGTTTTATTTACATTATGCAGACCTTAACCGTTAAAGTGATAAATTGAATAGGTTTAATTTGAAAGTTGTGCCTCGCTACCACGACCCACAACTTCAACTGGGTGAAAATTGCTTGTATTTGTGTAATTTAAGACCAAACATTTTCAAATCTTGATGTTTAAACACTCATTTCTTTCTCAATAACTGTGCTCTAACTCTTTCAGGCCAGACTATTTTTGCTTAAGTCTGACTGCTTGAACGGAATACTTCAGTTTTGGCATGTTTTTTGTGACGCAGCTCTCTGAGCGGTTCGCATGGCTCAAAGAGTTAACCTGCTAATAAAACGAATTAAAAAGGATTGTAGTCGTGCTTAGCGGTGTAAGGATTAACCCTTGAAGCGCTGAATTAATTTTGTATAAATCATGGAGGCCAAAGATTTTATTTAAGTTGGAAATTATTACAAATGTCTTAGTTAGCTCTTTCTGATTCAATTGAATACCTATGTGATGGGTCTATGACCATTAGAAATATTTTTACTCTTACAATCCGGGCATCGACTTAAGTCGTCAGAATCTGCCGTCTGTAGAGGGCAGATTCTGACGACTACAGTTGATCCCCGCGCTGTAAGGGTTTAAACATTTCTAGTATTCTTTTGGATTATAGATGACTTTTGTTTTGAAATCTTTCTTTTTCCAGTAGATCAATACCGACTTCTAGTCTTGTGGATGATGATGATGATTTTGAAGAAGAGGAGATAGAAGAAGAAAATAATGCGAAAGAAAAAGAAAGAGATATAGAGCTACATCAGCAAATGTGTCTGACCCCTGTTGACACTCGTCGTCATTTGCAAGACGTATGGAAGACTGATGGGAAAGTTATCAAGTGTTTAATGGGGGTGTTTGATTTGAAAGGCCTCTCACAAGAATGTCCCACTGACATTTTTTTCATTGATGTCTTGCCAGTTGTGCCATCCAGATTTAGACCAGTCAGTTTTTCTGTTTTTCTTGTGAAATCTAATTCAAGTAATGCGCAGTTAGTTTTCGATCATTTTCAGTTTGATGTCATCGCTCTTTTCCACCAACTTAACTACATATTTTTCTTTTCATGTGACATTTTTCTAGTGTGCAAAGATGAATGGATTATTAATGGAGAATCCTCAAACGCGTAATTTAAGTCGCTGTTTGGCCAATTGTGTCACCATAATCAACATATTATCTGCCATGAAAGAGCCTGAAACATATACACGCACAGATACATCAACCTCTGAGAAACGACCCAAAGTAAGCTAGAAAGTAGCATCATTTTCAAAGATTTGACATTTACTAAATGTTTTAGCAGTAGTTTCATTATTTAGCCAAGGCTTAGAATGTTATGTGCTCTCTGATTCAACACTGTCGTATTATATTTGAACACGAAAGTCCATAATTAAATACCTACAGGACTGGTGTTTAACTTGATACATTAGCAAAAATATTATTCCTTTGGATATGAAGGTTTGTATCTGCCACTTCACAATGTCGTGGATACACTCTTTCCTATCCAAGGTGACAAATTATATTTATGTCCCTTTTATGTCAGGCTTTAATGTGAGCATTTTTGAAATAATTTCTAATGATTTATCTTTGTTTAATATTCAGACTGGTATTGAATCTGTTCGTGGAGACACACTTTCAATAAAACTGCAGAATGCATGGCTTCTTCTTCAAACAGCAATTAACTGTGTAGTTGACCAGAATCTTGATAAACTCTCCACCGACAAACAGCCGGGCATTAAGCAGGTGATTAATATATCAGTCAAAACTCAAAATCATCTAATTTGTTTGTAATGCCACTTTATAATGTAATTTTTTCAGTATACACATCGAATTATCGTATGTTGCCATCTTCAACAAAGATGGAAATTAGTGTACCCCGCTACATAGTGAAAATGAAACAGCAACCTTCTGACAAAACTGTATTACCTAATTTCACCACCCCTCATGACTAAATTATACAACAATTGATTTGACACTTTGCTTGGATTGCTCACCTGAAAAACCTGGTCAGTTTGAAATCAATGAAAAATTGATATCATGAATAAGATATTTTGTCACTTCTGATCTGGAGACATCTACAAAGGACAAACAGAACAGCCAATACAAAATACTTTATCAATACAGTCACAAATGTTTATGGTTTTAAATATGCTTGCAATCATATATCTACAAATGGCATATTATTTTTTTTAACTGTTCAGTTGCTAGAAAAAAAGCAAGGACTGTTCCGGATGCACATGATGGGAAAGAGGGTGAATTTTGCTGCTCGCTCTGTGATATCTCCCGATCCGTATATAAGTACCAATGAAATTGGTATTCCACTGGTGTTTGCCAAGAAACTCACTTTTCCAGAACCTGCAACAGCATGGAACTTTCACTCTTTGAAACAAGCAATAATAAATGGTCCAAAGGTTCATCCTGGGTATGATTTTACATATTTGATTCGTTTGTTATTGTTACATTTAATTACTTTTAACTATTTGTAATTTTGACGTAATTCATCCTTATAAATAATATAAAACTATCATCATGGATAATCATGTAAGGCACATTGGCCTTTATTGAGCATCAATGTTGTCATAGCATAATTGACAGTACACTATATAAGCTCAAATGTTGGTCTATATGGTCTATGTACTATCAAGATCTAATAATTGTAAAATTAAAAACATTATGTACTGTTAGGCCACACACATTTATTTAGATAGTTCGCCAATTTCTTCATTTCATAGATTTAAACTAGTTTTCATTATTATTTATAATATTCATCTTTCATGTTCATATAGTAGTAGCCTACTTCTCACAATAAATTATGTTAGGCCACACAAATCTATTTAGATGTTTTAACAATTTCTCCATTTGAAAGATTTTTAAAATGAAAATTTTTTATCAATCACATTTTCCAATGTGAGTGATTTTTACAAAAATTCTAAATGACCACTTTGAATCGGCTTTTGAATTTTTTGTGGGTTCAAAACCATAACCGTAATTAATAATCATATTAATCCACTGCATATATGATTCTTTTATTTGTTTACCATGAATTTTCATTGATTTTGTAAGTATGGACACTTATTGTGTTAATTTTACCAGTGAATTTATTTTAGTATCAACTTGAATTCATTTTAGTATCAACTGTCACATCATCAATACATGTATATCATCAACATTATTAGATTAGATTGGACCGAAATAACTTTTTAAATTTAAGTATTTGTAATTAAATTTTTGTTCATTTCAGTGCTGTGGCAGTAGAATATGAAAATGGCAACACAGTATTATTGAATTCAAAAGATGTTACTCAACGAGAAGCTATTGCAAAGCAACTGTTAACACCGGGTGTTAATACACGGGCGAATGGCCCGAACAAAAAGGTATATATACAAAATAAACAAAGGAGGAACAATATTATGCTCCCAACAATATTCACAGATAATTTGTACTCTTTTTTTATCTCTAAACCTACTTTTTGTAATTTGTCCCTAAGGTATATCGTCATTTGAGAAATGGTGATGTGCTGCTGTTGAATAGACAACCCACTTTGCACAGACCAAGTATACAAGCTCACAAGGTAGGATAAACACATATCCTTTACATTCTTATATGATTGTATGATTATATTGAACTCTCTTGTACCTAGCCGTTATGACATATATAGCCAGAAGACTAAATATGGCATGACTATAATTATGTCTCGACATAATATTCATGCTGAATCTGGCTATTCGGGACATGTCCTGACAAGATATAGACCTCATGTAATCACCATGCACAATGGAACCTGATTGGGACATTATAGTGGTCTTGCCTTGGTTGTGCCAATTGATCGGGCAGATCATCAGGTATGGCCAGACTAGCCCGAGTGTTGCAATACACAATGTTGCAATACAATTTTGATTCCACTGCGTTTTTCGCGGTAAAAATAGCGGGAATGACTGCGGCATTACCGCCGTTTTTTCTGACATCAACACAGCTTTTTTTCATTCTTTTAATTCCCAATCGATCCTTTAGCTCCCGCCGTCACCGTAGGTGAGACGAAGGGAGCTATGGATTCTACCTCCGTTTTTTTTTTGCCTCTTCTTTTGCCTATAACTTTGTAAGAAAATAAGCTAGGATAACAATTTTTGGTATGTGGGTTACTTCCAGGTGGCTAATGGACAGGTTAAAATATTTTTTATCTGAATTCATTACGCAAGGTTGCAGAGGAGAAAATGATGATGTGACGGCGTTGGGCCGTTGGGCCGTCCGTAAACAATTCGTTTCCGGAGCATATCTCTGAAAGTACTTGTCCGATTGTCTTCAAATTTTACACACAACACCCCTAGGGGGTTTAGTTGTGCCTTTTGGGGTATTTGAACTTTGACCTACTTCTGGTTCAGAACTATGACCTATTTAGACGTTTTGACGTGCACTTCGTTTCCGGAGCAGATCTCGAAAAGTACTGGGCCGATGACAGTCATATTGCACATACATGTTCTCTAAGGTCCCTAGTTGTGCCTTTTCAGGTTTTTGGACCTTGACCTTGAAGTTGACCCAGCACTTTGACCTAATTTATAACATCGGTAAATCCGACTGAAAGATTTTGCGGAATATCATGAAAACCGCTCAAGATAGCTACACCATTACTATAAAACAAATTGTGAGGTTTCAGGAGAGGATGCATCTTGAAAAATTTCAAGTCGATAAAATTAAAAATGGCCGCCTATCGGCCATTATTCACCTCGACAGGCCTGATATTGCGGAATATCATGAAAACCGCTCAAGATAGCTACACCATTAATATCAAATAAATTGTAAAGTTTCAGGAGAGGATGCATCTTGAAAAATTTGAAGTTGATAAAATGCAAAATGGCCGCCTATCAGCCATTATTCACCTCGACAGGTCTGATATTGTGGAATATCATGAAAACCGCTCAAGATATCTACACCATTACTATAAAACAAATTGTAAGGCTTCAGGAGAGGATGCATTTTGAAAAAATTCAACTCGTCCAAGTTCAAAATGGCCGCCAATCGGCCATTATTCACTTTCACATGGCCGTTATTTAGTAAACCGTGCTAGATGGCTAGACCATTACTATAAAACAAAATGTGTGATTTCAGGAGAGGATGCATCTTGAAAAAATTCGACTCGATAAAATTCAAAATGGCCGCTCATCGGCCATGATTCACTTTCACATGGCCGTTATTTGGTAAACCGTGCTAGATGGCTAGACCATTACTGTAAAATGGAATGTGAGATTTCAGATGAGGAAGCATCTTGAAAAAATTTGACTTGATCAAATTTAAAATGGCTGCCTTTTCGGCCATTATTCATTTTCACATGGCTGATATTTGGTAAACCGTGCTAAATGGCTAGACCATTACCTGATTACTATAAAACAAAGTGTGAGTTTTCGGGGGAGGATGCACCCTGAAAATTTTTAACCTACGAATTCAAAATGGCCGACAATCAGCATTATTTACCTCGATAGGCCTGATATCAGGTAAACCGTGCTAGATAGCTAGACCATTACTATAAAACAAAATGTGACGTTTCGAGAGAGGATGCCTTTTAAAAACTTTAGACTCAATCGAATTCAAAATGGCCGCCTATCGGCCACTATTTACTTTCACATTGCTGATATTTGGTAAACCATGTTAGATAGCTGGACCATTACTATAAAACAAAATGTGAGATTACAAGAGAGGATGCATCTTGAAAAAAATTGACTCGATCAAATTCAAAATGGCCGCCTATCGGCCATTATTCACTTTCACATAGCCAGTTTTTGGTAACCGTACTAGATGGCTAGACCATTACTATAAAAGAAAATGTGAGATTTCAGGTGAGGATGCATCTTGAAAAATTTTGACTTGATCAAATTCAAAATGGCCTCCTATCGGCCATTATTCACTTTCACATGGGCGATATTTGGTAAACCGTGCTAGATGGCTAGACCATTACTATAGAATGAAATGTGAGATTTCAGCTGAGGATGCATCTTGAAAAATTTTGACTTGATCAAATTCAAAATGGCCTCCTATCGGCCATTATTCACTTTCACATGGCCGATATTTGGTAAACCGTGCTAGATAGCTAGATGATTACTATAGAATGAAATGTGAGATTTCAGCTGAGGATGCATCTTGAAAAATTCTGACTCGATCAAATTCAAAATGGCCCCCTATCGGCCATTATTTACTTTCACATGCCCAATATTTTGCAAACTGTGTTAGATGTTAGTCCATTACTATAAAACAAAATTTGAGGTTTCGGGGGAGGATGCACCCTAAGTTTTTAACTAGTTTATATCGAATTCAAAATGACCGTAAATCAGCTATTAGTTACCTCGATTGGCCTGATATCGGGTAAACGGTGCCAGATAGGTAGACCATTACTGGGATACTCATTAGGATCATTAATTTCAATGGAGGTTTGCAATCTCTGACAGACTGTCTAGTTCTTATCTTACTCTTAGACTGAGCTTCTTAGACCTAGTTGTCTTGCGTCTTGATTTTTGACCTAGCCTAGGACTACATTAAAAACCCTACACAAAATTGCTTAAATCAAATTCTAATTTGTCGCGGGAGCTCCTGGACTTATGTAGTCTTGTTAATTTTATTAGTTGGTGTGTCACTGCATTCATATATTTTGTATTTTACATCGGGTCAGTGATTTTTTTTCGGGAGCAGTAAACATTAGACCAGTCAGACTCAGGTGGTCAGTGTGAAAGCTGATTTCACACACTATGGCAGTCATGGCCCCGTTGCCCACTACAGATTTCCTAAAGCTGGTTATTTTTGTCAGAACAACCAAAAAATTTAGCGGACAACCCGAAATGTAGGGCTTGGTTGTCCATTGTCCTATATTTTTAGTCTTGTCTTTTTACACAGCCTTGTCAATCAAAGAGTGAAATGTCCACAAAACTCTTTAGAATGCAGTTAAATACATTACATTTTTTTTAACATTTCCTGGGGGGGGATTCTTGTATGCACCGGTGGCGCGCGGGGTGAATCTGCATGTGATGTGCATTGGCGACCGCAATTTTTTCGACCCTCCAATATGTCTTCCTTTTTTTCATGGTCTAAGGTTGGCACCTCTGAATTAAGGCAACTGCCTAGTAAAACTAGCCTATCTATAGAACTAGGTGCGGGTCATAGCAGGTCCACGATTGAAAAATCATGTATAAAAGTTTTGTACTTTTGTCTAATATTTTTTTTTACTTTGAAGACCCTCGGAGAGCATGTGTATTTTTTTCGCTGTAACCTGATCCACAAAAAGTCACAAATACTTTTACTACTTAAAAATGGATATTAGTGGTTTATTGCTTGAAAATAATGATATCTCAGTAGATTTTTGGTATTTCATCTGTGTATCTCTCATTTATGATCATTGTCTTAGAGTATACTTGCCATCACTCAATTTTTGCCAATACACTATTGTTGTGTATCAGCTTTAAATCAACATGTAAAAGGTTTATGCTGTTTTGAGAAGTAAATTGTAAGATTTATTATATTGGCACTTGAGTGAAATAAAATTCATTATTGCCATTCAAAGCAACAGGTAGTAACTGCTTACTTGTAAAGTAAGCAGTTACTGCTTTATGACCTTGCACTGCAGACCAGTACATGTACGTTTTTCTGTTCAACAGGCCCGTGTATTGCCAGGAGAAAAAACCCTTCGACTCCACTATGCAAACTGTAAAGCTTACAATGCAGATTTTGATGGAGATGAGATGAATGCTCATTTTCCACAAAATGAGCTTGCTCGTGCTGAAGCTTATAATCTGAGTATGTTGTATTAGTTTTCATCCATCACAATTATTTTCTCTTGGTAAACACTGATATATATATTTTTTTGTTCTAATAAACGCCCAGAGCCCTGTAGCCACCAGGAGGAGTTATTACAGGAGTAATATATGTGAAAATGCCATTGGCAAATGTGTACTTTAAGTCCAGTCTTTACATCATTGGTATCTTTTTATTGTGATGTTTTTCAGTCAAACAATCCACATCCTTAAAATAGTAATAATAACTAGTAATTGTCACAATGAGCACCTCTTAATTGGCAATTATTACTAATGTTAATTTAGGTATTATAAAATTCTATGGAAATTGTACTGCATTATTGATGTGGTACACTGTAGTTGTGTGATAATCTGGTGTACCTTGTATATTCAGTGAGTACAGACTTCCAGTATCTAGTGCCTAAGGATGGTACACCTCTGGCAGGATTGATCCAGGATTACATGGTGTCCGGGGTGATGCTCACTCTACGTGGCTCAACCTTCACCAGGGAACAGTACCAGCAGCTTGTCTACTCAGCACTAAATGACCACAAGGGAAGGATTCAACTTCTCCCTCCTGCCATGTACAAGCCTTATAGACTTTGGTCTGGAAAACAGGTTGGACCATTTGTTGTCTATAAGTGCCTTTTCAGTGCTTTATCACCAGTTTAGAATCTAAACTGTCTAAAAGTCACTCAAAATAGTTGTTTTATAATTTCCCCGGGTGGTGGCCTGAACATTTATTCATTAACTAAAAAGACAAAAAAATCATTGTTGTATGCCTAAATTTAAAAATGATTGTACAGAGGCCAGCTAATTTCTTGATCTTCCTCTGAGATCATAAATGAGAAATATTGGGGTATTTAAACTTTGGCAGTTTGGGGAATGAAAATAATTGGCGGATATTGATATTGGCAGATTTACTGTGGTATGTTAATGCTATACTCATAGAAACACTCTTTTTGGTGGAGAGAAACATTGGTGTTTTTTATCAATTGCAAAAGCCGCCAATATAAAACAGGCACCAAAATTTTCCTGTTTACAGTAGGGAGTACATTTAGATAATATTTGGTGTATTGCTCCATTTACCATACATGTGTTTGTTGTACACTTACATTGTATTTCTACTTAATAGGTTTTCTCTAGTGTGCTGATCAATATCATACCAAAAGACCAAGCACTGCTTAATATGAAAGGACAGTCAAAAATATCTGCAAAGGTATCTTTTCTATGAATAAATGGCTGCAATTTATTTTTTTGTCAAAAAATACTTTATTCACTATATAACAATTTCTAATCTCTCAAGATAACTCAATCTCTAATAACCAAATTGTTCATTTTTTTATAGAATTTTATTAATGGACCCTGCAGACCATGCAGTGTGCACAAGCTACCCATCGATGGGGAGGGTATGAGTGAAAATGAAGTCATAATTCGTCAGGGCGAGTTGCTGGTTGGAGTGCTAGACAAGGGCCATTATGGTAATACACCCTATGGCTTAGTTCACTGCTGTTATGAGGTAAATGGTTTGTGTTATGTATATTTATCTTAACCCTTAAAGCGCTAATTATTTTTTATATAAACTATGGAGACCAAAGGGCTTTATTCAATCCAAAAGCGTCATAAATGTCTTAGTTAGCTCTTTCCGATTCATTTGAATACCTATGTTATGGGTCTACGACCACTGACTATGAATATCTTTACTCTTACAGAGTGGGTATCGACGTTAGGCGTCAGAATCAATCTGATTTCTACAGACGTCAGATTCTGACGACTAAAGTCGATCCCCGCGCTGTGAGGGTTAAAGATTTATCCAACTGCAAAATGGGCATGCGTGGCATGGTCACATGTAGGCCTACAGTAGCCTATAGACATGATAGAGTACATAGATGTAGGCCCACAGTAGCCTATAAAGTACAGGGTGACAGCATTAATATCAGCAACTAAACTGATTACAAGATACTACTCGAACGAGACATTGACCCAATGCTATTTTAATGTTAGCCCAACATCTGCGACTCTAGCCTAACATTGAACCAACATTTGGCAGAGTGTACTTTGGCTGTTCTGTCCAGAGAAATGTCAATACACATTCACGGGTCAACTGTTTCGCAATCTCCGCAGTAATAAAATCTGTTAGCTTGCAAACCTGAAGCCCAGCTAAGAGCCAGGTCTAAGAGCTTTAAACTTAGGTGGAATTATTAACTATCGCATTCTTGGGGACCCAAGTCCTGCAAGTTTTAACAGTTGACCAAACCTTATGAGTCTACGGATGTTAGAAATATTTTTACTCTCACAGTGCGGGGATCGACTTTAGTCGTCAGAATCGTCTACAGATGTCAGATTCTGACGACTGAAGTTGATCCCCGCGCTGTAAGGGTTAACCCTTTTACCGCTAATTGTTTAAATTTATTTTATCAGCAGGCGAATTGACAGTTATTGCTAATCAAATGTGTGTTTGAACATCAAGATTTACTAATGTTTGATCTTAAATTAAACAGATAACGTTTAAACATACATTTTCACCCACTTGAAGTACCGTGACCCACAACTTCAAGTGGGTAAACATTTTAATTTAATGACTTAGCAGGAAAAGGGGTAACTCTGTTACACCAAAGTTAACTGTTTCTAAGATTGATGATGTTCTGGTAGATGCTCAATTAATCAGTCAATTCAATTTGGGAGATGTTTAATGTATTATTAATATAGATATTTTTCGTAATTTAAACTGCGGTAGTTTGAATTGTATGATAAAAAGTAGCAGACAGTTCATCAGAATAAGTGTCCATGACTACATGTTCCTAACTTGTGTTTACAAACATTAGTGTTATATTTAATTAATTTTTTTTTTAATTTGTCTTATTTTATAGCTTTATGGTGGAGCAATTGCTGGCCGTCTACTTACTTCAATTGCCAGGTTGTTTACTAAAAATCTACAGTGGCGGGGGTTTACTCTCGGCGTAGAGGACATTCTAGTCACAAAAACAGTAAGGAAAAGTTGACTTTTAAAAATAAATAGATGAGCTTTCACTGATTATAGTGTATAAATTACAACTTTTCTGGTAATTTTTAGGCTGGTGTAACCTGTTCATATTTCTTGCCTATATCACTGATCACTGGAGTGTCTTTAACACCATTATTCCTCTATTTCCTTCTATTTCCTCCCATTTTAATATGTTATTTAAAATTGATTGTAATGGTTTCTAGAATAATTAGGCATCCCGTCACCCATGGAAGGCTGTTAGCATTTCAGCTGCCGCATTTCCTTATTGGCTGTACCATCTTGTTATTGTCTCAATTTTGCTGATATTTACATCTATGTCACTATATACCCTTGTTGAATTCTGCTGGGGGTGTTTTTTTTCATCAGGCCTTTGGTCAGCAACTTGTTTTTGCAATCAACTAGATATTTTGTTGAATTTTTTTTGTAAACACTTTACAGGCAGCAGCCCCGTCAACTTTTGTGAAAATTTCTAATCAAATTGGCTGCCATTTTCAAAAAGAGCTCTATGCATGGGTTTATATCTTGAAAAATATCCCAGATATAACTAATTTCTATCACCCACCTTTTTAGGGTTCACAATGAACCCAATCCTGTCTAGTTTCAATATCATCCCTCAACACTGATGCCATGCTAGCTTTGCCAATAATGGTGTAGTTAATCAGTGAATATTTAGTGGTAGTGAATGATTATATATGATGTTTATTTAGTCACACAAATTTCTCACACCCCTACTGAAATATAATTTTTTTTATTTGTCATTTTATTTACAACAGTTTGCAATCAGAAATTGGCCGGCCTTGCGATGAAAAAACCCCAGTAATTTCATATTTCACTAGCTTTTATTCAATTCACTAGATGTCACCACATCAATAACCTCAAATGTGTTCACCAGATGGTGCAAATTTCCAACACATACTATAATGTTACTATTTTACACCAGATGGGGCTCATTGCCACCCTTATCAGGGGCGGATCCAGGCTTTGAAAAAGGAGGGAGCGTGGTGCGAAAAGGGGTGGGGGTGCGCCACCCTTCTGGATCCGTGCCTGCTTACTTGAAGCCTAACGAAAAAGATTGTTACCAGTTTTCAATCTCCAATCTCTATATATAGTTAAGATAAATATGACATTTCATAAAGAAATATATTTTTACTTGATGTTATTTGCCTGAACAGATATATATTAATGATAAGAACTGAGTGTACCGAATGAGCAGTACTTGTCTCAGGTGTGTACAGAATAAGTTTGATATAAAACAACAATTTTTTATCCAACATTGTTTTAACAAATAGGCAGACAAAGCGCGGCGAAAAGTGATGAAAGCAGGCAGTAAAGGAGACGACGTAGCAGTGAAAGCACTAAATGTCAGTGAAGATATTTCAAAGGACGCACTTAGAAACAGATTACAAGAAGCTCATTTCAACAAAGATCCTGGTGATATGAAGGATCTGGATCTGTCCATGAAGGGGAAGACAGATGAAATCCAGAATGATATTGTCAAGTAGGACCACTATCAGTGATTCTAACCCAGTAAACACAAAATATTTGCATGACATTTGAACAATGTGGGACCAATGAAAACGTTGGGCTGATGTTTTACAAATGTTAGGCCTATGCAAATGTTTTGTGTTTGATGTAAGTCCCTTATCCTTTTCAATATGGGCATCAACTTTTGAAGTCAGATTCTGATGTCTCAAGTTGATCTCACACTGAAGGTTTAAAACATTTATAATGGTCATACACAGATATTGAAATGGAGTGGAAATTTATTAAACCTAGAACCGCCAAATTGATCAATTGGAATTTTTACCCACTTGAAGTTGTGTCTCACTAATTCACAACTTCCAAGTGAGTGAAAATTATAGTCAGATTTTACATAAAATTTAACAAAATACACCGTTATAAGTTTAAAATGCAGCATTTTTTGAAAATTTCGTTGTAGTTTAATCATAATTTGTGTTTGTTTTGATGCTGAGAATTAAAAATTAAATTAAGTATTAAAGAATTGTGAATTAAAAAGTGACACTTCACCTTTTAATTTCCAGTAAACCAACTGGTGCAACTACACACATTGACAGTGCTCTCTCTGGCAACAAATCAGTTAACCTTTTCAGCACGGAGAATGTCTTTCTCACATCATTAGAAAAGAGTAAAAATATTTATAATGGCTGTAGACCCATAACATAGGTATTCAAATGAAGCGAAGCTAAGACATTTATGATGATTTCAAATTGAAAATAACCCTTTGGTCTCCCATCATTTATACAAAAATATTTTAGCGCTTTATAGGTTTAATTACCTGGTACTGATAAACCACAGTGATAAAATGTGTAAATATCCTGAATGTTTTTATCATGCAGAGTGACAATGCCACAGGGTTTGGAAAAACAGTTCCCTCTCAACAATTTGCAGCTAATGGTGCAATCTGGTGCAAAAGGGTCATCTGTAAGTATAAATAAAAGACATGTATAAGGAAAATATGAAAACAATAGCATACAGCAAAATTAGCTTGTACATACGTTTTTTAGTGTTAAATAGTGTTTTAATAAATGAATAAAAAAAAAGTATTCTATCAGGATTTTTGGCATCTGTAGTTTCTTTCGTTTTTGTCATGTTTTTCTATTTGATGTATCGCTTTTTTCTCCATGACCTGTTATCAACCCTGTTATATGTCTGCGTAAAGCCAAAAGACATTTGAGATAGTAAAAAGTTAATGCTTTTTAATCGTTTAGATCATTGCATTTGATTATGCCATTCACACAGATAGGACTGTATTGAAATCAACAGATAACTACCTTTGCATTGTTGTATTCTAAACTTTCCAGTTCAAATTGAGCATATAATAAGGAATGATAACATTTTCCACGCAATACAACACAGTAAATATTCATCAATTATAGAATATGATTTCTAAGATTTAACTCTCTAAATTTAGTTTTCATCTATTTAGTAACTGCTGCTCGTTTTGTTTGTTACTGCTAATTTTCTTTGAATTTCTGTTAAAGTCGGGATATCAAATTTTCAAAAGTGATGTGATAATGGTAAATTAATGGTAATGGAAACTTATTAACCATCTGTTTTGTCCACTAATATTGTCATGTCTTCCACTTGAAACTATATGGGTAAATCTGGTGTTACCAACTCACCAATATGCCCATTTTGCCATGATTTTGGGAAAGTGTTATGTATGAAGGTAATAATTTGTCCCTCACAGGTGAACTGCATGCAAATTTCCTGTCTACTTGGGCAAATTGAATTAGAGGGTAGAAGACCTCCTTTAATGCTGAGCGGCCAATCACTACCGTCATTTCTGGCTTATGACACCGCACCTCGTGCTGGAGGGTTTGTAGATGGACGCTTCCTGACTGGCATACGACCACAAGAATACTACTTTCATTGTATGGCTGGGAGAGAGGTATCAACTCCATTATCTTCTTTAAAAAAACATAATTTGTTGTCATTTTCTCATCATGTGGAGTCTGTTGTGTAAAATACAGGGGCTTTTCCTCATATTCACAATATTACAAATGTTAAGCCAAGATTGTTTTTGACGCTGGAATATATATATTTTTTTTAATAGTTTGGATTACTTATTCAATAACCCTTTCAGCACGGGACCGTCTTTAGACATCAGAATTTTACATCTAACGACATTAGATTCTGGCGTCTGAAAACAGTCCACTGAAAGAATTAAAACATTTATAATGGCAGAAGACCCATAACATATGTATTCAAATGGAGCCGAAAGAGCTAACAAAAATATTTATGATGATTTCAAATTGAAAAAACCCTTTGGTTTCCATGGGTTATACAAAGTTATCTGAGCATTATAAGGGTTAACTGACAGCTGTGGCCGAAACCAGTCATTTATTAATGCGTCCAATGTGAATCCTACAAAGAATAAACTGAGGATGGCACAAAAAAGTGTTTGTGTGCTTCACTGTGTGTCTATTTTATTTCGCGCCACGCGCTAGAATCTCATCAGATTCACCTTATCACAGGACAACCCCGAAAGAGTTTCTGAGCAACTTTTCTTCACATATAATTTTATTATATAAAATAGACATAAATTCATACATGTACTGGTGATTTCTTTCTTTTTATATTCCAAATTCTTTTCAACCTACTTGTACAAAGCCCTTGATGATACAAGTCTGTTTTTTGTGTCACTTTTCCAATGGCTGTTACTAACCCGAGCTTCACAGTTTTTGAAATCTTTGTTGACTGTCACATCAACGCAGATCAGTCATGTTGCATACACCTTATCTGTGGACACGTTTCTAGGGCATATGTTTTCTCTAACAATATTTATAGAAAGTGACAGTAACTTACACCTAGATGCAAACATTACACAGATATTGTGCACAGATAGTTTTATTATTCCCACAATAAATAGATGTGATGAGTTCAAAAATATATTGATATTTAACTAAAACGGCATACCATTATGTAGTAAAGCAACAGTAAAATAATAATTAATTGAATGATAAACTGCAGGATGTATAGGGTTAGTGAGCCTCGATTGGCAAGAAGATTAGCGCCAATTTTTTATATTACGTAATCCCGATAATCAGTTTGCAACCACTCTTTATTTCAAGATTTAATTGTAATTTGATTTTTTTCAACAGGGTCTTGTCGATACAGCTGTGAAAACAAGTCGTAGCGGATATCTTCAGCGGTGCCTTATCAAACATATTGAAGGTTTAACAGTGAATTATGACCTCTCTGTCAGAGACAGTGATGGCAGCATTGTACAGGTAAATGTTGTTATTATAAAAAAAATTCTAGCAGTCTTTTTATCTACTTTGTTGCAAGTGCCATTTTGTTCAGCTTTGTCAACAATAATTGGGCTGTTGTGGGATGTGGGATTAACAGGGTGTCGGGGTGTATCCCAGCAAACACATGACATGAAATCAATGTTGGGTCAATGCTGGATGGTGAT
Source organism: Flabesymbios commensalis (assembly GCA_964017125.1). Classification (NCBI taxonomy): domain Eukaryota; kingdom Metazoa; phylum Annelida; class Polychaeta; order Terebellida; family Flabelligeridae; genus Flabesymbios; species Flabesymbios commensalis. The sequence continues at coordinate 39,089,127 of OZ024902.1, forward strand.
GTTGTAGGCGGCGATCCAACATTGACCCAACATTGGTTTATGTCTTGTGTTTTCTGGGATGACTAGGTGCCCCGATAATAGGAGGCGCCAGGCCTCTTCTAAATTCTAGAATAAACTCTGTCAGCGATTTTTACCTAGTTATATTTAAAAAAATCGGGTGACATAGGATAATATGATAGCTATTTAACAAATTGTGGTGTAATACACTGAATCAGATATACTTGATACCACAAAATATAAATGCTATATTCAATCAATTTGAACTGGGGAGAATCTCTTTAAACTGGTACATTTTAAAATTACTTACATAAACAATGATGAGTGTGGCCGATAAAGAAAGACATTATTGCTTATATCATTGTAGCTATGAAATTATCACGGATTTCGTTAAATTTTGTATCATCCATTGTTTAATTTATTAATAATATTACACAAATATGTATTATGTAACTAGTTATTAGGATAATTTATCTTTAATAAGGCACTGGTTTATTAACACTTAATCTGTGAAATTAGTTTCAGTATGGTGAAGACAGTTTAGACATAGCAAAAACACAGTTTCTTAATACAAAGCAGTTTCCATTCCTTATTTCAAATCAAGAAGCGACAAAATATGAAGAAAAGTATAATGATTTACGAGGCAAGATAAATCTGACCAGTGCTGATCATCTATGGAAAAAGGTTTAACTTCAGTCTTTTTATATCAGTGATTTTAGTTGTTAATCTGTATAAGTAATTTAACAATACAGTTTTTCGTGTGCAAATATATTCACAGAATTTAAAAGCTTATAATACTGGTTTTTAAGTAAGATCTTTAAGGAATTTACCAGTTAAAATACAGGCTTTTATGTTTCTAAAAATTAATTAACTCTTACGATAAAGTGTATCATGAAGGAAAAAGTATAAGTAATTAATGAGTTTATGAAAAAATAATGGATTGAACATTTTTTACTTTAAGAAATTGTTATTTAAAATTTAATTAGTAATCTTTATAAATTTGGAAACTGGTTTAAGAATCAAGAGTCTTTCTCCAACATTAGGTTAAAAAATGGAGAAAAAAGAAGAAATGTAATAGGATATCCCCATTTTTAAGATTTTGTCAGAAAAAATGGGTAGATATCCAAAACAGCTCTAGTGATCAAGAGACCAAAGCTGGAAGGAACGAGCCATCATCTCTAGCATGTGAAATGTGGGAAAATATAGAGAGTAAAGATAAGTAAGTCATGTGTTAAATCTCCTCATTTATTTCAGTTGTTTTTATGTATTCACTCAGTGAACTAAATGTCCCTTTATGCTTACATTTACTAATTGTTGTGTATTGTATAGAAAATCCTTTAAAAATTATCATTTTCTACTATTTTTATTTGATATTTCAGCCAGGTCCAAATTTAGCCTCCACACCTTCAATATTGGCATTACTTCCATCACAGTTAACATTGATGTTGTCATATAAGTTGATAATTTCTTTGTTATCAAAACATATATCTTTCTCCTGATAAGTGATGTAATTGCCCAGGTCATCCACAGAGTCAGTCACAAACAGTAGGCCGACTGATATGGTCATATATTATGCAACCTATTGACCTATTGACTAAATCCGAAATATTTGCATTTTCATTATCATAATAAAACATATTATTTTGATTTTATAAATAAAAAAAATATTTTTTTGCAATTATTGTGTTATATAACCCGCACAAGATCTTTCAAATAGTAAAATGTAGGGGATATGCATTGGATAATATGGTATGCTGTCCTTCTTAGCCTGCCTTTTACATTTTGTAAAGAAGGTGGGCTATGGCAATTCAGCATCATCGGCAGCAGTGTTAACATTGTGGTTGCAATAACTTGTAAGGTAACTTGTATCCCCTGAAATTTGTTCTGCATGTCACTAATAAACAGTTCTCAGACAAGTTGAATAATGGCTGAAAAAAAAATCAATATTTTACATGATGGCGGTGGGCTATTCTCGAGTGTGCTCTTCTATAGTTCTCCTTTTATTGCAGGTATTTAAAGTATGGATCTCCTGCAGAAGAACCGGTGGCCTGTCAGCTGCAGCCAGACAGATACTTTGCTGCTTTAAGTGAAGCATTTGAACAACTAATAGACAACTATATGTCAAATGTCCATGAAAAGGTAATACAGTGTATAATAATACAATGTTTTGTTGTATGAACACCATATCGGCCCCTCTGAGTCAAAGTGTTGTACATGTATGTGTCACTCTACTGGTGGCACACAACTTTTTGACTGCTGGGGACAATATGTTCTCTTCTCAATTATTATGGCTATTTAATCGCTAAGCAAGACTGTAAACATTTGTAATCTGTTATTGGCAACAACATGTGTGTTTTAACTTCAATATTTGCAAATATTTGTTATAAAATTAAACAAATATGAGTAATTTTCACTCGATTGGAAGTTGTGGTTCGCGGTAGCGATACACAGCTTAAATTATATAAAAATTAAAATATGATGACTTTAAAAATTATTTCTGCCATATTTTTTGAAAATAATATAGATTATATGAATGTATTTGATTACTACATGTAATTATACAGATGTTATGTGAAGATGGAGAGGAAGGCAACAATGAGGGCAATATGTCAAGAAGCAACTTCCGTAAGATGATGTCGTTAAAGTATCTGCAATCTCTGGTACAGCCAGGTGAAGCAGTCGGCTTGTTAGCAGCTCAGGTGAACTAACAATGCTTACATTCAGGGTGGGAACGTTTTTCTATAAACCTGTATACACTTTTTTAAATTTTTGGTCCTTTTTTCAGATCTTTCATATGTACTTTGACGCTGACTTATCTCTTATTAGCAATAAACATTATAATCAGTGTTGAAACATTCATTAGTGGCTCACATAGCTGTCTTTGAAGTTGAAACTGTTCTTCAACCAGTAAGATACTAAAAATAGTCAGCTAATTTGCTGCCATTTGAAGCTGTTGATTTCAGACTTGAGAAACCACTTTAAATTAATTATAATTGTCTAATTAGTGTTTCAAGTGTACTGCTCTGCAAAGGGAATAGGCAAGATCTGCTTAATACTTGTAAAGTAAGCAGATACTGCCTTTTTGTTTTGCATGTACATGTACTTATTCTAATAAACGCCCATATTCCAATAAAAGCTGATTTTAAAATAGAATGCATGATCATATGATCACACTATGGGATCATTAAAAATTACTCTAATAAGCACCCATCCGCCTGTAATCTAGGGTATTCTAATTAATTCCCCGGGCGTTTATTAGAATAAATACTGCAGGTGCTTTATATGGTGATTATGTTACTCTTATGTTGACAGTCTATTGGCGAGCCTTCCACGCAGATGACTCTGAATACATTTCATTTTGCTGGACGTGGTGAGATGAATGTGACTTTGGGAATTCCACGTCTTCGTGAAATCTTGATGGTGGCCAGCTCTAACATTAAGACACCATCTATGGCCATTCCTTTACTACCCTCACCTAATGTGGATAAACATGCTAAACTCCTAAAGCGTCAGTTCAACTGTGTTTATTTGTCACAAGTGCTGGAGTCAGTGGATGTCACTGAAAGAGTTGTCATTGGTGAGCCAGGGTAGGTGATAGATCAGGAACATTTATTTTTTAATTTCTTTTACAAAATTAGGGATAAGTTTTAAAGTCTTTATGATTTACTGTATATTTTGATTCAGCCTGATTATCTAATTTTCATTTACTTGGAGTCATCTCCCATTTTAATACAATCCACAACTTGAAGTGTGTGAAAATGGTGCACCGTGGTGTTCTCTGTACTAAGCACCTTGCCCTTTTCAAAGACTATCACATGGCTAGAAATAGAATTTGATTCTTTGACCCTTTCACTATTGGCAATAATGTTCGCCCAGTACTGGTCCCAAATGTATGACGTCATATAATTAGGCCGTCGTGGCAATGGCCTACGTACTCCAGTGTACTCCATTTAGGCCATCATGGCGACGGCCCACGTACTGAAAGGGTTAATACTATACAGCAGGACTTGTAATACAAAAGTGATACAGATAGTAGACAGATACTGCCTTTTTACTGCATGGCAGAATATTAAACAAGAGGCAACCACAGTGTGCGCCAAAGACAATTGGAAAAAATGTTTTATGAAGGTATAGCATTGTCTAGAGTAGAAGAAAAATGATGCTTCTTCAACCTCATTGTCACTGCCTTAGCTTCATTTATGAGGATGGATTTATTGGTGGGTAAGCATGACTGAGAGTGGTTTAATGTCTATTATTGGCATTCAAAGATTGCACCATATCTATCAACAGTGATGCTGGTTAAGTCCAAATAGCAAAATGGGTCCTGGAGATGCTAATAAATGACATACCAAACATCTCACCATGTGTGTGTAGATTATATAATACTCCTAGATCATGGTTGCTGTTACTGGCCTGTAGTACGAAAAAAGATATACTCAAAGCAGTTATTTCAAACAGATTAATCAGGAGAGACTTAGTCATCATGATGATGAAGTCACAAATCATATGTGACCCGCAACTCGAAAAGTGCAATCAAGTCAAAATTTTCAAAAATGACTTTTTCAGTAGATTTGGTATCTATGTCCTTCCTTCCTGGTTTATTAACTGAGAGAATTTTTGAAAAAAATTATTACTTTTTGTTTTATGAGATTTTTAATATTTCAAATTTAGTTTTGTAATCTTCTAAATTTAATTTTAAATGACGTCATAAATTATTGTAATAAAGTCGCCAGCATGTACCTTCTCCCAATTAATTAATTTTGCCACTATATGAAACAGTTAATGACATCCATTTAGACCAATCACTATGTCTGCTGTACTGGAACTAAACCTTGGGAGCATAAAATCAAAGTAATTTGAAATAATGATGATTTAAAAACTACTTACCCATGATGTGATGAAATAAAATGTGATGATAAGTTGTCAGTGTTATCCAATCATGTAGCAGGCATTTACAATGAAGCACATTTTTACAAGTTATGTAAGAATTCAATGTAGAAAGGTGGATACCCTTTGGTGTTTTTCTTCTAGGTAAAAGCTATATTTTTTGCAGAAATGATTTTCTGTGTAGCCCAATTTAAGAATATGCTGATATTCATATTGTTATCTCATTCATATTATAATATGTTTAAAAACTTTACTTGACAAATGTGATTGACTTCGGCATGAGGTTCTGGATGTTATTGGCTGCTGGGTATTTGATTTGTATTCACCAGGTGCTGCTTTTAAGCACAGCAATCACTGTGTGGCGATAGAATCACAATTTTACTCATGCTATATTTGTCTTGATGTATCTTTTTGACAAGATAATATGCTGCAATATACTATATACCGCATACAGTATTTATTCTAAGTATAATCCGATTAATGCCCCCCCCCCGTGATTTGAAAATAAAACCCACGATCATGTACACTATATGATCAATAAAAAACTACTCTAATAAGTGCCCATCTCCCCTGATCTAATTAATGCCCTGAGCATTTATTACAATAAACACAGTGTTTACTTTTATCAGATATGTAATTGCCTTTTTCTTAGTTTGTATAATATCTGTTTTAATTTTGATAAGTTAATCTATTTATTTGTGATACATGTATTTGGAAAGATGCTAAAGTGAAATGATACATGTACCTCTGCATACAGGTACTTTTATGGACTGATAGTTTTTAACCATTAAATTACGTTAACTGATGAAAATGAAAAAAATGGAAATACTGCAAATATACAATTTTAAAAACGTAAGCTGCACGTTTCAATCACAGTTTAGTTATATATATTTTGACTTCTACATTTTCTACAATCACAGTACCAATTATCTTGACAGTACTTGTGAAAGCATCTATTCAAAAAAAATCTTTCAAATTACTTGGATACTTATGGGTCAGTATCCATGCATGTGTAGCTTTGTTGTTCGTCGTGGTGATTTATCAGTCTCCAAGAAAGTCTCAAATTTTCTTACCCAATATTCATTCAAAACAGTTTCAAGGGTGTCCATGTCTTCAGTTTGTTTTTTTGGGTCCTCAAAAACCCTTTGGATCTCGTTTTGGCAATATAAAGTAAGTAGTAGTACATGGTAAAATTATTTATTTTTGTGTCATATGTCATAAAACATAGTATATAATTTATTTTAGCTAAAACATATATGACATTGAGCCGGTGTTCGGCTTATGTGATGCATAATAAATTACTATGTAAAAGACTTTCTTCTATTATACATAGTAAAAACAAGCTTGGCGAGCGCATCTAAATAGGGTGTGCAGCTCATTATAAAAAATAATCTATTATTAGTATTTTTAAATACTGGCCAAGTTTTCCCTTAGCAGTCAAATCAAATACATGTACAAGATAAACTGTAGGAATTGAAAATATTTGGTCTCAAATTTGAAAAAATAATATAAGTAATTTTCACCCACTTGAAGTTGTGTGAAAATTTTAATTAGAAAAATTAGCGAGTAAAGGTTTGACCCTATCACTGTTTTGTGGATTTGACAGGTTGAGGTCTTTAGGAGGTGGTCGTCACTACAAGATCAGATTCAACTTCTTGCCACACAATGTGTATCGCTCAGAATTCTTGGTCACCCCCTTTTCAGTGCTGCAGTTTATGGAGAAAAAATTCCTGCGACATCTTGATCAAAACATTAAGAGCAGGATGCTGGTACTGAACAAGTGCAGGTCAGTAAAATCTCTAAGATACTTCTAACCCTTTAACCGCCAAATTATTCAATTGGAATTTTCACCCACTTGAAGTTGTGTCTCGCTGACGCGATCCGCAACTTCATGTGAGTGAAACTTATTTAGATTTTACAAAATGAAGGTAAATTCTTTTCAAATATTGCTAATTGATGCTACATTTTATCTCTACCATGTTTGAAAGTAGTGCTTAATGTGGTAGTAAAAAATGATAAAAACGAATATATTTGGTACCGGGGGTTAAAGGGTTAACCTTTACACTGCTGATATATTTTTTATAAAAACTGTAAGGACCACGTCATAAATGGCTTGGTTAGATTTTTCCTCCTCATTTAAATAGCTATTATGGTCAATGACTATTACAAATATTCCAAGCCTTTAGTGCGTGGATCAACTTGTGCAGATATCAAATGTCTACCTCCACACTGAAAGGGTTATCTCTTAGAAACCTGAACTATTTTAAATTTTCAGTCATTTGAAGTTGTGCGACCTCACATTAACGAAAATGACTGTGAAATTTATTTCACCATGTTTACCAGTGCCCCATATTTAGGACTTGTTTTACTTTTAAAATCTGGTGATGCGAGTTCAAATAAAAACTACAAGACAGAAAGACTACTGTTGTCGACATCAGTGCTCCAGGGGTTAACCATTAGAGCATTGATGTCGACTACAGTAGGCATTCTGTGTTTTAATAACTCCTGTATAATCAGTTGTTAAAAGTAAATTATGCTTCCAATCTTGAAACACTGATATAAATGGTGGGAATTGAATTTCGCAAATCACACAAATTTTCAGTCACTTGAAGTTGTGGATCGCAGTAGCAAGACAGAACTTCAAGTGACTGAAAATTTAAATTGAATAACTCAGTGCTCTAAAGGTTACCACTATGGGAATTAACCTTCTTTTCCTACCAGAAATTAAATTTCTGTGAATTACCAGTGATTACCGCCGCAATTCCCACCTGACAGTGAATGAAAACTACCGGTACCCAATGTTTTAAAATGTCCATATGGAAATGAATATCTAAATGTCCTGATGGGTGGTCCTTAATAAGTGGAGACATTTCCTATTATTATCTATAATTGTAGTTTAAAAATTTGAAATGACTCATATATGCATCATTATCAGGTAATGACCCACTGTTGGGCCAGCATCATAGATGCTGGACCAACATTCTGCAGTTACATGTGTGTATTATTATGAAGAAATGTCACAAATACAATGTTATTTTCTCTACAGTCTCGTGAAAGTGGCAAAAGTGCGGGAGAAGAAAGCAGAGCAGGTAAATGAAACTTTTGCTGGCGACGGTGACAATGACGTATCTGATGACGAGCAGCACGACGGTGACAGTACGGCAGTCAAGCAGAGGGGTCGTCACGCAGGAGAACAAGAATATGAAGGCGAAGAGGAAGAAAGACAAGAAATAGGCGGTATGTAGACCCTGCCTTATTAGAAATCAACCTGATAATAATGATGTGTTTTCTGTGAATTCACATTCTCATCTGCAAGGAGCAGCTTCTGTTAAACCTATCAGTGTGAGGACTCTCTTCTTGACGTCTGTAGACGGTCCCCGCACTGGAAGAACCAAAATAAATGTTATGGCTGTAGACCCATAACATAGGTATTTAAATGAAGCAGAAAGTGCTGATATTTATGATGATTTAAATTGAGAAAATATTTTGGTCTCCATGGTTTATGCTAAAATATTTCAGCGATGTGCTGGTTAACCCTTGTCCCAGTTACTATTTTTTGTTCATTTAAAGCTGGAATTGCTGAATTAAAATATTTATATTTCTGTAAAATGTCAATATTCCGAACTGGAATATTTGATAACCTTAGAATATTTTCATTCACTTGAAGTTGTGTATCGCAGTAGCACAGATTTGCAAATTTTTTATCTCAAATTAAACAAATGTGAGCAATTTTCACCTCCTTGGATGTTGCGTGTTGCAATGTCTTGAGACACAACTTCAAATGGGGAGAATTCAAATTGTGTTATATGTACTTAAAGATTTAATTTCAATATTACTTTTCTTATTTAAGATGATGAGGATTCAGATATCGAGGACAGTGATGAAGATGAAGATAAGGCTTTGACATACGGTGCAGAAGCTGAGGAGAATGTTGTCACCGGTGGCAAGAAAATCAAGGAAAAAGAGATGGATCCAAGACGAATAAATGTAAAGCAACTTAGCCCTTAGCACACAGATGTTGACTGCAGTAAAAATTCTGTGTTTTCATTAGCACCTATTATAATCATTTTTTAAAAATAAAATATGCTTCCAATCACAAATAATACAAATTTTCCGGCACTTGGGGTTGGGGATCGCGGTAGCAAGACACAACTTTAAGTGACTGAAAATTTAAATTGAATAGTGATCTTTAAACAACCTTCATAAATTAAACCCTATCCTATTTCTATGAAAATTGAAGTCAAATTCAGCCCACATTTAATGTCATTAAAAAAAATTTCCAAATGAATAAAGGTATAAATTATTCCCTAATTTGCCTGAAAAATGTGTTACAGTAAAAGATGTATTTACTCATCTCAGTGTTGCCACATTTACCCTGTACCTTTAGAACATCTTTCCCTTAATCTTTGTGCTGCATTTATTTTAAATTCACCTTACATGTATTTAATAAGCCTAGTTATGCGTGTAGTAAATTGATCCTACATAAATTGGTATGTGTCCCGTACAATAAAACATTTAGCGTTTTCAACTAAAAGACAATACATGTAATATACTTCTAAATGTAGAATTGTACTAGTGCTATCAGCTCTACTTCCTCTGTCACTTCAAACTGAAGCATATTGATTGTGTACCTCTATTTTCTCCTCCTTGCAGACTGTCCTGTGTCTGAGTAACAATCTGCACGCATACAGCTATGATGTCAAACATAGTCTGTGGTGCGAGGTGACGTATCAGGTCAGTGGTTTACTTCACAATTAAGTCCTCCATTCTCTTCTCAACTTGTTCTCTATCTCCCATTTAATCCTTTTTAAGGCTGGAATCTGTCATAGAAAGTTGTTTCCCAGTTTCCACATGGAAAGGATTAGGATTAGTGATTGTAGATCTATGAAATAGGTATTCAAATGAAGCGGAAAGATTATAATGTTTCTAACCCTTTAAACCCTAACAGTGCATCAAAGGATCATTTTTGCTTTTCTGAAAAATGACTTAACTTCCTACACCCAGGGGTTTTAGAACAAATTATTTTATGGAACTGTTCAAATAATAACGATATCTTTTTAGTCATTTACCACCCACCCAAGTCATCTTCATCCACTACCAGTCGTGAATTGCGACAGCAATTCCCAGCTTGTGGTGGATAAAGATGACAATGGTAAATTCAGGCTTGAAAGGGTTAAAGTGAATAACTGAAAATATCAAAATATTTCAGCACTATAAGTTTTAACTCAAACAAAGCTGGAATATTGTTGTAGAAACCATCCAGACCAAATGGTTTTTCTCTATTTGAAATCATCATAAATCTCTTAGATAGCTTTTTCCACTTCATTTGAATACCATGTTATGAGTCTACGGCCATTATAAATATTTTAATTCTTCCCGTCTACAGCCATTATGAATATCTTAATTCTTTCCATGCATGGACCGTCTTTATACATCAGATGCATGGACCGTCTTTATACATCAGAATATATCCGAAGTATAAAGACGGTCCCTAAGCACACTTGCATTGTCACATTTGTGCAGCATGTAGTCTTTTTTAACCCTTTTCCTGCTAAGTTTTTTTTTTTTTAAAGTTGTTTCTTGCTACCACCATCCACAAATTCACGGGGGTAAAAATGACTCGTATTTGTTTAATTTGTAACCAAACATTGCAAATCTTATTTTTTTGCATCATGAACTAATCACCTCAGAAATAACCAATTATATCTGCCACATTCGCCAGGGGTGCTGCAAATACGGTATTGCATACGTTGTTGCATCATATAAGGAAAACAACATTGTGTTTTTGACATTTTCCATCCAGCAAAATAAATTTAGGAATACCAATTTTTTGACTGCATATCCTGATACCCATTTAACATTTTGTAAAATGGTCTTTATATTCACAGATACAAAATAATACACAAGAATGGCAATACAAATATCTGATACTGCAATGTTGATGCACATCAGCTGATACCCTGGGACCAGGTCCTTTGTAAAAACTAAAATCATGATCCACTCACTTTAGGTTGAATATGAATATCCAATAGCGCATTAAAATGTAAATGTGGAAGAGTTATTGCTCTTTTTGTACATGTACATGCTAAACAATAAGTGAAGAAATTTGATGATTTGAATAAAATATGTCTTACTTATGCAACTCAAGTTTTCTACCCTGAGGTTTGAGAGTTGCGGGCCTGGTGAACAGTGACCTCTGGGCATGCGCTTGTGTCTGTCAGTTTAACCCTTTCACTACTGGCAGTAATGTCCCCCAGCGTACTGGGCCCTTATGTATGACGTCATATAATTAGGCTGTCGTGGCGACGGCCCACATACTTTAGTGTACCCAATTTAAGCCGTCATGGCACTGATAGGATTAAGAATTGCTCCTCACTCAGTTTTCAAATTTTAACTCTTATAGCACTAAATTAAATCATTTTGATTTTGACTCACTTGAAGTTGTGTCTTGCTACTGTTACCCACAACTTAAGTGGGAGAAAATTACTCATATTTGTTTAATTTTTGCAAATCTTGATGTTCAAATACACTAATTTCATTTCCAATAACAGTGATTTGATCGGCTACTAAAATGGCCTAACCCTTAGAGCGGGGGGATCGACTTCAGAATCTGACGTCTGTAGACGTAAGATTCTGACGTCTAAAGTCGATCCCCGCACAGTAAGATTCAAAATATTTCAAACATAAGTATTCAAATTATTCAGAAAGAACTAACTAAGACAGTTATGATGATTTCAAATTTAAAAAATCTCTTTGGTCTCTAAGGGTTTTAAAAAAAAATGTAGCGCTTTAAGAGTTAAAAACAACTATAGTCGTGCTTAGTGCTTCAAGGGTCAGAGAAACATTTCCACTTGTGGTGATTCAATACTGTGTAGAAGCATCCATGGCTGAGAGGTAACATGCTCGTACATCACATCAGGTGGTGACGTCAAGCCCATTCTTTTATTAATGTATTCATTCACTGATTTGCAGGATGCAAAATCAAATATGACTGGTGTTGGTTCAACAGAGAGCTGTCGGATCTTCACTTGTTCCTGCTGTGTGTGCTGACAAAAATACCTCTTCCATTCTAAATACCTGTAACTGTCTTCTTAACCCTTCAACCGCCAAACTATTCAATTTGAATTTTCACCCACTTGAAGTTGTGTTTTGCTGACGCGATCCACAACTTCAAGTGAGTGAAAATTATTCAGATTTGACAAAATGGAGGTCAACTCTTTTCCAATCTTGCTTGGTGATGTCACATTTCATCTTTAACACATTTAAAATGTGGTACTTAATGTGCTAAGAAAAAATGAAAACCTGAATATATGCGGCACCGGCGGTTAAAGGGTTAATGTTGCTCTTAGAGGCGAGATGAGCACTCACTGTTCAAAAGCAAATAGCAGTAACTGATTACTTGAAACGTACAGTAAGTAGATACTGTTTTTTGCATCACGAGATAAGCAGTCCTCTGTACACATCCCGGTCACAGAAAATAAGTCTTGAGTTATTTGCCTGCTTCCTCATCACTTACACACTTATCTCCTGACTAAGGAATACATTTATATCAGCCTGGTCGCAATTCTGTGTGCATAGCTCCCTGAAAAATGTGGTATCTGTGTGCTTTAATATTGGTGGTGGAATATCGTCCCCTTGGATTCCAAAGAGTGTAGCTGGCACTTTAAGTGGCAGATACACCCTTTCAAATCCAAGGGGACGACATATTTAATGGTATATTTTATATCTAAATGTTCAGTTAATGAAATTATCTGAGTCGTGAAATGCCAATATTTCACGATTAAAATATTTTTCGTCGTGTAGAACTAGAAATTACGTCAGTAATTACAGCTGCAAATGAATCAAAAATACTAACAATAATTTCGGCAGTACAAGAGTAAACCCTGAAAGCGCTAAATGTGATCATTTAAATTTTCGCCCACTTGAAGCTGTGTATCTCTATCGCGACCCACAGCTTCATGTGGGTGAAACTTGCTCATATTTGTTTAATTCGAGATCTAACATTTGCCAATCTTGATTTTTAAACACACATGTATACTGTTTGCAATAATTGCGATTTAGACTGAAAATAAAACGGATTAAAAAGGGACTTTAGTCGCGCCTAGCGTGTGAAGGGTTAATACGCACACGGTTAAATCGTGCCCGAGAGAGGAGACTAAATCAGCCAATTTCCTACTATTGGCGACACAATTTCGCGTCACGCTGCTGTAGTAAACTGGGCATGAATATAAACAGCATGATATTATTGTAAATGACGACCAGCGATATAATGAATGGAAACGACTAAACGAGTTCTGGAGTTTATCAGTGACGAATGTCAGAATTTACATGATTACCCCTACGCGGACTGTGTTTTGATAGTATCAACGACTCGCAGTAGAATGTGCTATGAATATTTATGATGTTATGGCTTACGCTGGAAATGTCAAAATATGGAGATTTCCACGTGGTAGCTTAGCAATCTCTGTCATCGCTGATGAGATGAGTGAGAAATAAAAGTTTAACCATCGATGTCGCTGTAATTGAGCTGTTCTTCGTGACGGCACGGTACATACTGCTAAAGGAAATAACCCGAACGCAAAGATCAGAATATCCTCTCTTTGCACACGGGAGTCGCTAACCCAATGTTGGTTTGATGTTGGGCCAGCGTTTCCGACGCCGGCCCAACATTAAACCAGCAGTCTGTTACGTCGCGAATTTGATGGGCAAGGCTGGCCCCAGAACCATCAGAGGTAGCTTCAAATCTAGGAAGTTTGCAATTGTAACAAGATATTTCCAAAAAGTCTGTAGAATTGATATACAAAATCCATACGTAGAATTTTAAAACGTGAGAAAATTTCGTGACATATCGAGCCAAACCAAATGTTATGGAAGCACTATTTGGATCTGTCCCACCAACCAGGACGGTTACACAATGTTGATGCAATGCTCTAACAACATTAAGGCATTACCAGGTTTAAAATGGTAATGGATCTATGCTATTTGTTAAGCATAGCTTGATTTTAGTGTAGATCTGCGACTACATTTTAATAAGCCCAGTTACTTATGTGACAGGGCGGGGGCCCTAGGGTAGTGGTTAGCACCTCTGCCTTTCACGCTAGAGTTCGGGGTTCGGTTCCCGGTCTCGGCGGTTTGAAAGAAACAAAAATGTTTCTTCCCCATCCACGTGTTAAACTCAGTATTGTGGGGAGCCTCCGTTACCGAGAGGTAGCGTGCTCGGCTTCAGACCGCCAGGGCTCGAATTTCGAATCCTGTATCTGGAGGACAGTGTCATCTCATTCATCTCACCATCCTCAGGAGGTTCTCCTGGCCCAGTTTAGCCTATATGTGCACAAAGGTGGCCTAAAGCCCGATTCATTTCATTTCATTTACTTATGTGACATGCCATTATTTTGGCCATCACAGTATCATCGGACTAAAGAAGATACCTTCACTATAGAATAACAACTGCACGTACAGTATTTCTCTCAAAAGAAGCAAACTCTCAATACATATATAGGATTTTTTTTACTTGTTTAGTTGAAGTATCGTTACCCTGTGTACTACATCCTCATGCCAGGCCTTGCTTGATGACTTTATAACATTATTCAAATGGTGTTCATTTGAGTGCGCTACGGGGAAATACAACACTCAATGAATAAGGTGTGAACCTTCAGGCGAACACCTTTTTTATTGGCCATGTGCTCTAAATCTACAACACACAAAATGAAAAACGTTTGTATTTCATCATAGGATAAAATTAACCTGCCATGCCCCCCCCCCCCCTGAGTTATCTCATTTAAATTTTCACCCACTCTGAAGTTGTATCTCGCTACCGCGACACACAACTTTAATGTGGATGCAAACTACTCACATTTGTTTACTTATAGACCGAATATTTGCATATCTTGGATGTTCAAACACTTTTTTTATTCCCAATAACAGTGATTTCATCGGCTAGTAAATAAACATAGTCGTGCTTATCGCTTAACGGGTTATTAAGCCAACATAACTTCCATTGACTGTCATTTGAACGAAAACACAGCGTGATATACATGTAGTTTGGTACGGGTAGGCTATATATGTGTAGGCCTACAGAGTGTGAGAATGTATGATACCGACTTTACTACATAAAGGTCATAGTGGAGTGGATACCCGGCAAACACAAGCAGTGACCCAATGTTAGTTTATTGTTGGGCCAGCGTCGTAGACGGTGGACCAACAATAAACCAACATTGACTCAACGTATCGTGTACTGGGTATATAAGACTCTGAGTCTCAGATGTTCCCCAGATGGAGTAATATAGGATGCGTTTCGTTATGCATCCCTTGTTTTGACGCGTGTGAAGGGAAATATAAGTCTAAAAATGGTAGCGTATTGACAATAAGCAGATGTATAAGTACTTTTAAACTGCACCGTATTATTGCCAATGTTCTGAGAGAGATGCTTTTAACTTTTGTCTTCTGAAATTTTGCCATGCATCAAAACTCTGGCATAACCTTTACAGCGCCACATTCAATAATTACAACTGCACCACTTGAAGCTGTGTCTCGCTGCTGCGATCCACAGCTTCAAGTGGTTGAAAAACGGAGACCTTTTATTTTTAAATCTTGTTTATTGAAGACACGTTTTACTTTCAACACATCTATTTAAGCGCTAAGTCCGACTATAATCGTTGCTAATTTATCAGCTGATAAAAGGACTGTTATTGGGAAGAAAGCGAATTTTTAAACATCAATAGTTTGTAATTAAGTATGAGTTTTTTTCACCCATTTGAAGTTGTGGGTCGCGGTAGCTTATTTGACTCCCGGTCAGCTAATAGAACAGATTAAACACGACCATAATCGTACTAAGCATTTAAAGGGTTAAAATCGCATTTATAAGTAGGCCTACGTGTCTAGCAGGACAAGGGTTAATACACGTATCATGATGTTGAGTGGATGGGTTTAGATTAGCCTCAGATTGAGAAGTGGGCAGTGCATGAGACGCTCAGCTATAACAGGAACTGACATTAAATTCTAGTCCCCTCACACGATTATATTAGCCTTACAGCACGGGGATCGACTTTAGACGTCAGAATTTGACCTCTGCAGGCGTCCGATTCTGACGTCCAAAATCGATCACCGAACTGCAAGCGTAAACATATTTATAATGGTCGTATTACCCACAACATATGTTTTCAAATGAATCAGAGAAAGCCTGACCCAGCAAACACAAAACATTTGTATAACATTTGTACAACGTTGGCCCAACGTCTTCGACGTTGGTCCAACATTGTACAAATGTTATACAAATGTTTTGTGTTTGCTGGGAAGACATTTGTCATGATTTCAAATTAAAAAAAACCGTTGGTCTTCATGGTTTATACACAAATATTTCAGCGTTGTACGGCTACGAAAGAGTCCGCCTATAAAAAACGTAATCGTGTCCCTCAGGAGTAGTTATAGAGGTCAGTCACAAGGTAAAGTGAGGCTACAATAGTACCGCGAAAACGCAAACAGAAGTACAATAACTGTTACGTCCCAGTTAACACAAAACATTTGTAAAACATTTGTACAATGTTGGACCAACGTCAAAGACGTTGGGCCGACATTGTACAAATGTTATACCAATGTTTTGTGTTTGCTGGGATGTGTTGTCTCAGTGGTGATGCGGACTTCGAAGCAGGATGACCGCTCATATGGAAGGTCATGACATTTAGAATTAGCTTTTCCATGTTTGAAAAATAATGGAATTTGATAGAGGATTTTGTGTAGGAACCCTGGCGAAGGCAAGCAGTAGGGAAAAGTCAGACGTGTGGGAAAACTGGCGAAGGCGAACAGTAGTAACTGTTTCCTCGAAAAGTAACATGTTACTGCTTTATATCTGCATCGCAGACGAGTATAGTAGAAACCGTCGTCTTGTCTCAGTGTTGATGCCGAAGCAAACAGAACGCCTGGTAATCGCTTAATGCTCGAAAAACAAGCTGTTACCACGGGTTGTCTGGCATTGTAGAAAAGTCCCCCTGCAGTACCCGGCGTCTTGTCCCACTATGGCTGCGTGGTGCTCTCTGCGCGCGGGGCCAGACGCCTCTGTGTGTGTGTGTGACGCGAGGCATGAGGATTGTGGTGATGGTTGAGGCGGAGCTGACACGCAGATCTTGTGTCTCAGACCGGTTCTGACCGGTTTCTCCATGCTCTCCCGGGTCATCACTATGCACCACAATGATAGACGATGATAGACTGGCGACCCCCATCCCTTCAAGGGAACGTCACATGCTCGCCCAGTGTCGGTGCAATGTTGGGGCAGCGTCTGCGACGCTGTCCCAACATTGCACAGGCACGGGGCGGACGCATTTTTCGGGATCGCAAACGCGCTCCCGAACCAGACACATTTGTCCACGTTAAGGTCCCACGTCCCCCGCCTTACATAGCGGTCCCCGCCCGTAAACAACTCCCCCATTATGTTCACCTTGGGAAATACCTGGCACTTGAATATGTGCCGCGCACTTGATGCTGGAAACGTCCGGACAACTTGGGAGCCGCTCCCTCCAGAAGTGTCCCGTGTAGGGTGGGTGTGGTTGGGTTTGGGGGGAGAGGGGGGGGAGGGGGTCAGCGGGAAGAACTTGTGGTCCCGTCCTTCCGCGGCGCAGCTGGGTGGGCTGCCAACTCGATGCCCACACGCAATCTCAATTACTCAAATTTGACACGAAAGACAGACCGTTGTGGGAGCAAATTAGCCCAAGTGAGGACCACCTCCTTTAGTCGATAGTGACGTCTGCGCCTTTGTTCCCAACTCCTTACACTTGAATTACGCCAAGTCGATCAGCTTGGTCGTTTATTTGTTTTGTAATTATTTAAACATTTAAAGACTGCTATGCAAAGAGTGTTATTGGGCCTATATAAGCGCCGTGGTTTTTAATGGGCACACCAGAAAATAAGCATTTTTGTGGCGAATAAAATTTGTCTGAATTAATATTTAAATTATGCTTGATAAAGTTATTTTAACCACTTTTCCCCAATGATTGCCATCGTTGCTATTGTTGTGTGAGTTTTTACTCTGTGGACTATCCGACCCAAGGATAGCGGAACTGAGCGAAAGGACACCATAAATTGTACAGCGAAACCCAAGTCCTCGACCCCTGCTACTCTGGGTATGCCTGGGGTAAATCCCTTAGAACCCAAACACCCTCGATATCCCAGCATGTTGTATCACCCCTCCCTCACCTCATCATATGAGCATCATTAGTTTCATCTACGGATTTCATTGTTTTCAACGTATTACAACGTCACTTAAATGACCCTCCCAAAAAGGTTGAATGTTTGCCCCTTTGATCTTAACTCTTAGCTTTCAAATTTGTATTGATGCTTCATGCTCTCTACGTATACACTACAACTACAGGTGTATCATAATGAGCGGTAATGTCATGTATCAAATACATTGTTACTATAATGTTTTCCAAAGTATCGAGTAATTATTTACTCCTAAAGAGTCTTTCGAAGCGATAGTCGATTGTCTTCAAGAGACAGGATTTTTTCACCGTCTTTATCAAGTTTGATTTCGTGGTAGAAACGCAACATAAAATACGTGAAAAACTGTCCTTATGCTTAACCAGCTTGGGATGCAATTCCACCAGGCAAAGACGAAAGGAAGTATCTCTTTACTTTACAAGTAAGCAAATGTTGTCATTAAGGTTTGGCGGAGCAGAGTTCCCATCGCAATGTGAATTAAATTCAGCAAATTGAGTTGTGTGTCGTTAACCCTTTAACCGCCAAATTATTCAATTTGAATTTTCACCCACTTGAAGTTGTGTCTCGCTGACGCGATCCAAGTGAGCTTCAAGTGAGTGAAAATTATTCAGATTTGACAAAGTGGAGGTCAACTCTTTTTAAATCTTGCTGGTTGATGTCACATTTTATCTTTAACATATTTAAAACGTGGTACTTAATGTGCTAATAAAAAATGAAAACCCGAATATATGCGGCACCGGCGGTTAAAGGGTTAATGGTGATGGGGGTGTGCGGCCGTGCAAACAAGGCAGCAGATACTGCCATTTTGGTTTTGTACGACAGCTTGGTGCGCGTAACAAATGTGGGATCACATAGTAGTGAATTCGGCAGTGTTTAAATGGCAGTACTCAGTAACATTTACTGAAAAAAAATGTGTTGAAAATGAAGGACCACTATGAGGTTATTACATAGATATTGCACTGCGGTCAAAAAGAAATTACGGCCTTTCATCGTTGTTGGCTGCTGCAGCACGTTCGTGGAATAATTTGCCTCTTGACATACTAGAAGCAAAATCAGTCACTATCTATCACGATTTTACTTTAGACCTATCACCTTAATCTGAGCATCCACCTACCGTCATATGATGACCTCCTTTTCCGACCCAACCGAATACCGATTTTAGCTCAAAGCGCCATTGAGCCATCAATATTTTTGAGAAATACTTGCACTATGGAAGTCATTATATATCATTATTTATCTCTGAATACATATCAGCACCAAGCTACAAAATGGCAGTTATACTACCGTACAAAGGCAAAATGATGCAGTATCCACTTACTTTACAAGTAAGCAAATACTGTAGTAAAGCAAAGCGAAGCCAGTGTGCTAACGACGACTCAATGGTGCGTTTAACCCTTTCATCGCTGATCACGACTGAAGTCGCTTTTAATCCGTTTTAACCCTTTAGCCGCCGGAACCGATTATATTTGTTTTCTACATTTTTCATTAGCACGTTACATATCAACGTTTAAACATGTTAAAGATAAAACGTGACATCAGTCAGCAAAAAAATAGTTGACCACCATTTTGTCAAATCTTAATAATTTTCACTCACTTGAAGTTGTGGATCGCGTCAGCGAGACACAACTTCAAGTGAGTGAAAATTGAATAATTTGGAGGGTAAAGGGTTAATAGCTAATTAAATCACTGTCATTGTTTATTATTTAAACATCAAGATTTGCACATTTTTTCTCTAAATTTAAACAGATATAAATAGATTTCACCCCATTGAAGTGAAAAACAACATCAAGTGAGTGAATATTTAAATTGGCGTGTAAGGGGTTATATTACAATAGTGTCGACGTATTTAAGCAAAAACAATTGTAGAGATCCTTCTTCAATCGATGTCGTGTTTGATTAAATGCAGGGTGTCACGTAACAAGATCGATCAATTGTACGTTTTCTATTGAAGCATGAGGAATTTGCGCTGTTCCATCAGGCGTTTTGTTTCACATGCCACCATCTTGTGCAAAACTGGCAACAATTAGCGCCAATTAAGGATCGTTTCTCGCCCTGCTGCGAATAAATCACATTTGACAGATTTGATACGTTCACGAAGCTCATTCAATTGTCAGGTTCTGAAGATCTTGATGACAATATATCGCTCTTGGAAAAGTACTCCTTTTCAACTGGGCACAACGTTGAAGGAGTGTCATTCAATAGCGTTGATTCAACCTTGAATTAATGTCATGTGCCCTGTTAGAGCTCAAAACATTTGTATAACATTTATACAATGCTGTACCGACGAAGACGTTGGTCCAATGACTCATATTTGATTAATTCGAGACCAAGCATTGGCAAATCATTAAGTGTAAATGCTCATTTTGCTCCCAATAACAGTGACTTGATCGACTAATAAAACATAATAAATTGAGTATAGTCGCGCTTAGGGGCGAAAGGGTTAAAAATAGGGTGATTTTATATAATACCCAAGTGCTTTAACCGTTTCAAGTCTGAATTTACCGTTGTCATCTTCATCCACTACAAGCCGCAAATTGCTGTCGCAATTTTTGACTTGTAGTGGATGAAGATGACTTGCAGTAGGTGGCAAATGATAAATAATATTGTTATTATTAAAACAGTTCTATGGGAATTTTCGTTCCAAATCTCCTAGGTTGACTAGGATATTAAGCCTTTCTTCAGAGATGCAAAATGATGCTTTGATGCATCGTGAGGGTTTATAAGGGTTAACCCTTTAAGCCCTCACGATGCAATAAAGCAACATTTTACATCCCTGAAAACAGACTTAATTTTCCTACAACTAAGGTTTTTAGAACGAAAATTTCCATGAAACTAGTTTACCAATACATAGCAATTTTCTTTAATGTTTAAACCACATCAAATCATCTTCATCCACTACAAGTCGAGAATTGCGATAGCAATTCGCGGCTTGTAGTGGATGAAGATGACAATGGGAAAGTCAGGCTTGAAAGGGTTAATGGGTTAGATATGTCACGAAATGCTCGCAGTTATCTGATCTTTTTAACCCTTTGTTTCCTGTGGTTGCAGTTCCCGCTGGACGGCAGTAAACTGGACATGACCTCCCTGATCGAGACGGTGGCCAAGAAGACGGTGGTGTACGAGACGAGCGGGGTGAAACGCTGCTTCCTGTCAGAGAGTAACGCCCCGGGGGAGGAGGGAACAGTGCACGTGAAAACCGAAGGCGTCAACCTCATGGTCAGTGGCCAACCCACACTCACAACTTGGCACACGACGTTGTTGGTTGCGACTTTGAATCAACGTCATTGACGTTGATTCAACGTCGCAACAACGTCGCGTGGCTAGTGATACCTCAATCCCACTGAGCACACGACGTTGAATCCACGTCATTGACGTTGATTTAACGTCGCAACAACGTCATGTGTTCAGTGGGTGGTTTTCGAACTCCCCTAACCTATACACAATAATCTCTATTCTGTGATTTTTTTACTGGATTTTTTGATTGACGTTGTATCAATCCTGAATTATGACGTGGATACGACGTTGATTCCCGGGACGTCGTGTTCTCATTGCTTCCCATGATCTCTGTTGTTGGCTATGTCTAGTAGTTTATCAATTTGTATTAACTGGTCTACATACCAATTCAGTCGCTTTGATTTGTCTTCGCCATCGCACAATAATTTTTGTATAGTAGCTGTTCTTTTGATATCAGATATCAAAACAGTTAAATCAGTCTCCCCACTGTAACTGTAAGCATAAAAATATCAATCATCCCATTGTAACCTTTATATTGAACAGGCTTCTTACTTGGGCTCGTATTATCGTATAGGTTACGATATATCGTAGGTTTCGGATTGGTCGAGATGGCATGGTGCAAGTTTAAAATCACATAAAATGCCAGTGATCTTGATGATAGTTTAGTAGCTTGTGGTAGATGCTCAGTTGATCGAGTAATTCAATTCATAAGATTTTATTTTCATAAACATGATAAATATTTTCCTGCATTTCAAGCTAGAAATTACGATGGTCGTTCCAGCTTTAAATGAATGAAAAGAACAAACTGAGAGTTTAAACTTTAGAACAGCATGATGTTAAAGGGTACGGTATTCACCGCTTTGTAAAATGACAAGTTACAAGTTAGGCCTGCAGCTAAAACTGCACGATGTTTCCTATCTTGTAATACTGCCGCGAATACACGTAAGCAGATACCACCTTTCGGCTTTGCCAGAGCAGTATAATGAAATCAATCGTGGACAATTAGGCCTGACCAGTTTAGTAATGATTGCTAAAATGTCCCAGTAAAATCAAAATGCACAGTATAGCATCAGTACTGTGTAGTTGTTTGTTAGATTTGCTCAAGTATTAATTGACATGACCAGAGTTACATGACCTGAGACCTTTTAAAGAAATTATTTTTCACAAAAACTACAATCTCAGAAAACATGATACATTGACTCGATGTTGTTTTGATGTTGGTCTACCGTCTACGACGCTGGCCCAACATCAAAACAATATCGAGTGAACGTCTCGTGTTTGCTACAATTGCACATGTTTATCTGCGGCACGGTACATGTATGTTGCAGGAAGTGTATAAATACGACCAGATTCTGGATCTGAATAAGCTGTACACCAACGACATCCACGCCCTCTCCCACACGTACGGCATAGAGGCTGCATGTAGAGCCATTATCAAGGTGAGTCAGTGGATAGAACCGAGAATGGTCAATATGTTCTTGATATAACACTAAGAAACATAAAATAAAGATTAACTAAAATTTACCTTAACCCCCAGAACACTGATGTCGACTAGAGTGGACATTCTGTGTTTTTATTTGCACCCCTAATAACCAATTGTTAAAAAAAAATATCCCTTCAATCTTGAAACACTGATATACGCTGGGACTTAAATTTCACAAATCACATAAATTTTCAGTCACTTGAAGTTGTGTATCGCGGTAGCGAGACACAACTTCAAGTGACTGAAAATTTAAATTGAATAGCTCAGTGTTCTAAGGGTTATGAATGTTATCCGACAGATTGGAGTTCAGCACACACAAATTATGTAAAAACAAGCGGACATAAAATATAGACTCAACTGCCGAGCAAAGACAGGCGTTTGCGTAACCCTACATCCTCATTGTAGACAGGTTTGGAGGTATCCCCATATAAGCGGTCAAAATATATAGTAATATAAAAAAAAATTACTGTTGATATCTTATTTCATTGCTGGGAGACATATATTTGTTCAGTTGGGATATATAGATGTGAGAAATCATCATCAATCAAGATCAACATAAACATGACACAGAATTTTGCTATACCATTTCCTGTGAACAGCTTGTTATCAGAGGTTTAATATAGTCTACAAGTGCTATTAAAACACAGAATGTCTACTGCAGTCGACATCCGTGCTCTAAGAGTTAATGTAGAGATGACAGAATGATTCAAAGTCAACAAGACACACAGTTTCAATGTTGGTCCAACATCTGAGACGTTAGACCAACATCGAAACAGTGCTGTATAAATGTTAAGCCAGGGGCTGGATGCTGATGAAGGTTATAGATTGTGTGATCAATGTGTGAATCGATGGATCTGTTAATTAAGGGCTGGATTAGTGAGTCCCTGGAGATACTTGAACCCTTTAGCCGCCAAATTATTCTATTGGAATTTTCACCCACTTGAAGTTGTGTCTCGCTAACGCGATCCACAACTTCAAGTGAGTGAAAATTATTCAAATTTGACAAAATTGAGGTCAACAAATTTCAAATCTTGCTAATTAATGTTATATTTTATCTTTAACAGGTTTAAAAGCTGATATGTAATGTGCTAATAAAAAAATTAAAGTACGAATATGAACAGCACCGGCGGTTGAAGGGTTAAAGAAGCAGCCGATGATTCGATTTTTTTCTCTCAATTATTTAACACTTGAAGGGCTGATCAAATCTATAGGCGGTTTTGTTGTTCATGTTTCCCTGTTAATGTTAAACAGGGAAACAATGAATTCGAAATGATCATTGAATTAGCTAGATATTTTGTGATTCAAATTTTGTGTCTTTTTAGTAATTTTCACTCACTTCTACAGTCTATGACATAATTATTTGGAGCGCATGCTTTTCAATGATTTCTCCGTCAATTCTGAACCGATTTCCTTGAAATTTTGCACAGGACATTTCCTAATGATGTCCTAACATCGGTAAAAGTTAGACCATTTGACATGTAGTAAATTAAAAATATGACGTCGCTCTCTAAACCCATTACGCTAATTCTGGAATTTTATTACATGGTCTAACTTTTTGAATATTAAATATAATTTTTTTCCGATGTTAGGACATGACTTGGAAATGGCCTGTGCAAAATTTATAGGAAATCGGCTCAGAATTGACGGAGAAATCGACGAAAAGCATGCGCTCCAGATAATTGTGTCATAGACTATATAGTACTTAGTGAGTCGCGGTGAAAATTCAAATTATATAACTTAACGCTTTAGTGTGAATTTTTCACACCAAGGTGTAATTTCGACATATAAACATGCTTGAAAACTATGTGCACCGGTATATTTGTCGCGAAAATGAGCTCCATTATTATTGTGAGCTTTACACTCGACGAAAAATGATATCCAGATGTTGCGAAACGCCATGTTTATTTTAGTATGTTATTTTCTAATTACACGGCTGGTCAGTGTGAGTGTTACGCACGTGTACGGACACGTTTCTGTCTACGCGTCCATTGTGCGTGGCATGGCGGTCGTTGTGCCGAGGCTGCACCAGATGGCGTACCTAATTAGCAGGGCGACCTGACGCACGTACAGTTTGTGTCCAAATTAATCTGTAATCAGGTCATCAACCCGATCACGTATAGAGCAGGGCACAACCTTGATTTTGTTTGACCGGTCCGAGTAGCTGATCTACAATTGATGCTAAGGCAAACAGCAGTAACTGCTTACTTTTCAAGTAAGCAGTTACTGCTGCTTGCCTTTACGCGACAGTTAACCCTTTAACCGCCAAATTATTCAATTGGAATTTTCACCCACTTGAAGTTGTGTCTCGCTGACGCGATCCACAACTTCAAGTGAGAGAAAATTATTCAGATTTGACAAAATGGAGGTCAACTCTTTTCAAATCGTGCTGATTGATGTCCCATTATGGCTTTACCATGCTTTAAATGCGGTACTGAATGTGGTAATACTTGAGTGAAAAACCCAATATATGCGGCACCGGCGGTTAAACGGTTAAAAGTACACCTAGTAACCTGATTTTTAAACCAGTACATAGCAATCAGATCATGTATTACTGAGTTAGGATCCGGTAATTACATGATTAGACCAAGGATACTACAACCCTATAGTCGATTGAATAGACGTCTGATACTCGTCACCGTGGGTTTTTGATGGTAATTCAAACCACCACCGTAGTTATGACGAGTTGACCCTTTGTTAGTTTCACCCTTTACCAGCCAAATTATTCAGTTTGAATTTTCACCCACTTGAAGTTGCGTCTCGCTGACGCGATCCACAAATTCAAGTGAGTGAAAATGATAAAGATTTGACAAAATGGAGGTCAACTGTTTTCAAACCTTGCTGATTGATGTCACATTTTATCTTTAATATGATTAAAATGTGGTACTTATTGTGCTAATAAAACATGAAAAACCGAGTATATTCGCCACCGGCGGTTAAAGGGTTAATGTTGGAACAGCGTCTCAGATGCTGGCCTAACATCAAATCAGCATAGGGTCTACGTGTCGTGTTAACCGGGTTATGTCTGGTGTACAAATGACTGAATGGGCGAACGGACGGACGGACGAATGAGCAAATCAAATATAGTTTTGTAGTTATATCGTGGAAAAACAGCACAGAGCTGATGGTATACATTTAAATTGTAATGTGGAAGTATTCTGTGTTTTTCCAATGTTTGTGTGAATAATAAATTATATTTGATTTGGGCTTTAAAATGTATAGCGCCGGACTTAAAATCATGCCACTTAAAAGGGATAGCAACTCGGTCTGATGGCGGCTATCATAGAAAACACGATACTTTGACCCGGTGTTGATTTAATGTTGGTCCACCGTCTACGACGCTGGCCTAACATTAAATCAACACTAGTGAAGATCATACACAGACGTCGCAAATTATTTATCCGGACTCTGTGTCTATGTTCTTGACAGGATCGTGTAAGTGGGGTTTTTGATCTTGAAATCTTTGGTTTGTATGAATGAACCATGACTGTATTCCATCGAGTAACGTAAATATAGGCTACATAATTACCAGGTGATTGAACGCGAGCGGGATAGTGAGTTTCTATCTCGTTCAACAAGGGTGATCTAGGCGTGTCCTTTTCATTATTGCCAGGTAAAATTTGATGAGGAATGGGAAGCATAATTGTAGATCCATATCTCTTGCCAAAATGACCGAGCGAGCCAGAATCTACTAACGGCCTCGCTTGGCGCAAATAATTATCCGACCTATTCTTGTGTGTGGTGACGTTCAAAGCCAAAAGGCAGTAGATGGGCCTCCCTCAGATACTGCCTTTTGTCTCTGGATGGCGATCAGCATAACATTATTACAAGGCCTCTGCCGTTGGGAGCGGAAAATTGACTCCTCGGCGATTTGCATTCGTCGACTGAAGAGCCGTGGGGACGGCTCTTTATCACGAGGTCAAATGTCGTCATTGACAAGGTACCTCCGGGAATGATTTATGGAAATTCCTTTTTTGAAATGGCCACCACGATCTCGCGTGTGCACAATCACGCTCAATATGCAGAGGGTGGCATTTTTTTGCAAAACCTCCCGATTGCTCTCTGACTGGTCCGGTAATGTCATTGGCTGTTTGACCCGCGCCATGCGGCTGCCCAGCAAACATGATACGTTGGTCCAATGTTGGGTTAATGTTGGGCCAGCGTTAAAGACGATGGGCCAACAATAACCCAACATTGGGTCAACGTATCATGTTTGCTAGGCGGTAACGTATTTAGCGTAACGACAATGTAACACTAGTCCCGCGGAATACGGGAGTCCCCATCCTAAGTGCGCCGCCCGAATGCGCAGCACGCGTCACTGTTCACTTATTAGCATACGGCTGTAAGAGTAATAGGCAAAATCCAAGATGGCGCGTGATTATTATAAGCGCTTATTTTCTATTGTCAATTTGCTAACTTTGTAATTTTAGAATTGTCTGCCATTCCAAGAAAGACAAGGTGTTGACCCTCTATCGGTTCGATGTTGGGCCAGCGTCTACGACACTGGTCCGACATTGAACCGACATAGGGTCAATGTCAACTGAGTCAAGTGAAGCATTTGAGGGTGAAGTGCACATTGCCCGAGGACACAACATGGAAGCAAAGTCTCAAAATTGGAAGGGGAGAAACATGATATTTCTCTGAAAACCCTGCACCCAGCTGGGTTCGAAACCCGACAACAGGCAGCGAAATCGGCCCTAGGGTGGTGGTTAGCACTGCTGCCTTTCACGCCAGAGTTCGGGGTTCGGTTCCCGGTCTCGGCGGTTTGAAAGAAACAAAAATGTTTCTTCCCCATCCACGTGTGAAATCAGTTTTGTGGGGTGCCTCCGTGACCGAGAAGTAGAGTGCTCGGCCTCAGACCGCTAGGCCTCGAATTTCGAATCCTGTGTCTGGAGGACAGTGTCATCTCAGTCATCTCACCATCCTCAGGTTCTCCTGGCCCAGTTTAGCCTATATGTGCACAAAGGTGGCCTAAAGCGCGATTCATTTCATTTTTTTGCGACATCGGCAAAGCACCACGCTCTAACCATTGCGCCATGTCCCTCTCAATGTAGACAATATTAAGCCCTAAATTACCAAATGCGTAACGAGAATTACTTTAATTATTTTTGTGAATTACTCATTTGTCCTTAGAAATAAGGGGTAGTACTATTTGACATTAAACGCTTATCTTCAGTTTCTTTGTGTATTATAAGAGTATGTAGTCTCGAAAAACGTGGTGTAAACTGCCAGTGTTTTAACTGTTATATTAGAGAATGAATGACTCTCCACCCCAGCTGAAAATAATCTAGTATCGTATTGTTTACCCACTTCACACTAGATGGCGCCAGGAATCGTGGCGCAAATGACAGATTATTGGCGTGACCGTGCAAGCCAGAATCCAATAATGTAATATACTAAGAGGCATCTCGGAGGCGCAGGGCCGAATTATTACTCCATCACTGGGTTTTCCGCGACCTGGTGGGGATATTGTTCTTTAAAATTTCACTTCACGTTTATCAAGTTTAGAGGAACTAATGTTGAGTTCGGTGGTGTAATCATGCATTTATTGTAACTGAACCGTGACTGTGGCGATTTTCTTGTTATTCACATATTATTATTTGTATAACATTTATACAACGTCGGCCCAACATCTTCGACGTTGGTCCAACGCTGTACAAATGTTATACAAATGTTTTGCGTTTATTGGTAGTGGATTGATTTTATACAATATGTGGCCGCGATTACGTCACCAGTGCGTGAGGCAGAACATTTTTCGCTGACGATCACTTACATGCTGGTGACGTCACACGGACATTACCAAGATCTGTTCAAATATCACAGAGATATCAATTTTAATCCCACATTCCTGCAGCATGGGCCATATCCACGCATTGCTATTCTACCGGGAGTGACGACGCAATAGAAGTTATGCATTTTCGATGAGCGACGAGAATAACCCGATCTCTGGTGTCGTTCCCGCTGTAAAACGTCCCCCTATAACGCGGGTGCTCCACAGCGCGGTCTGGTGCGCGATCGCCGACCCCCTTTAATATATCTAGTTTATTGGTGGCACCCACACGTGAGCCAGTCACTGTGTCACGCGCCCTCTCGTCCATCCACGTCCCGGCGAGATACCCACGAGAGATAATACGAATGTTTGAGCTGAACCCAGTGACGTGATGGAAGGACGCCGGCGCTACGCCGGGCCGGCGTTGTCCAACGCCGGCCCGGCATTGCGCCGGCGTCCCTGTGGAGTGAGTGATAAAGCAGACTGAGCCAGTGATTGATAGAGGTCAGTGACCCCTGTGTGCTGTGTCAGGCCGGTTATGAAAAACCATTAAAACCAGGTTATTAACGGAGCGCGCACAGGTCCATCTGATAATCCAGCGGCTATAACCTATTAACTCCAGTTACGGGGTCCTTGTGAAACTGGCCCCCACTTGAAACCCCCCCCCCCCCCGCCTGTCAAAATCACCACAGTCAAACCCAACCAATAAACTGACATTTGAATCACTGGTTTAACCTCTAGAGCGCTGAATTTATTTTGTATAAATCATGGAGATTTGAGGAGTTTTCAATTTGAAATCATCATAAATGTCTTAGTTAGCTCTTTCTCATTCATTTGAATGCCTATGATATGGGTGTACAGCCATTCTAAATATTTTTACTCTTACAGTGCGGGGACCGACTTTAGACATCAGAATCTGACGTCTACAGACGTCAGATTCTGATGTCTAAAGTCGCGGGGACGTCAGATTCTGATGGCTAAAGTCGCTTCCCGCGCTGTAAGGGTTAATACTTGCACGACTATTTTTGAATCTGGTTTATTGGTCGATCAAATCACTGTTATCGGGTGGGAGATGTGGGTTTAAAATCAATATTTGCGAATGTCTGGTCTAAAATTAAACAAATGTGAGTAACTTTCACCCACTCAAAGCTGTGGGTCGCGGTAGCGAGACACGACTTCAAGTGGGTGAGAACCTAAATGAGATAACTCAGCGGGAAAAGGGTTTTAATGCTTGCCAAATTACGATAGCCGAGAAAAGATACCCTCTAATCTTAGGTAATTTGGGTTGGCCCATCCTCGAGGCTGAGCAAGTAATTTTCAGAGCTCTCTTTATGAAAAGCGACGACTGGCACATTACAATCGACTTTACTGTCGACGTCGACAATGGACTACGTTATTATTTTATTAAGTTGACATGTGTGTATTTCTTCCACCTTGCTTCGTTTGTATTCGTCGACCCATCAACTTTTCAAGTAGGCCTAAGCAGTTACCGCTGTTTGGCCATGCAGGCCGGCTACTAAATTGTTAAATGATACGGAGACGGAAAAAAATTGTGTTGAAAGTGATTATAGTACAGCAGCAGACATCCAAAAAGAGCCATATTTAAAGACTTACCTAAACCGGCGGTACAACATTTGTCCACATTTCTAGAATTCTTCTCAGGGATCTCTAGATACAGAATCTGGTTGATGACATTGCCGGAAATGGGGGCGGGCTGAGAATTTGACACTTCTGTACACCTACCCGATTTTTAGAGAAAATATTCCCTAAAATATGATTTTCGCGTCATTCTCACTCTATTATAATGTTGGGCCATTTAAATAAAATATTGTAGGATTTAGGTTTTTTCTATTTGTCAGGTCATATATCTGTGGAGATAAAGTAGTAAGAAATAATATAATTTTGCACTAGCATCCTACCTCTAAGAACTATTTTGGATATTGTAAATATGTCGCAAAATGCATTTTTTCAAAATTGTCATTTTTTTTCATTTTTTTGCATATAGTTTATGACAACAGGTTTGTTTCTGTACGAAAGTCTCCATGAGCGGTACCAAGTCTGAATTAGGTTGACAATGCTTGATTCGTCGAGCAATTGATCTTTATGGCCAATTTCAAAATGGGCGCTGTAAATCCATGTTTTTTTCCCGAAATGTATTATTGAACATGGTTTTCCTAAATTACGCAGCACAAGCACGGTTTGAGTTTCAAATCTCAGATTTTATTGTTCGTTCAAGTGTTTACAAATGCTGAAATATGATATTTAAGACTCAATCCAAGATGGCTGCCAGAAATGATCAAGAAAATGTTCAAAATGTCACATTTTCTTGCAAATGTTTTAGAAGCACATGTTTTATAATGTAAGAAAATCCCAACGATCGGTGTCATTTGGATCAGAGACAACCCCTGAGTGAAAATCATATGATTAGTTCTTGATTTGTAGATTAAATAATCAATAATGGCCTATTTTAAAATGGCCATCGTGAAATCAATGCTTAATCTTCATAAGCATAATTCAACATGGTTTGCCTAATCAGAAACACTATTTTTGTGTCTATTCTTATATTTTAAAGCTGACTGAATCCACTGAATATATCTATGTATATTTTAACATGTTTGAGTACTAGAATATGTTATTTAAGAACTAATCCAAGATGGCCGCCGTAAAAATGGCAAATAATATTTTCGAAACTTTTGAAAATAGTTCATGAGCACACGTTCCGTTCTGTTCAAAAACCTCAGTGAGCTGTATTATTTGGTTCAGAGGCATATCTTAAGTCAAAATCAGGCGATTAATTCTTGATTTGTCGAGTAATTAATCATTATGGCTGATTTCAAAATTGCCGCCGTTAAATAAATGCATTATTGAACATCGTTTACCTAATAGTCATATTATAAACACGGTTTTGATGTAATATCCTAAAGCGACATGCTAAAATCATAAAAGAAATTGGTAATTTCCTTTTGGTTTCTTAATATGACCATATTATGTAAACATGTCCATAGACTAGAACTGCAAAAGTTTTTTAAATAATTTTTGTGCTGCGCATTTACTAGTTAAGCGGGATATAGAGACGAAATCCCCGTATTTCTTATTTTGGACATGCATGTCCGAAATAAGAAATCAGGAATTTTGATCTGGTACTAAAAATATACTACAGTAACAAAGATCACTTATGTAGTGGCTTACATAATTTTCAAGGTGGCAGTTATCACTTCTTTACTGGCCAAGATCACTTTTGTAGTTGCTGAGATAACTTTTAAACTTGTACTTTAAAGTAGTTCTTATCACTTTTTCGGTGGCAAAAATCACTCTTGTAGTGGATGAGATAACTTTTAGAATGATTGTAATCACTTCATCAGGGGCCAAGATAACTTTTGTAGTGGTTTAGATAAGTGTTACAGTGGTTGTGGTCACTTATTCAGTGGCAAAGATCACTTTGTAGTGGCTCGCATAATTTTCAAAGTGGCTGCTATCACTTGTTCATTGACCAAGATCACTTTTGTAGTGGCTGAGAAAACTTTTAACCTCGCTGTGATCTCTTCTTCAGTGGTAGATCACTTTTGTAG
Source organism: Flabesymbios commensalis (assembly GCA_964017125.1). Lineage (NCBI taxonomy): Eukaryota > Metazoa > Annelida > Polychaeta > Terebellida > Flabelligeridae > Flabesymbios > Flabesymbios commensalis. The sequence continues at coordinate 39,121,273 of OZ024902.1, forward strand.
CAATTTAGATAATTTTTCAAGTGGCTGTGATCACTTTTTCAGTTGCTAAGATCACTCTGTAATGGCTTAGATAACTTCTTCAGTGACTGACACCAGTTTGTTAATGACCAAAATCACCTTTGTAGTGGCTGACATAACTTTTAAAGTAGCTATGATCACTTCTTCAGTGGTCATGATAACTTGTGTAGTGGCTGAGATAACTTTTAAAGTGGATGTTATCACTTATTTAGTCGTCAAGATCACTTTTTTGTGGTGCTTAGACCATTTTCAAAGTGTGTGATCGCTTCTTTAGTAGCCAAGATCATTTATGTAGTGGCTTAGATAAATTTTAAAGTTGATGTGATTACTTCTGCAGTGTCCAAGATAACAGTTGTAGTGGCTGAGATAACTTTTAAAGTGGTTATAATTACGTATTTGGTGGTCAAGATCACTTTGGTAGTGGTTTAGATATTTTTTAAAGTGGCTGTGATCACTTCTTCAGTGGCTAAGATCACTCTGTAATGGCTTAGATAACTTTTTCAGTGGCTGAGACCAGTTTGTTAGCGACCAAAATTCCCTTTGTTGTGGCCCACATAACTTTTAAAGTGGCTATGATCGCTTCTTCAGTGGTCATGATAACTTGCATAGTGGCGGATATAACTTTTAAAGTGTGTGTGATCGCTTCTTTAGTGGCCAACATCCCTTTTGTAGGGGCTGAGATAACTTTTAAAGGTAATGTGATCACTTCTGCAGTTCCCAAGATCACTTTTGTAGCGGCTGAGATAACTTTTAAAGTGGTTGTAATGCTTTTTCGGTGGCCAAGATCACTTTTGTAGTGGTTTAGATATTTTTTTAGATAAGTGGCTGTGAATCCTTTAGTGGCCAAGATCTTTTTGTATCGGCTGACATAATTATCAAAGTGGCTGTTATTACTTCTTCAATGGCCAAGATTGGCTGAGATAACTTAAAGTTGCTCTGATCACTTCTTCAGTGGTCAAGGTCTCTTTTGAAATGGTTGTTATCACTTCTTGGGTGGTCAAAATCACTTTTGTCATGGCTGAGATAATTTTTAGACTGTTTGTAATCACTTCTTCAGTGGTCAAGACCACTTTTGTAGCAGGTTAGATAATTTTTCAAGTGGCTGTGATCACATCTCCAGTGGCTAAGATCACTCTGTAATGGCTTAGACAACTTTTTCAGTGGCTGACATCAGTTTGTTAATGGCCAAGATCACCTTTGCAGTGGCTGAGATAACTTTTAAAGTGGCTGTGGTCACTTATTGAGTCGTCAAGATCACTTTTGTAGTGGCTTAGATCATTTTCTGAGTGGGTGTTATCGCTTCTTCGGTGGTCAAGATCACTTTTGTAGTGGTTTAGATAACTTTTAAAGTGGCTGTGATCATTTCTTCAGTGGCCAAGATCACCCTTGTAGTGGCTGAGATAACTTTTAAGGTGGCTGTGATCTCTGGAGTAAACACCAAAACAGTGTTTCTGTAATGGTTATTACGTAGTACATGTTTAGCAATTACAATAATTAAAGGGAACTGGATGTTAATTTTTCTAGGAGACAAGGCTTTAGGTCATTGGGGCCAAAGTTGAACAAACGCATATTTTCACTGCTGCCATCTAGATTTAGATTATATTTAGATTCTTCTGAATTTAGACTCATCTTAAAGCACTTAACATTACTTTTAGTGGATTCACTGAAAATTAAATTGCTAAATTAGATACCAAGACCGTGTTTGGAGGATGACTATTTTATTATGCACAACATATTCAATAAAGCATTTTTGGAGTATTCATTGATTTCATGGCGTCCATTTTGTAATCGGCCATAATGATTAATTACTTAACAAATCAAGCAAATTATAACCTGATCTTGACGTCTCGGAAATAAATAATACCGCTCATGGAGGTTTTCATACAGATATAGAATAAAGCGTATGCTCATGAATTATTTGTAAAATGGTGCGACTTTTTGACAATGTTGCGGCGGCTATCTTGAATTTCTTAGTTAGCTCCCACCGTCACCGTAGGTGAGACGGAGGGAGCTATGGATTCCGCCTCCGTTTTTTTTTGCCTCTTCTTTTGCCTATAACTTTGTAAGAAAATAAGCTAGGATAACAATTTTTGGTATGTGGGTTACTTCCAGGTGGATAATGGACAGGTTAAAATATTTTAAATCTGAATTCAATACGCAAGGTCGCAGTGGAGAAAATGATGATGTTACGGCGTTGGGCCGTCCGTAAACAATTCGTTTCCGGAGCATATCTCTGAAAGTACTTGTCCAATTGTCTTCAAATTTTACACACAACACCCCAAGGGGTCTAGTTGTGCCTTTTGGGGTATTTGAACTTTGACCTACTTTTGGTCAAGAACTATGACCTATTTAGACGTTTTGACGCGCACTTCGTTTCCGGAGCAGATCTCGAAAAGTACTGGGCCGATGACAGTCATATTGCACATGCATGTTCTCTAAGGTCCCTAGTTGTGCCTTTTCAGGTTTTTGGACCTTGACCTTGAAGTTGACCCAGCACTTTGACCTAATTTATAACATCGGTAAATCCGACTGAAAGATTTTGCGGAATATCATGAAAACCGCTCAAGATAGCTACACCATTACTATAAAACAAATTGTGAGGTTTCAGAAGAGGATGCATCTTGAAAAATTTCAAGTCGATAAAATTAAAAACGGCCGCCTATCGGCCATTATTCACCTCGACAGGCCTGATATTGCGGAATATCATGAAAACCGCTCAAGATAGCTACACCATTAATATCAAATAAAGTGTAAGGTTTCAGGAGAGGATGCATCTTGAAAAATTTCAAGTCGATAAAATTCAAAATGGCCGCCTATCGGCCACTATTCACCTCGACAGGCCTGATAATGTGGAATATCATGAAAACCGCTCAAGATATCTACACTATTACTATAAAACAAATTGTAGGGTTTCAGGAGAGGAAGCATTTTGAAAAAAATCAACTCTTCCAAGTTCAAAATGGCCGCCAATCGGCCATTATTCACTTTCACATGGCCGTTATTTGGTAAACCGTGCTAGATGGCTAGACCATTACTATAAAACAAAATGTGTGATTTCAGGAGAGGATGCATCTTAAAAAAAATTTAATCAATAAAATTCAAAATGGCCGCTATCGGCCATTATTCACTTTCACATGGCCGATATTTGATCAACCGTGCTAGATGGCTAGACCATTACTATAAAACGAAATGTGAGATTTCAGATGTGGATGCATCTTGAAAAAATTTGACTTGATCAAATTCAAAATGGCCGCCTTTTCGGCCATTATTCATTTTCACATGGCTGATATTTGGTAAGCCGTGCTAGATGGCTAGACCATTACCTGATTACTATAAAACAAAGTGTGAGTTTTCGGGGGAGGATGCACCCTGAAAATTTTTAACTTACGAATTCAAAATGGCAGACTATCAGCATTATTTACCTCGATAGGCCTGATATCAGGTAAACCGTGCTAGATAGCTAGACCATTACTATAAAACAAAATGTGACGTTTCGGGAGAGAATGCCTTTTAAAAACTTTGGAATCAATCGAATTCAAAATGGCGGCCTATCGGTCACTATTTACTTTCACATCGCTGATATTTGGTAAACCGTGTTAGATAGCTGGACCATTACTATAAAACAAAATGTGAGATTTCAGGAGAGGATGCATCTTGAAAAATTTCGCCTTAATCAAATTCAAAATGGCCTCCTATCGGCCATTATTCACTTTCACATTGCTGATATTTGGTAAACCGAGCTAGATGGCTAGACCATTACTATAGAATGAAATGTGAGATTTCAGCTGAGAATGCATCTTGGAAAATTTCGACTTGATCAAATTTAAAATGGCCGCCTTTAGGCCATTATTCACTTTCACATGGCCATATTTGGTAAACCGTGCTAGAAAGCTAGACGATTACTATAGAATGAAATGTGAGATTTCAGCTGAGGATGCATCTTGAAAAATTCTGACTCGATCAAATTCAAAATGGCCCCCTATCGGCCATTATTTACTTTCATATGCCCAATATTTGGCAAACTGTGTTAGATGTTAGTCCATTACTATAAAACAAAATTTGAGGTTTCGGGGGAGGATGCACCCTAATTTTTTAACTAGTTTATATCGAATTCAAAATGACCGTAAATCAACTATTAGTTACCTCGATTGGCCTGATATCGGGTAAACCGTGCCAGATGGGATACTGATTAGGATCATTAATTTCAATGGAGGTTTGCAATCTCTGACAGACTGTCTAGTTTTTATCTTACTCTTAGACTGAGCTTCTCAGACCTAGTTGTCTTGCGTCGTGATTTTTGACCTAGCCTAGGACTACATTAATAACCCTACACAAAATTGCTTAAATCAAATTCTAATTCGGAGCGGGAGCTCCTGGACTTATGTAGTCTTGTTAATTTCTACTTTTTTCCCATGTCATTATACTTTTATTGGACATGGTGAGGATTAAAAAGTAAGATTAGACACTTAAATCGTGTCTGTGAGATAACTGTGTAACAAGCATGTTCAATAATGCATTTTACGAGAATTACCAGTAATTGATTTCACAGCGACTATTTTGAAATAGGCCATAATTATTCAACACATCAAGCATTAATCACGTGATTTTTTTTTATGGGTAAGTGTATCTCAATGAAATGATACCGCTCATAAAGGTTATCGTACACCATTTGAGCCTGTGCTCATAAACTTTTTACAATAAAAGTAAAATTTTGAGCATTTTCTTCACCATTTTCTGGCGGTCATCTTGGATTTGGTGATAAATATCACATTACAGCATTTGTAAATACTTAAGCGAGCATTAAAATGTAAGATTATATACTAAAACTGTGATTGTGCTGTGAAATTTAAGAAAACCATGTTTGATAATACATTTCAGGAGAAATCATGGATTTTACGGCGGCCATTTTGAAATTGATTATAATGATCAATTACTCAAAAAATCAAGCATTGGTAACCCAATTCTGACTTAAGGGATGTATCTGAACCAAATGGGACCGCTCATGGAGATTTGTGTGCATAAACGAACCTGTTGTCATAAACTATATGCAAAAAAATGAAAAAAATCACAATTTTGAAAAATAGCATTCTGCGACATAGCTACAATATCCAAAATAGCTCTTCGAGGTGGAATGCTACTGCAAAATTATATTTTTTTTTACTATTTTATCTCCACAGATATATGACCTGATGGATAGAAAAGACTAAATACAACACTATTTGATTTAACTGGCCCAACATTGTGATAGAGTGTGAATGACGCGAAAATCAGATTTAGGCGAATATTTTCTCTAAAAATTGGGTAGGTGTACAAAAGTGTCCAATTCTTAGCCCGCCCCCATTTCCGGCAATGATGGTGGCCCAGATATAAACCAACATTAGAGCAATATTTCCTGTCGGTTGGGCGGGGGGCTGTACACCTGGGGACAGGAATGAAATGAAATGAATGGGGTTTTAGGCCACCTTTGTGCACTTATAGGCTAAACTGGGCCATAAGAACCTCCTGAGGATAGTGAGATGAATGAGATGACACTGCCCTCTAGACACAGGATTCAAATTCGAGCCCTCTCGGTCACGGAGGCTCTCCACAATATTGAATCTGGGGACAGAAGCAGGCCCGAAGTGCCTCAGTCTTACCGTATGACTTCAAGGGTTCTTTATAGTACCAAGGAATTTAGAAGGTCTTTTCTATATTCCTTGATTGTACACAATACCATCGACAGCCCTCAAACAATTTGGATGCACAACCCCGATATTATATAACCAAGTACCTCCGACTTTCGAGCCGCCTGGCTATTTAAAGTAAGATTTAGCTAAAAAACCTGTCGGATGATTTTTTTGTTGGACAAAATAAAAACGATCTCCAGCATTATAATCGAAACATCAAGTTCCAACGCGGCCCACATCCATGCCAGCGTTTTAGACGCAGGTTTGACATCGAGTCAAAGTGGCATGATATTTTTTTGTGTGCATGGACTCTGGACTTCCCAGCAAACACGAGACATTGAACCAATGTTGGCCCGCCGTCTGCGACGTCGGCCCAACATTGGTCCAATGTTTCGTGTTTGCTGTACTTGTGGCGGCGTGGTCAGGCTGACCCAGCCGGCCATCTGTCACTGACCGGTCACACCACGGCTGACCTTCAGGACGACCTCACGACCACAAATTGCATTGCTAACTGATCAGAGAGGGCTCGCTGCCCGTCCCGGCGGGCCTGACCCCCGGCTCCCAGACAGCACTGGGACCACGAGACGCACGACCAGCTGATGTACTCACCCTCAGGGGGTGGGGCCAGGATCCGGGAAGAGTGGTGCGCCACTTTTGGTGGAGAAAAGGGCCTTTTTCTGGCGACAATCTGCAATCTCCCCAAAAGATTTCTGGATCCAGCACCGGTCCTCATCGAACCCTTCACCAGCAAACACAAGACGTTTAAGCAATGTTGGTTTAACGTTGGTCCAGCGTAGTAGACAGTGGACCAACGTTAAACAAACATTGATTCAACGTCTTGTGTCTGCTGGGTCTCTCATCTCCATTATGATGCTAAGGCAACACCAGTAACTGCTTACTTGGAAAGTAAGCAGTTAGGCTACTGCTGTTTGCCTGCGAACGTCATGTAGATGGTCAGCACTCATCAAGATCAAACGGCGGTAACTGCTCACCTGAAAAGTGAGCAGTTACTGCTGTTTGAGCTGACTACTTCCGTCTCAACTTATCCAAGACGCTGGCCTGCGGCATCAGACGTCACGCCAGCATCACGCCAACATCGGATCCCTGTCCCCACCAACGAGAAGACGTGTGCCAGCAGACACAAGACGTCGAATCAATGTTGGTTTAACATTTAACCAACATTGATTCAACGTCTTGTGTCTGCTGGGGTGATCCTCAAATTGGATTTGAGATAGATTTGTTGTTGAATTGCTCGCAGGTCCCGAGCTGACGTCCACTCCAAGGCCACTCTTTACATTACCGCTAAATGCCCTTGAACTGCTGCGGTTGATTTAATTGAATCCCTGAATTGAGGTGACACTCCAGCGTCGATTGAGGGAATAATACTCGTCTCGCGGAGGAATAACAATCACCCCCGAAATGGCACTCGAACAAAATGGCCGTTAAAAAGTTTCGCCGATACTTTTTTATTTCTTTGCAGCAAGGAATATATTCTTGTTTGCAGAGGTGGATCCATGGATCAAATTTGAATTTTGTTGGGAGGCATATCTCGCAATTTTTTTTAGTCGGGCGTAAAAAATATTTTTTGGTCTCAGATGATAAATTCGTGATATGGGCTCCACCCCCAGAGAAAACGATTTTGTGAGTGTCAATTATTGATTTTAAAGCGATTCACAAAGTGGTTTTCTCGACCCTTTAATATCCAGGTGAAGGTATAGGCCTACGTAACTATATAATCATGATAACTTATTTTTATTTCGTAGATCCACAAACCTTTACTATTTTAATTTCATTTTGATTTGTGATGGTGAAGAGGTTTAAACTTTTTCACAAAAATACATTTAAAATGTAGTATAAATTATTTTATGACTGTAATAAGTTTGTATTACTCTGATATATGCTATTTGATTCTATAACGTTTCTGCATTGTATCATATAATTTTGTAAATACTCTTCAAGCATTTGTCATTGTTGACAATGATCGCCCAGCTATTTAACCCTTTCAGGCCTGAATTTACCATTGTCATCTTTATGGCTGTCGCAATTCTCGACTTGTAGTGTATGAAGATGAATTACAGAAAATTGTCATGTATTGGTAAACCAGTTTCATGGAAATTTTCGTTCTAAAACACTTAATTATAGGAAAATTAAGTCTGTTTTCGGGGATGTAAGATGATGCTTTAATGCATCGCGAGAACTTAAAGGGTTAATCATCACATTTTCATTCACCTGGAGATGTGAATTGCTGCCGCAATTCCCATCTCCAGGTGAATGAAAATGTCCACATTATTATGAAAATACCCAAGTGTATAGCATGAAAGCTCAGGCTGTTCGTATTGTGATAGATTATACCTGCGATGGATTTTATTTTGCTTTAGAACTTAGTTGAAAACGTTAACCCTTTGACCGCCGGTCTCGAATAGATTCGGTTTTTCGTTTTTTTTTAATACGACATTAAGTACCACATTCAAACATTTTGAAGGTAAAAAGTGACATTAAATCAGCAATATTTGAAAAAAACACCTTTATTTTGTCAAATCTGAATAATTTTCACTCACTTGAAGTTGTGGATCGCGTCAGCGAGACACAACTTCAAGTGAGTGAAAATTCCAATTGAATAATTTTGCGGTTAAAGGGTTATTATCTGCGTTACGAGCAGGCCGAGGGTTCATACATAGCACACGACTGTGTAGATGGTTAAATTCATTGACCTGTCCCCGGCGTCAACTACTCAGGATGAGAGGTGCGCCTGCTAAACTGGATTTGTTTGTTTTTCGCGTGCCCACGCCCGGAGGTGGCTAGTGACCGCATGCCCTCTCCGCAGACGCCCAGGCTGCACGCTCCACGGACAATTGAATTATTCTTAATGATAGCGCTCTTTTTTCGACTGTAAATGTGCTTTATCGAGCCCTGCTGCGGCTGCAATATCACTTATTCTCAATTTCTATGGAGTTGGATTTGTAGCAGTTAATCTATATCGGCACGGAGCGGGCCTGTATCGTGGCCCGTTTCTATGCCAACAAGCGGTTGCGCCCTTCCCGCCTCCCCCCCCCCCCCCCCCCCCACACACACAGCATGATTTAATAACAGACACATACCATGGCATGTTAAAATGCAATTTTGCCATTCAATAGGTGAAAATCGATAAGCGCCCCGCCACACATGTCGCCAGCACGGAGCCAGCAGTGATGGAGATTTGATGGAGGCATGCAGCCAAATACCCAGTAAGCAATTTGTATAAAATTTGCACAATGTTGGACCAACGTCGAATACGTTGGGCCGACGTTGTGCAAATGTTATACAAATGTTTGTGTTTACCGAGTAGACACGGTGACGCCAGCACCACATACTTGGAAAACCCTTATTGAATGACCCCAAATAGTGATGTCGATCTGACGACCATGACGTCACCGTGACGCCTTTGTGTGTTCCTGTAGCTCACCTGATAAATTGTTAACCCTTGTCTCTTTCAGAATTGAACTGAAAGAATAACATTTTTATAATGGCCGTAGACCCATAGCATTGGTATTCAAATCGAGCGGAAGGGGCTAACTAAGACTTTTTATGAGATATTTCAGTATTTATACAAGTATTTTAGCATTATAAGCAAGCATGTCAATACATTATAAAGAGAAATCAGCTTTAAAATTTGATATGGTGAATAATATGTTTTCTTAAAATTGTACATCAAGTAAGCAATTTGTATCCATCTAAAGATGTGGATCGCTGTATCGAGACACACCTTTAGGTTTGTATAAATTACAATTATGTGACTAGTGCTTTAAGAGTTAACACTACATCCTGTCAAGCCGAGGTTCGGGGTTCGTTCCCAGCTCCCTGTATTCAAGTTTCAAAATACAAAATGTATCTTCCCTGTCCACTCGTAATGTTTCAATATTATGGGCAGCCCCAGGGAAGCAATCGTTCACGCCCTCAAACCGCTAGGGGTTCAAATTATTTCGAACCCTGCAGATCTCTCTGGTGGGCAGTGCCATATGATTCTGCATTCATCTCAGAAGGTTGTCTAACTTAGGCCTAATCCAGAAGGTTATCATTGATGCGCAGTTTAGCCTTTATTAATATGTGCACAATAGTGGCCTGAAGCCTCATTCATCCATGTTTCTGACGTAATAAATAAATATACTGTCACCCTGTAATTTTATGCCAACACCCGTGCGACAAAGACCATGCACATATGCTGCTCTCTAAATCCAAAGGTAATATCTGAGTCCAGACTGAATCGATGAGCGATATTTTTAATTCAAAGTGTTATTTAAAGGTTTTCTATCACCCCTTATATGGTATGAATAATTATGTCCTTATATGGGGTGATTGGCTATTATGTGACCCTCTCAGAGGGTCACATGATAGCTAATCACCCCATATCGGGGGTGATTGGATAATATGTGACCGTCACATGATAGCCGATCACTCCATATAAGAAAACACTTGTGCCCCATCTTGTGGCAACTTTGATTTATTTGTCTCAAAATTATTCATACTATATAAAGGGTGATAGATCACCTTTAAAGTGACCGACCAGCACTTTGTGAAGGACTTCATACATCCTTTTAAGCCTCAGAGGGACGAAATATGTGTGGTGTCTTCACGGAATTCAGTAATGTATGACAAGACCGCCGCCTGCCAATGTACAGTAACACTAATATTTCCGTGTCTGTGACTTGCGCTGTCAAGTGGCCAGAAGGAATTAATCTGGCTACACTGTCGTGCAAAGCCGAAATGAAGTATCTGCTTTATACTTTACAAATAAACAAATACTGCCTTTCGGTTTTGCAGAGCAGTATGTTTGACTTTGATTGGAGTGACTCTGTTATGCTGTGCAGTTTGGTCTGTCTGACACAAAGACACTGTATTCTGGTTGTCTTAATCGTTGGGCCAATCCCGAATATATTCGGGTTTTCATTTTTTTATACCACATTAAGTACACCAATTTACAAAATTTTTGACCTAGCTACAGTTTGTCAAATCTGAATAATTTTCACTCACTTGAAGTTGGGGATCGCGTCAGCGAGACACAACTTCAAGTGGGTGAAAATTCCTATTAAATAATTTGTTGGTTAAAGAGTCTATAGCCGTTTCAGCTTTTTATCTGCACTTTCAACAGGAAAATTTGAAAGACATATTTGCGTATGGTTTGATACAAATGAGTGATTTTTATACACTTTGAAGTTGTGGTCGCAATAGCGAGACACACACTTTAAAGTGGGTAACAATTTAATTTAAAAACTGTTCGCCTAAAAGGTTGGCGTAAACTACATTATCAATTATGAACATGCGGTGCATCTCTAGCCGGTGTGAAAATGTTGCTGTTTTAATCATTGTAAATTTCAGTAGTTGAATAAACTTTCAAGCTGTGACATGGAGTAAATCAATGACCTGAACGCCACGTGTGACGTCCCAGCAGACACGATACTTTGACCCAGTGCTGAATCAATGATGGCCCTTCGTCTGCGACGCTGGCCCAACATCGACCCAGCACAGGATCAACGTCCCGTGTTTGCTGGTACATACCGCTTCTGTATGTCAGGTGCAGTGGTCCGATCTGTGGAAAAACAGATAATCAAGATTATTCCCCATAATGTTTAAAAACAGGTGTGACCAATTATTCAACAAGGAACTCAGGAATTGCATGGCGTTAAATCATGAACTGTTTGACTTTCTAAAACTTGGAACACGAAGCGTCGTTATCTTTAAATTGAAAAGATAGGAAAGCAATCTAATTTCACGTCTCGCCGGTGTTGGGGTTCAGAAATTTGTTGAAAACAATCCCTCGCTGTTATTTGTTGACACATTGGTATTATTTTTTTGTAAAGTGCGAGATGCACCCTTTCACCTACAAGGGGACAGTGTGTGATGGTGTTTTGGAAGAGAGACCACGTCACCTCTGATCATTTACATACAGAGTAGGATGAGGATATAAGACGCATAATATTATCTGAAACAGGTGTAGAATATCGTAGGACAATTGTGAGAAAACACAAAATTTCAGGAAAACACATAGTCAAGATTATTCCTTATGGAGAGAAAATGTTATCTTCCAGCAACTATTTTGTGTTATATGGGCCATTTTCATAAAAAAATGAGCAATAACGGTAAAGACATTTTGAGAAAAAATAATTTTGATTTTGTGAATTTAAATGTTAAGTAAAGTATGTATATAGGATACTATGGCAAGCATCAGTGTGCAATAGCCAAGCAACGTGTTATATATTAACACTTTTAGAGACCATAATAGAAATCTGTTTTTGTCTTTTTCAGTATAGCTTAATTTATAGTAGGTAATTGTATAACGGTGAAGACGGTTTTGTAACGGTAAAGATGTTGCTGTGACGGTAAGGAAATAATTTTGTTAAATAAATAGTTGTTATAAGCTTTATATAGCAGGCCTGATTTTCAGTATAATTGTTTGCAGACTTCCACATCTTATGACTGAAGGGACGTCGGATTACCACATAATTTAAGTTTTAAAGTAGAAGTCGTCTTTACCGTTTTATGTCGGTCTTTACCGTTATAATGGTAAAGACAACTCATTATAACGGTAAAGACACACTATTTGACATAAAATAAACATTTTACAAGATGTGTGCATATTTTTGACTTCACAACGTTGTTTTCTTCATGTACTAATGACAAGAATAATCTAGAACAGCTATTTATTTTTTAGCCAAGGTTATTGGACACACGGTAAAGACATCCCATTGTTGTGACATTATATTTGTGACATCCTATTTTGCGCTTATATTGCATTTATCTTTGTCTCTAGATCAAATCTTGTTTACTTAAGAAAAAAATAGTTGACTAGATCTGGGAATTTATGTGCTAGTGCTATCTATTAGCAGAAATAAAAGACCTTATGGGTTCTTGTTAACGGTAAAGACATTTGCATTCCAATACTTGGATCACGGCTTGATATTGTATAACTGGTGATTCAGTCAACTTTTTAAAACATATTTTTTTTATTATCAAGAAAGGAGATTTTAGACATAAGCCCAACCTGTCATGAATTGCAATATTAACGTAATTATATGACATCACCAAGTTTTCAAAAAATCGCAAACCAATTTCGGACAGCTCATGGTGAAGACAAATCTAGCATATTAGATCGAATAAAAACTTCATTTTCCAAGATAAATGCTTGTAAAAAAAATTATGAAATAAGGCAAACTTTTTGAAAAAATGTTAAAGACATTTATATATTCAAATATTTTGAAAATAGCCCATATACGCCACTCATTCGAGCGGCACATTAACACTTACAAAGCTGAAATATGTTTGTATGAACTATGGAGACCAAAGGGTTTGTTGCAATTTGAAATCAGGATCAATGTATTAGTTAGATCTTTCCGCTTCATTTGAATACCTATGTTATGGGTCTACGTCCATTATAATGTTTTAATTCTTTCACTTTCCACGTCAGAATCACGTCAGATTCGTAGCAACTTTTGTGGCAATTAGGACACCTGCAGCACACAGTGCCACAGTGAGCTACGTTTGAGTAATGGGGGTCTTATGTTGGGCCAGAGTCACTTGTTGTGGACCAACTTCAAGCCAACTTTAAATCAATAATTATTATTAAGCATCCCCGATAATCGGGATGCTTATAGTGTTTAGCATTATTCCGTCTCCGCCGCTGCCACAGGCGTATCATGAATATATACAGCTCTCACTAATAAGTTAACTGATGAATTTGTTTTATTTTTACAGACATGAACTATGTGCCTGGGCAATTCTTCCCATATATATACTTTTTTGGCACCAAGCCATAAGCGGCCTAAAAGCTTGTGGGCTCGATATCTTTTTAACTGTTTGATGGATCGCATTGAAATTGTATAGGCTGGTCCTCTAGGTATGTCTGATGATCTGATTAACTTTTGGGAATAATTCATTGGAAACAAGATGACTGACGGAGGACAATTTGCAAAAATGGCCGCCCAAAAAGCTTGTAGGCACGATATCTTATAAACCGTAGGTTGGATTGCTTTCAAATTTAATTTTGTTATTTGCTGGGTGTTTTTGATGCTCTGATTAAATTTCGGGAACAATTCATCTAAATTAGGATGGCTGACAGGGGACATTTAAAAAAAATGGCAGATTTGAAAGCTTGTGGGCGCGAAAGCTTGTGAACCATTGGTTGGAGCGCATTCAAATTTGATGTGGTGGTCCTCTGGGTATTTTTGACGATCTGATTAGCTTTTGGGAATAATCCATTAAAAACAACATGGCCGACGAAGGACATTTTGAAAAAAATAGCCACTTGTTGGTCGCCTGAAAAACTTGTGGGCACGATAACTTTTGAACCGTTAGTTGGATTGCATTCAAATTTGGTGAGGTTGTTCTCTAGGTAATGTTGATGATCCGATTAACTTTAAGTATGAATCCATTAAAAACAAAATGGCTGCCACAGCCATTTAAAATATAGACATGGTGGGTGTTATTTTTTTCTCTCTTTTTTCAATTTTATTTATTATTTTTATATTGGAGTAGTCTATTCAAGTTTAGAAAAGGTTTTTTTTGGAAGGGGGTGTGAGTGGGGCGCTGGGTTAAAGAAATTTTTAACTAATGATTTTCGTTACACATTTCTTTTCTACAGATGACCTATGTAACTTGGCTATTCTTCCAATATATATTGTTTTGGCACCGAGCCATAAACGGCCATTTCCCAAGATGGCCACCCAAAAAGCTTATTGTCCCAATAACTTATGAACCGTTGGTTGGAATGCAGTCATATTTGATAGATGGTTCTCTGAGTATTTCTGATGGTCTGATTAACTTTTGGGATAGATCCATTAAAAACAAAATGGCTGCCGCAGCCATTTAAAAAATAATTGGGGGGGGGGGGTCCTTATTTTCTCATTATTTTTCTTATGTTATACTGGATTGGTCATGGACTGACCTGGAAATATCTATACCTCTTCAGCAGTGTCACCTGTCCATGTGTAGACTGAGAGGCCTAGTTTCGAGTCTAGGAAATAGGCCTATCTAACGAGGATGCCTTTAATGTTTTCGTGCCGAAAACAGTCACATCTAGCTGTGTTTGCTAATCTGATGGCAACAGCCGGCTGGTCTCTTGCGGCATGCACCAGCAACTACCGTTCATTAGCCCACTCCTGCCTCAATGCCGGGCCAACATCTGTGATGTTGGCCCCACATTGAAGCAGAATTGGGCCAGATTCTCCCGTCTGCTGCACGTCGCCGCCGGTGATTAGCTGTTATGATCAAACTAACAATACGAGATTATCTGGTAAATGGAGGCAGGTTTAAGTGCTGCCTCGCAACCCTCTCGTCACCGAGACAACACTGGCTGGTGATGTGGAAATAATCAGAATCAGTTTATTTTGTCACACAACAGAAACTGTTCTGAAATAGTGCTGAGAAATGAAAGGTTAACCATGGTCAAAAATAAATAATCTGACGTTTAAAGTCAGTCTCCTGCTAAATACACACACTAACTGCGCACTTTAAAAAAACAAAGTAGGTACATGTCTGCCTTTGAAACGGTAAAATGAGACTGTTTCAGAATTTTGGCGTGTGGTCAGTATATGGCATAAACGCGAGATTTTATATTTCCTTTCTTAAATAAAATTCACATTTATTTTTTTCAGAATTTCAGCTCCCGCCGTCACCGTAGGTGAGACGGAGCGAGCTATGGACTCCGCCTCCGTTTTCTTTTTTTGCTTATAACTTTGTAAGAAAATAAGGTAGGATAAAAAATTTTGGTATGTGCGTTACTTCCAGGTGGATAATGGACAGAATAAAATATTTTTATTCTGAATTCAATACGCGAGGTCGCAGAGGAGAAATGATGATGTTACGGCGTTGGGCCGTCCGTGAACATATCTCTGAAAGTACTTGTCCGATTGTCTTCAAATTTTACACACAACACCTCTAGGGGGTCTAGTTGTGCCTTTTGGGGTATATGAACTTTGCCCTACTTTTGGTTCAGAGCTATGACCTATTAGACGTTTTGACGCACACTTCATTTATGAAGCAGATCTCGAAAAGTACCAGGCCGATTACAGTCATATTGCACATACATGTTCTCTAAGGGCACTAGTTGTACCTTTTCAGGTTTTTGGACCTTGACCTTGAAGTTGACCCAGCACTTTGACCTAATTTATGACATCGGTAAATCCGACTGAAATATTTTGCCTACTATCATGAAAACCGCTCAAGATGGCTACACCATTACTATAAAACCAATTGTGAGGTTTTAGGAGAGGATGCATCTTGAAAAAGTTCAAGTCGATAAAATTCAAAATGGCCGCCCATAGGCCATTATTCACCTCGACAGGCCTGATATTACGGAATATCACGAGAACCGCTCAAGATAGCTACACCATTACTATAAAAACAAATTGTAAAGTTTCAGGAGAGGATGCATCTTGAAAAATTTTAGGTCGATAAAATTCATAATGGCCGCCTATCGGCCATTATTCACCTCGACAGGCCTCATATTGCGGAATATCATGAAAACCGCTTAAGATAGCTACACCATTACTATAAAACAAATTGTAAGGTTTAAGGAGAGGATGCATTTTGAAAAATTTCAAGTCGATAAAAATCAAAATGGCCGCCTATCGGCCATCATTCACCTCGACAGGCCTCATATTGCGGAATATCAGGGAAACCGCTCAAGATAGCTACACCATTACTATAAAACAAATTGTAAGGTTTCAGGAGAGGATGCATTATGAAAAATTTCAACTCGATCAAATTTAAAATGGCCGCCTATCGGCCATTATTCACCTCGACAGGCCTGATATTGGGTAAACCGTGCTAGATAGCTAAACCATTACTATAAAACAAAATGTGAGATTTCAGAAGAGGATGCATTTTGAAAAAAATCGACTTGATCAAATTAAAAATGGCCGCTTATCTGCCACTATTTACTTTCACATGGCCGATATTTGGTAAACCGTGCTAGATAGCTAGACCATCACTATAAAACAAAATCCTTGGGGGAGGATGCACCCTGAAATTTATTAACTTTATCAAATTCAAAATGGCCGACAATCGGCAATATTTACCTCGATAGGCCTGATATCAGGTAAACCGTGCTAGATAGCTAAACCATTACTATAAAACAAAAAGTGACGTTTCTGGAGAGGATGCCTTTTAAAAACTTTTGCCTCAATCGAATTCAAAATGGCCGCCTATCGGCTACTATTTACTTTCACATTGCTGATATTTGGTAATCCGTGTTAGATAGCTGGACCATTATTATAAAACAAAATGTGAGATTTCTGGAGAGAATGCATCTGAAAAAAATTTGACTCGATCAAATTCAAAAGGCCGCCTATCGGCCATTATTCACTTTCGCATGGCCGTAATTTTGTAAACCGTACTAGATGGCTGGACCATTACTATAAAACAGAATGTGAAATTTCAGGAGAGGATGCATCTTGAAAAATTTCGACTTGATCAAATTGAAAATGGCCGCCTTTAGGCCATTATTCACTTTCACATGGCCGTTATTTGGTAAACCATGCAAGATGGCTAGACCATTACTATAAAACAAAATGTGAGATTTCAGGAGAGGATGAATCTTGAAAAATTTAGACTTGATCAAATTCAAAATGGCCGCCTTTAGGCCATTATTCACTTTCACATGACCGTTATTTGGTAAACCATGCAAGATGGCTAGACCATTACTATAAAACAAAATGTGAGATTTCAGGAGAGGATGCATCTTGAAAAATTTCGACTTGATCAAATTGAAAATGGCCGCCTTTAGGCCATTATTCACTTTCACATGGCCGTTATTTGGTAAACCATGCAAGATGGCTAGACCATTACTATAAAACAAAATGTGAGATTTCAGGAGAGGATGAATCTTGAAAAATTTAGACTTGATCAAATTCAAAAAGGCCCCCTATCGGCCATTATTCACTTTCACATGGCCGATATTTGGTATACCGTGCTAGATGGCTAGGCCGTTACTAAAACAAAATGTGATTTTTCGGGGGAGGACGCACCCTGAAAATTTTAAAATTCTTATCGAATTCAAAATGGTCAACAATCGGCATTTAGTATATGCCCTTATGTATTTTCGTGCAAAATGTTTGTTAAAAGTGATTTTTTTGTTTATTCCCATTTGGAACATAGTAGTGATGAGAAAAAAAAGGGATTGCATTTTTTTCTAACTCTTTAAATCTATGAAAATTGACTAAATCCAAAATAGCCACCATGTTTCCAAGATATTATCTATTTCAACATAACTTTTGAAATAATGAACACAAAAACATGTATAATATATCGATTTGTATTTATTTTATTTTAACCAATAAAATGTAAAAACATAGCATAAGTTATCTGCTACGTGTCCGAGAGGTTGTGTACTAGGCCTTGAACGGAATTTAGGATACTGTGTGGAGGGCAGTGCCAATTCAGATACATATCACCATGCTCAGGAGGTTATCCCCCTATTGGGGGTGGTGCACTCGGTGAAAATTTGGGTGCGGTGTGCTGACAAACCCTTTGTCTTGAATATACATTTTTGGCCAAAAATATACTTTTGAATATACACATTTTGCCGAAAATAACTAGGCCCTATACAGTTTCTGGCGTAAGCTTACTTAGAACTATACAAATTTGGACAATAACACACCCTTTCTGAATAGACACAATGCTCGCGATAGCCTAAAGGTTTTAACAAACTATCTGTCACTGTCTAAAAACATGAAAACCCTCATTTTTGCGCAGCACACTCATCTAGGCCTAATGTTCGAGACACAAAGCAGCCTTTGAATAAACACATGATACAGCTGGGTTATATTATTGACCCTTAATTATGCAGTACGTGTGATTTTCATACCCTTAGATATACCACAATTGTCACCTCTTGAAAATACAGAAATCGGTACAGCTCTAATACACCATGTACATGAAACGTTATCGTGGTTCAGTCTAGTCATAATTTATATGTGAAAAAAAATGTCCGAATACCCCAGTCATTCGTTCACTTATTCACCCATTTATTCCCCCCCACCGATGATATTTCTGAAATATGATTCAATTATTTCCATTTTTTAAATATTACATAAACATTATCTTCAATGCAAGGAAATACCAAAGGCAGTTACTAAAATGACATTCTGGCACAAAGTAAACTTCAGTTTGCAAAATGAACGTGTTTTTTAATGACAATATATAACGATAGTGTGGAAGTTTAAAAATTCTGTGATTCAAACGTCAATATCACATTTTTAAACCTCCACTCGAGTCGGGACCTCAAACATGTCGAACATGAAGTTATATAATTATATTATCAAGAATGCTGCCACAAAAAACACGTGAAGATTACAATTTTTTTTTAAATTCTAGCAGTCAAAGAATGGAATAATTATGACAAAACTTATTAAACTGTTATGCTTACCACTCCAAAAACAAGTAACTTCATTTACTTTATGTTACTAGCATCATTATATGTGCATAGATTCATGCAATGATTGAATAAACAGTGATTTATAATTAAAATCACATCTGCCTGATTCACATACTTCATTTATCTGATATTACAATACCAGTCAGAATTTTTAATATATTGCTGCTTCTATTTTCGGAACTATCCTTTATCTAAATATATATCGAAAAAGAGGATAATTAAAAACAAAGTATGTTTAGAGTGCTTCTGAGAGAGGTTCTCTGGCTCAACTCTTAATGAAAGGCTTCTACTCTGTACGTACTTTGGATTCACGTTTCACACACGTTTCCCCATTACATGTTATAACTGCATCTCTATATCTATTTTGTATTATTTGTTAGTGTAATATTGAAGTATCATTGAATTAAATGTACCGATAACAGTTTTCATAAGGCTATTGACTTAATTACATATATCACATAATCAGAGGATAAAATATAAATTTAAGGATAATGACTTAACACAATCATGATCATAGCTATAATAGCTCTTTAGATAATCATTTTCTTTCTTTTCAGATTATTTTTTTTTCATTTCAGATTAACTCATTTAATTCTCATTCAAATTGTATAATGTACCGTACATTTATTTATTATGAATAATATTCTCCAATAAATTAATATGATTTATCGTAGTAGGGCACTCTAACGCTAAGTAACTCAATGCCAGACCCATACACGGCTAAGGTGATCTTAACTTCAAACACACTAAATGTTGAATAAATATTTCAGATATACGTGCCACAAGGATACACTAGGCCTGCTCTTAACTTACATGCCAGGAATTGCACAACAGCAATGCAAAATACAGATGGTGCTGCCGCCTTTTGCCATCACCATAATATTATGACCAATGTTAGTTTCAACTCTCCCAAATTGGAGGAAAAATATAGGCCTAGCTGCAAGAATGAATTGGATGCTACAAATGAATAAAATATCTTTTGCGGAGGATAGTTTAGATTGTATGACAACTAAATGCCAGAAATGCGTAATAATTGTTTTATGTACGAAGATCTATTATCGAACTTTGCAATGACCTTAGGTTGTCCTTGGTATGATATTTGTTTGTTACTGTAAAGGCCAACCCTGCAATCTTTATTTTCTTTAGCATACCCTTTTCCATTAACGAGTAAAACATTAATTTTTTTGCGTCAAATTGTGCAAGTGAACTGCTTGAGGACGGGTGTGAAAAAAACAGTATGGTATGACCTTGTTCTGTCAGACCTTTTGCAAATAATCTATATATAGCACAGAATACCTATAGGCATATGTTGACCTGTGTAAATATCTAAATATGACAAATAGTTCAGTTATTCTTCCACTTTTCTAATTTAGTATGTAACATGTCATCATTTAGCATTTTTGGCCTGCAGAAGTGTTAGTTGTGCATTTGACGTCTTGCAATTCAGAATTATGCGCAGAATATACCAGATTTGAATTAATTTCTTAAGATTTTCTATGATTTAACATTGAAATTACATTATAAAGCATCCATCGGAAAAGGACCATCAGTGTATCTGAACAATTACGCTTGGTTCATATTCTTACCTATCTTGCAGTTAGTTATGTTTATGGGTGATGTATAGGCTTACTACTAACTACTAGTAAATCATTGCTTTACGTCACTTTTCGGCACAAATGTTCTTTTAAGTGACATTGTAATACGATAAAAACGTTGTAGTCAATTGATGAGATGAATGATGTACAGATGATGATGTGAGGGTGGGGGTGATAGGGCATGGTGCGTTATTGAGAGTGTTTTCCTTTGCTCGCACAATAAGGGGTTCTGGGCATGTCTAGGGGATTTACCCCCAGACGGTAATGTGTAAGCTTAGGCTAGTACAAGCATATAATGAATCTATGTGCCGGTATGTAACTTACTTGGGAATATATATAATAAAGCTTATCGTAGCATTTTAGGCAATATAGTGATGTCGAATGATGGTAGAATTTGTTTTATTGTAGTTCCTGATAAAAATAATATGGAAAATATAACTACAGTGATTATATGGGAGCCATTTTGAATTTCATGTTTTACAAAACATCCACAAGGATGAGAGCTCTACATCCGCCCAGATATTACCATAGGGGAACAAGTCAAGCATAATCAAAACAGAAAAAAAACTATCAGCAAAAACAATGTTAGCCGCAGTTTCACTGAGATATCCTGATGTTTTTGCTCATATTTGCATAAATATAGACTTTACAATATTTTTTTCTAAAAACAAATAAAAGAATTGGCTTTCTCATACCTGAAAACATAAGAAAACATATTATTTATGTCTCCAGCGTATGTAGTTGCAAAATTATTCGTAAATATGTTTATTTTTATATACTTTGGCAGCCATCTTGGATTTTGCCATTTTAGACCTTTTCTCGACCTATAAAAAAAATGCAATCCCTTTTTTTCTTGATCTTCATGATATTTTGCGTCAGAATCAAGTGAAAAATCAATTTTAACAGACAAATTGCACGAAAGTGTTATATGTGACATATGAGCCTACACTAATTATTTACCTCGATAGCCCTGATATCAGGTAAAGATAGCTAGATAGCTAGACCATTACTATAAAACAACTAATTACTATAAAACAAAATGTGAGGTTTCGGGGCAGGATGCACCATGAAATTTTTTAACTAGTCTATATCGAATTCAAAATGACCGTAAATCAGCCATTATTCACCTCGATTGGCCTGACATCGGGTAAACCGTGCCAGACAGGTAGA
Organism: Flabesymbios commensalis; assembly: GCA_964017125.1. NCBI lineage: Eukaryota > Metazoa > Annelida > Polychaeta > Terebellida > Flabelligeridae > Flabesymbios > Flabesymbios commensalis. The sequence continues at coordinate 39,143,127 of OZ024902.1, forward strand.
CCATTACTGGGATACTGATTAGGATCATTAATTTCAATGGAGGTTTTCAATCTCTGACTGACTGTCTTAGTTCTTATCTTCCTCTTAGACTGAGCCTCTTAGACCTAGTTGTCTTGCGTCTTGATTTTTAACCTAGCCTAGGACTTCACTAGTAACCCTCCACAAAATTGTTTAAATCAAATTCTAATTCGGAGGGGGAGCTCCTGGACTTATGTAGTCTTGTTACAGTATTGATTCTAGTCAAGTTTTCAGGTGTTTTTGTGATTATTATAGTAGAACACTAACCATAGGCAATTACGGTGTATGAGCTGTGCAAGCGATCTGTCAGAGCTGGGCCAACGTCTGCGACTTTGACCCGGCATTGACACAGCGCCGAGTGACCGTTTAGGATTCATGATAACAAGTGGTGCGCTTTTGTCAGCAAATCCGTGGTGTTTACCCAATGCCTGTTTAGCGCTGGTCGCCGTCACTGACGTTGCAGCAACGTTAAGCTGCAACGTTCAGCCATTGTGCCAATGTTTGCGGGTGTTTCCAGGCGTCACACACCGCCCCGGAACAAAAGGGCGGCCATCTTATATCCCCAGACTGTGACACCATCCCAGCAAACACAATAGGTTGGCGCTATGTTGGCTCAATGTTGGGCCAGCGTCGCAGACGATGGCCCAGCATTGTGCCACATAGGGCTTGTCTTGTCCTGATCCCGTTGTGGTGTAATCTGTCAATCCCGGCGTGTAGTGGGACCGGGATTGCAAGTGATAGCTCAAACCCAAAAGGTAGTAACTAGTCACTTGAAAAGTGAGCAGCTACTGGTTGTTTTCATTCCGGGGCACAATCACTCTCACGATTAAGGCACGACAGGCTATTATGATTAAATTCAGTTTTAGAAAAAAGCTTTTAATGTCAATTGAGTATTAAGCCTACCTCATTTAAAACTATAATATTCAGAAAAAAATTATTGAGTATCGCTCATCCATTTGATTGCATTGCAAGAGATGTAGTTGATATTTTTACAACATCGTGCACAAACACACTAGTTACTACTCCCCGTGAAAAAGGTTAGTGAGGCACAATGAGTAGAAAGACAAAAATTTAGGTCGAATTGTGTAATTAGTATTTCAATTGCGTTCTGTACATGCAAGAAGAAAGCGGTGCTGAGAGTGTTTAACGATTGTTTATACATAAACCCCAACACATATAACCTGAAGGGGGGGGGGTGAGCATTCAGCCAACTGGTGCTTTCGGTTACACAAGGCGTTGAATTGAATTGGGTTTTTGACATATTAAATTTGAATGATCTATGTATGGTTATGCAATTCTTTGAATATAATTGAGTTTTTTCATATTTAAATTAAATAATTTCTGCAAATATGCAGCTTATCTGCATTTCACATATTCTATCTTGGCATATCCCGAGTCCGATTGAAATATCCTGACACAGACTGAGCTTGGACATGAACAAGATGCGGTAGAATGATGGCCAGAAATGCGCTTTGAGATATTGTTTGTTTATTTAATTGATTAGTTCAGCCAAACTGAATATGGTTTTATATCAACCCTTTGCATATGCCTTATACAGTTATATCTTCTCATTTACAATATCTTATTTCCAGTATGGTTAGCTGTATTATTTAATACTATAGAGCAAAATGATGGGCACCATACGTGAGTAAGCCATGTCAAATCGAAAGATTTGTTATTAAAAATGGCGAGTGGTTCTCTATGATCGATGTATTTTGGCTGCCAAATTTATGTGGGGCGGGCGGCCCTCAGGAAAATCTAGTTCATTCATTCATTCATTCATTCATTCATTCATTCATTCATTCATTCATTCATTCATTCATTCATTCATTCATTCATTCATTCATTCATTCATTCATTCATTCATTCATTCATTCATTCATGCATACATACATACATACATTCATTCATTCATTCATTCATTAGCTATGTATGGGATGTGATAATAATGACATTCTGGCTCTGAATGGCCATTGATGATAACTTTATTCGCCAAATCGGACAACCCCATCAAATTCAAAACATGATAAAATCAAGAAAGAAAGCCAGCAAGCGTGATATTAGAATTAGCATCAGCTGATTACACCGGGATACTAACCGACCTGAAACAGTGCCGGTACAATGCTTATCCTGCGTCTTAGACCCTGGACTAACGTCATGCCAGCACTAGTTCAACCTTTGGAGAGGTTGATTATCAATAATGAATCAATAAGTTTGATTTCACGTTCCATTTCCGCCAGCACTGGCATTGAGCAGATAACCCACTATCGTTCTGCGCTGCAAAGCCGAAATGCAGTAACTGCTTACTTTTCAAGTAAGCAGTTACTGCCTTTTGGCTTTGCGCGGCAGTCTTGTTGTCACTTCTATTCACACGGGCGTTCGTTCGATGATCGCAATTGCCTGTTTCATTTGCACGGATTCGAGTTGAGAAATTCTGCCTTCGGTTTGATTCCTGTTCTGGGGATTGTTTAGGTTGTTTGTGTTTATAAAATCATTTTCTATTTTATATTTAATGAATGAATCGGGCTTTAATATACTTAATCCTTTTCTAACCCGCACCACAACTTCAAGTGGGTAAAAATGTTATGATTTGTTACCAATTGGAGGCCAAGTATTTTCTAGGTGTAAAATTTTGATAGAATGTTTTTCTTTAATATGTATTTATTTATTAAGGAACATGCATTAATCTGCAACAATATTTTTTATTGTTTAACCCTTATGCTGCCGAATTGTTTCGGATTATTTTTCATTCATTTGGAACTGGAATTGCTAACGCAATTTCCAGCTCCAAATGACAAAAAAATAATTATATTTATGAAAAAATATACGCCTTCAAAATGTACTTATTAGATCAACTAAGCATTTACCACAAAAAATTATCAATTCGTGTCGAATTAACATGGTCTGAAATTCACTTGAAAACGAATATATAGGCCTACGGTCCCGGCAACATAAGGGTTAATTAACAATACCGATGTTGTTTTGTGTTTACAGGAAATCCGGGACGTATTCGCTGGGTACGGTATCTATGTAGATTATCGGCATCTCTCCCTGATAGCTGACTATATGACATTCGAGGGAACCTACAAGGCCTTCAACAGGACAGCCATAGACTCCAACGCCTCGCCGCTACAGAAAATGACGTTTGAAACCACCATGAACTTTCTGACCAAAGCTACCATCATGGGTGAGTTGTTGAGTAGTTTGAAATCAGATATCACCTGTCATCATTGTCCCAGTAGACGTGAAGCATTTGTATGACATTTATACAATGTTTGACCAACGTCGGAGACGTTGGGCCGACATTGTATAAATGTTATACAAATGTTTTCTGGGGTGGTTCCATGTAAAATAATATATAACTTATCAAGATAAATGCAAATGTTATTTTTCTCGCTTAATCACCAACTAAAATGCGCATGTCTTATGAAAAATGTGAGTTTTAAGTGAGAGGTTTTGCAATGCAATCGAAGCTATTGGCATTCATCATATAGTTTTGGCAAGCTTCATCTGTTTATTACGTGGCAGTACGCACTATTGTGCTATCGCGCCACGGGAGTAACTTAGCAAGGCATGTTATCATTATTGATATCATTCATAGCCTCATGTGCATGCCAAGTACTCCACATTGTGGATTTTCTGGGGTCTCTACGGATGGAAACTGTGCCTACGTCCATTGAGGTTCTTTTACGTCCGACTCAAAGTCAGTCAGACGAGCCATCCGATTCACGTGGTTCTCTGAGCAACACGACATCGCTGCACGATGTCCTAGTGTATACGGCACCTGGCAGTCCCAGGCGGTCACCCATCAAATTATGAACCGGGCGCGACGTTGCTTAACTTCAGTGATCAAGCCGACACCGATGAGACAACGCCGTATTCCATCTATCTGATACACGCACTGGCTGATATAAACTTGATCAGATTTTACGCTGGGGTACGGTAATTTAACGTTTAGTGGCATCATCTAGATTAATAATAATATAATGATATAATTGTAACTATCAGTTCTTGTTTCTGAACAATTTACATTAACGTTACTGTCAACATAGGTCAAAAAGTACCATTCTGTTAATTATTTTTGTACCTTTATGTTGACATTTATGACAGAACTTTTAAATGTGAAGACCATGATTTGAGTATTAGAGTTGTGGGAATTTCCGAATAGGACCCCCGCAAAATGTTCACATTTGAGTTAGGCAAGCAGTGTACATCCATCCACACCGTCCATTTTTCGGCACCCCAGTGACGGGAACATATGGGCCCGTATTCTCGTACAAGTTACGATATATCGCAGGCTTCAGATTGGTCGAGATGGCCATCTCGACCAATCGAGATGGCCATCTCGACCAATCTAAAACCCACGATATATCGTAACTTGTACGAGAATAGGGCCCTATTCAGTGTTAACAGCAGCAAAAGCTTACTTTTCAAGTAAGCAGTTACTGCTGTCTGCCTTTGCATGGAAACGTCCACAAGTACGTGTGTATGCACAATTGAATTAAGTCCGCCATAAACACGTCAGCCACTGCTTCCACTTGACAACCAGGATGATCTCAATTAACTTTTATTGGATTTACAGACGTTGTTCTCTTTGTCTGTGTCGTCGTGACCCGACGACGTAGATCAGGCGGTAAGTTGGTGGTGTCGTGCGCACTCCTAATTTCTGTCGCAGTGAGCTACGAGACGAGAACTGCCCCAATCAACTCGCTCTGACTGATCGCAATCTAAACTGGTCCCTCACTAAACCATGTGGCCACCAGCCCGGGATACACGGATTGAAAATGGGCCCCAATGTTGAACGCAGACGTCGGGCCGACATTAGTTCGGCAAAGGGTCAGCGTCGTTTTTTTGCTTGATAAATTTGTTTGCCTGATCATCAAAGTTCTTTTCGTATTTTATTTTAACCCTTTAACCGCCAAATTATTCAATTTGAATTTTCACCCACTTGAAGTATTGTCTCGCTGACGCGATCCACAACTTCAAGTGAGTGAAAATTATTCAGATTTGACAAGATGGAGGTCAACTCTTTTCAAATCTTGCTGGTTGATGACACATTTTATCTTCGACATATTTAAAATGTGGTACTTAATAATGTTGATGTGCTAATAAAAAATAAAAACCCGAATATATGCAGCACCGGCGGTTAAAGGGTTAACTGAGAAAACTGCATGTTGAAAAAACTAGGGCATTTTCTTTATCAAATTGTAAAATCTAAAGTCAAATGGTCACTGCGTGTTTTGTGGGTCTTTCTGATATCTTGAGGACTCCGTTCCGAGTCGTCGTGAGTCGCCATTCAAAAGAGATAGATGTTGACGTCACGTAAGTCCAGATTAGTTATGACTGATTGAAGGTGGATGCAGGGGGTGACAGTTGTGTGGACAACGCCGCCTACAGCTCCGCTTCTATCTGTTAGCCACGCCGGGAACTTGTCAGCTCCCCCTAAAATGAAAGACCCTTCAGAGAAAAAGATTGCTCACCCTTTTTCCCCGGCACAGATTCTTCAGTTTATGTAAACGTGAATTTTTGTGTATGCTCTAAATTATCTGATTGTCACATATTCAGAAAATCGTCATTTGAATCAGATGGGGGACTCGAGCCTGTGGGGCAATGAATTCAGCATCTATCGCGGCTGCCTCTTACATCTAATGGCTAGTAGACACGAGACGTTGAGACTGTGTTGGTTTACTGTTGGGCCACCGTCTGCGACGATGGCCCAACATTAAACCAACACAGATCCTACGTGTGGGGTTTGTCAGACGGATGGTCTTTGGAGACCGTGTCACATCTAAGGTCACACGCGTCCTCGTTCATAACCAGCGCAGAGGAAGGTGCGGACTGCTCAATCTATCCCGGTCCTCGTTCACAATGAAGTATTGTTTTAACCTCCCCGTCTGAGCCCGGCTAAATCTGTCTCTACATCCGCACACCTTTGAATGTCTTCTGGCCGACGCATGACTTTGTTCGAGTGTTGTCTGGGTTATTTATTTCCTATTGTATTTTCAAGATGCATGTTATGCGGATCAAAAGGCGCATACAATATCATGTATAGCTCAGTCAAGTAACACAATCGTCTTTCTCAGAATTCATCTCAGTAATTTTCTTGATATGCACTTTTCTATGATTGCTGATATTGTGGGTCCTGTTCTATAGACAAAAAAGGATTAGTAGTGTACTAGTATTTATAATTATAAAGCCCTCCTTATATGACTTAGAAGATATGTTTGGTAACACTTTATAACGCTTTACGTGCCATTAAAACTTTCATTTATAGTAAGTCTGCTTGCAATATAACAGGCAACGAATGTAGCAGCACAACGAGTATTACGATTAGTTCATATTCAAAAAAAAAAGGTATATTATATAGAGAGGGGGTACTTTTTTTATCAACATGGGAATACCGAATGCGACCTACAATGACCCCTGAATAAAGAAGCCATATTCCATATGATAGACAAGGCATCGATGACTATCAAATCTTGATCGGCCTTGTCACAATGGACGTAACAGTCGGTTTAATTTGATGAAAGATATTTGAAATTTGCAACAGCTGTTCACGGCCTGTTTGTTGGCCGCCTCCCAGCAAACACGTTAAGTTAATTCAGTGTTGGATTAAGGTTGTTACATCTTTTACGACGCTGTATCAACCTTAATCCAACACTGGTTCGCCACGTGTTTGTTTGGCTGACCGGGTAATACCAGCAGAAATGCAAATACAATGCATTTCTGATGCATACAAGTTCGAAGATTAGTGACTAATGCACATGATCGAGTTTTTTAAGTTCACATAGGCCGACAGAGGTCAATGTTGTCATCATAATATCTCCAAGGTTCTGTTCATGATTGGCTGTCAAAAGGCACACTCTACACTGCTGTACATAGGTAAAACCGGACATACAGTAACTGTTAAAAGTACTGGTCAAGTAAAAAACCGCGTCTACTGCTGCTGGTCTTGATGATGATGATGCGAGTCCAATATTCTCTGATTCAGTAGTTTGTCCAGGAGTAGAGAAGGTTGACGAAGGTTTTTTTCTGAGGCCAGATGAGAGTTTGGGACCTTTACTTTGTCTGCCACACTGCTCCATCACTGCCAGTCACAGACAGAAATGATCACCGTAGACGACCTGAATGGTGTATCTGCTCCGAGGGGCAAAGGCAAACAGCAGTAACTGCTGACTTGAAAAGTAAGCAGTTACTGCTGTTTGTCTTCGCACTGCAGACCTGCTCCCACTGCCCCATTACTCAACGTGCCCCGCTCAACCCTTTATATTACATAATCAACACTTAGCGCTGTAAAGCTCGCTCTCTCCTTGTTGTACTCTGGCACTCCAGAGTTGCTGCTGGACAAGTCCTGTGTTAATCCATATCTAATATAGGCGATATGATAATCTCAGGCATCTTGTGTCCGTGCGAATGATCTTTGATTATAAGGAAAATGAAATTAATCGGGCTTTAGTCCACCTTTGTGCACATACAGGCTGAATTAGGATTATCCACTATTATGGGGAGCCTCCGTGAACCAAAAGGGTAGCGTGCTCGGCCTCAGACTGCCAGGGCTAGAATTTCGAATCCTGTGTCTTGAAGACAGTGTCATCTGATTCATATCACTATCAGATTTATCTTTGTCCAGTGTAGCCCGTGTATGCATTCATATGTTAATTATTCAACAATTGCTTCGTAATTTAATATATGAATATATGCCACGAAATAGTGATACAACTGTATAGCCGACAATTCGAAGATAAAAGCGATCACACTGGAAACATTCAACTGTCTTAAAATTAAACCATAAACGCCGTATCATGATAGTCGAAATTGTCAACTACTTACTACAAATTGAAGTTGTCAGTTGCTTGACAGATTTGAAAGCAGAGATCCCATGAAGTAGGCCAGATTGAACCAGTGTTGATCTAATGTTGGTCCCCATTCTGCGACGCTGTCTCAACATTAAACCAATATTGACTTCACGTCTTGTCTCTGCCAGGAAGTGCTGTCATTTTCTTCACGTATACAAGAGTTTTATAAATATTTACACTTGTGTTGTTTGTTGCCTATCTGCATTTTATCGATTCATATAATGTGATATAATATGTAGCTTCGTTGTGTTTTCTTCTCCAGGTGCTCGTGATACGTTGTCGTCGCCGTCTGCGCGACTTGTAGCAGGACGACTGGTACTCGGAGGTACAGGCTGCTTCCAACTACTACCACCTTTATGAGAGGAATACAGCCGTGAGGTTCTATAGCCAGCAAACATAAGATGTTGACCCGATGTAGGTTCAATGTTGGGCCAGCGTCATAGATGCTGGACCAACTTTGAACCTACATTGGGTCAACAGGCATGATCTGTTATTCTTTCTGAATGTTTTCCAATATCAATTCATATTATATTGACCGATTACCAGTAGAGTTCTTTCGAATATTGATAATAATATTTAACGGATGTTCAACTATACAGTATTCTGTACCCCCGATAACATCAACCTGATATTTTGTTGCCACAAAACAATAGTGGTCGTTAAAATAAAATTTGTTTTGGTATAAATAAATTACGGTGCCTCTCATTAAGATTAGAACTTTAATTTGATTCTAATATTTGTCGTCATATACTGCCACGGAAAGACAAACAGCAGTGACTGCTTACTTGAAAAGTAAACAGTTACTGCTGTTTGCCTTTGTACTCCGGTGTTGTTAACCAAAATGTTGTTTTAAGAGAACATGTGTTCAATAGACAATACACGAATGACTTATTATGAAGTCTTATCTTTTTTGTTTCTGCCGCATTTAAGTCTTAATTTTTTTTTTTTTCTGCCGCATTTCATCTGTTATATGTAAAATGATTACCATGTGTGATTACTATATTTGTCAGGTGTTGAAAAAAAGTATGTATAATTATTTTTCGTCATTTTAAAATAAAAATTGTGTTCGCAATTCAAATGAATGAAAAAAATACAACTGCTAATTGAGCAGCTCGACGATTTAGATGTAATTATTGCCTACTGTACCTTCATTTTTTTTAAATATTGTCCAATGCTCGTACAAAAATATTTTTCTTTTTCATTTTAATGATATTTCATAGAAGTAGGAATATGGATTTTCCTCAACAACGCTGAATGTACAATAACCTGTAAATATCATGCATGTAAAGTATGTAGTACTCTTCCAACTGTAATATAATTATGAGAGAACTCGTTATTTACGATAGAACAATTATTTACGAATTATGAGCACATTAAAATTCTACAATTTAAAATACGTGAAAAGTCAATATAAAGATTACGAAGCGTTGACCCAATGTTGGCATATTGCTCCACTGATGTTCACAACGTTATCCCTTAAAAGTAAAAAGTAATTGTTTTTGCCCACACGAATTTGTGTCTCGCCGCCGCGACCTACAACTTCGTGTGGTTAAAAATGACTTACAGAATTATGTAACATTTGAATCAAAAGCGCGGGGATAGACTTTAGATTTAGACTTTAGACTAAAGTCGATGCCGTCGCTGCTAATCTATTGAGATTATTTGCAATTTCTCCTTCAAATTTCCTACTTTGAAGGATCAATAAAAATGGCTGTGGACGTGATTAGCACTTCAGGGTTAAACCATCTTCCCACGCAAAGCTCCGGACGATCTGCGACCGCGGGAGAAACGGAGCCTTGTGTCTGAAGATGGGCTAAACCAACATTAGGTCAACATATGTTGTTGGACTAGTATCATTTGTTTGAGATTGTTAATATTGCTTGTAAATAAACTCTATATACCTCTGTATTTATGTTGGTTCTTTTATGTAAAATACTTTTTGTCTTTCATTACAAATTATTTTAACCGGTGCAAATTTGAAAATGCACTTTAAAAAATTGTGTGCGCTCTCGGACCATAAAATTGACCAAATGGCAAACTAAAATAATTATCATTGGCAATGATTTCGCAGTGAAAACACCGTTAAAAATGAGAGTCGATTTGTATTGTAGTATGGTGAACGTTGTCAAAAGCAGCGCGGATTCTGTCGAATGATGTTTTGTGTAGGATGATTGTAATGGATTAGATATATGTTTTTATATAAGCTTGTAAACGAATGGCTACTAACTTTATCTAAGATTTTGGAACTAAAACTCGCGTTGGATACATGCCTGTATTTTTTCAGTTCGTTTTTAGAAAGATATGTTTTTAAGTGATGGTCCTAGGTATACGCATCTTCCCACTGCAAGGCTCCACTTCTACCGAGGCCTTGGAAGATGTATATACTCAGTCATTAGTATTTCAAGACAATTTTCAGCACGCTTGTAGGAATGGGGTCCAGATTACACGATGTTGACGATGAGCCCAAGAAAGCTTTTCAATTTCATCTTCTGTCGCACGTTCAAAAACTTTCATTTTTGATTTGATTTCAGTTTTTTGCACTGATGGAATATATGGTACTTCATCTGAAAATTTAGAATGAGTAGTTTCAATTTTATCTACAAAGTATTTCAAGAAATTGTCACAGAGTGATTTTACTGCTGTGAATTCTGGCAGAGCAGGTGGTGGAATTCTACGCAGAATGTTATTTATTATAGTTCCATAGGCGACGCACATTGTCCGAATTGTCTGAAATGTCATCAACTAAAAATTCGATTTTGATTTAGTCATTATTCTTTACACAGGTGGCACTGATCGCACTATTACACTTCTTCTTCGTCTTTTACCGCTTCCTCATTGCCCTTTGCTATGCTTCCTCGTTGCCGTTTAATGCCTCTTCATTGTCCTTTAACACCCTCTCATTGCCCTTTGACAACTCCTCATTGATCATTAAAGCTTTTTCTTCGCTCTTCAACACCTCTCCGTTGCCCTTTAACGCCTTCTTGTCGCCTGATCTTTTCACCTTGAGCATGTTTAATCATTTAAAACTAACATAATTAGATTATCCAGTAAAAGGCATACTCAAACGAGGTATTATATTGCGTGCTCCAATGTGTGGCATATATGTTACAAATCATATTTAAGAAGAAATTGATTTTACAATCAAAATCTTCTAGCTTTATGTTAAAAATCATATTTTTATTTACTTGAAATTGACCTTGAAGATGCCCTTTAATCATCAAAACAGTACCAGAATGGATTATTCAGTCAAAATTACACGCAAAAGACCTCGGAATTGACCTCTCTACCTTGAATATGACTTTGAATGACCATAATAATACCATAAATGGATTTTCAAGTCAAAATCCTATGAAAAAGAGGCCTACGCATGTTCCTTGTTTGACTTTGAAAATTACCTTTTGATTTTGAAAAAGGAGTCATGACAATAATATCAGAAATGGATTACCCAGTAAAAATCACACGGAAATGAGGTATTACAGTTGTTCCTAGCTTCATTTGTTGATAAATCATATTAGACCTTAAAATTGATATTACATTCACAAAAATGCCTAAACTTTTCAAGCTCAGACTCATCGCATTTTAATTGAGCATAAAAAATACAAAAAACATTAAAAAAACATTGTATATGTAACAAAACAAGGTAAGGTCATTTTTATAAAAGCCCTAAAGCTCGAATTACTTTGTTTGATATCTGCCTAAGTATTCAAATCGCTGTTTGGCTCCCTTGAGAAACTGGATATAAATTGTGTGTATTCAATTGTTAATGGCACTACTATTTAAACTTCCATGAAGTCATGCATAAACATAATACATATACTTGTGAATTTAATGAAATCTGTGAATCATTATTCAATTTATGTCCGAAAAATGTCGAATATCTGTTAATAGCGATAAACAATGTCAAGATAACAAAAAGAAAAAAAAACAAATAATCAAACAGTCATGACCCGGATCGCTATAGGCTCTATTTTATCGTACTCCTTGACCTCGAAAACATAGGGTTAGACACCTTATTTGTGCATCTACGACGATTAGTTTTTAAATTAAGGACATAGATACGACCTGCTATAATGGCCGCTTTGAACAGAGCTGGTGATGTGTAACCTTGAACACGCTCAGTAAACAAACTAATTATGACGTCATTATTATATTGTAAATGAACAATAAAACGTTGCACAGCGTCTCTATAATATATAAAATTCATGGACTGATATCCATTATTACGATTTTTCGCTATAATTATAACGGAAACAAAACTTAATGGTATGTGAACAAGACCTATATAAACGTAATATGATGTTTAAACGTGTCTGCGCAATAAATCATCCTACTACATCAAATTATAAAAATAACATGAAAATACATCTTCAAGATAACTTCATTACATATTTGGCGCTTCCCAAATCGATTGTACAAAGTATTTGTTTTATTAAATGTGTATCGTTAGCGTCAACACATCGATTAACTTGTAGGAACTGCACACACAAAAGGCATATTTAGTGCGTTTTCAGGGAAAGAGGTTGTACGGTTATAATGCCGTTACCATGGCAGCGTCCCCGATTTTTTTTCACAACCATCCATTTCCTAGTCCAGACATATTAGGCAATCAAAAAAATATGGTTGTGCTTTGTTCTACCGTGGGGAGGGGTTACTCCTATTTCTAGGCCTCTTTTAGAGAATGGCCGCAGCACTATTAACGCCTCCTCAGTTCCCTTTAATATGCCTCCTCATTGCCCTTTGATGCTTTTTCATTGTCCATTAGCGCCTTCTCATTGAACTTTAATGCCTCCTCGTCTACCTTCACTCTTTAACACTTCTCCATTAATTGCCCTGCAATGCCTTCGAGCCGATCTCTTCACCTTGAGCATGTTTAATCATTTTAACCCAACAGAATTAGAATATCCAGTCAAAATCCAACCCAACACAAGGTATTATACGTGCTAAATTTCTAGCATATGTGTTAAAAATTATAATTAGCCTTGAGGATGACTTCAAATCACCAAAGTAATAGAAAAAGACATTTTTCACTCATAATTCCATGAAAAAAAGCTGTATTTGTTAAAAATCATATTCTCCTTTATTTGACCTTGAGATTAAGCTTTTTTCCTTGAAATGACGTTTTATCATAAAAACAGTTTCAGAAATAGATTATTAAGTAAAAAATCACACCACACTTCTTCCTAATTTGTTTCTTAAAAATCATATTTTTACAATTTTGACCTTGGAAATGACCTTTGAACCCTGAAGATGACCTTGAATCAGCAAAATAATGCCATAAATAAATCCCATGGAAAAGAGGTATTACACATGTTCCTAGCTTTATTTGTTAAAAATGACGGTTTTTGCTTATTTGACCTTGAAATTGACGTTTTGACATTCAAGATGATCTTGAGTTATAAAAATAATACAAAAAATGGATTGCCCAGTCAAAATAACAAGAAAACGAGGTATTACATTTGTTCCTAGCTTCATTTGTTGAAAAATGATACTTGACCTTGAAATATCAGGCGGCTATTTTGTTTTTGCCCTTTTTTGTTTTTTTAACTTGGAAATGACTTTTGACGTTGAAGATGACCTTGGATCAATAATATAATACCATAAATGGATGTTTGGGACAAAATCCAATGAAAAAGATGTATTACCTTGAGTCATAAAAATAATACAAGAAATAGATTGCGCAGTCAAAATCACATGAAAATGAGGTATTACACTTGTTCCTGGCTTCATTTGTTAAAAAAATATATTTGACCTTGCAATATCTGGCGGCCATTTTGGTTTTGCCCTTAAAAAATCCGCCCAAGGGTGCCAAAGTGGCACCCAGCTGATTCTTGCTCAGGGCATCCCATAGTATCAGAATCAATCATAATACATCGTCCATACCGCGAAGCACGCTTTCGTCACAATCCACCGGCCTAATAATAGTGGAGCTGATATACCTAAAGCCGTGCTAGCATTGGACAGACATTGGACAAACAGACAGAAAACGTTTATTTTACCAAATTACATGGCTCGGAGACCCTCGCTAAGATACAAATTCACCCTTTCAAGTGAGACGTGTGCCTAAATAAAAAAATGTTGATGGGAAAAATGATCTCTTGAACTATTATTACAGAACAGGATTGCTTAAAATGATCCTTATAGACCATTTTACTATCTTAGTGATAATTTTCTAGTATATGGACATTAACTCATAGCAGTCTGGCCGTTTTGACATAGGACGTCTGTGTGGTCTGGCCATTTTTGTGATTTTGGGACATAGTGTCTTACTTTTAATATATATTTAGAATTATGGCATATGTATTTCCCATACACCATAGGAACACACATACAATATATATCCAGAATACACTTCATTTAAACGGCCAATGTGATGTTGCCATGGCAACCGACAGCCATTTGAATATGCTAATTAGGTAGTCAAATTTTCGGAAATTTTGTTTAAAAATGGTATTTTTGTAATTCACGGAGATTCAGGAGTACAACATTACATCAATTCACATAAAATATATTAAAATACATCACAAATGGTTCGAAGAAGCATTCAATAGGTCTTTATAAACAAAATAATAGGGTGAATAAGTTATTACCATGGGATTTAGCAATCTTTCTAAAAAAAATTGAGATGCATACAGGATTTCAAATTTTGAGATGCACCAAGTTTGACATTCCCAACTCATCTGGGAATAACAAAAGCCTCGTATTCATCTGAGCCTGGAGCTCGATTTTTATTTCAGAAACAGTTGTGATGCAAAAAAGTCAACTCTTTATGTTCCAGGCTACCCATACTTGGTTCATAGTTGCGCAAGTGATGTCATTTGGTGAATGGCTAAGCTTTATTGCCAGGTCCGAGCTGGGCTCGGACCTAGACTGCAGCGTCATAAATGCCAGGTCCGAGCTGGGCTCGGACCTAGACTGCTATGAGTTAATGATAAAATCCACCACTAGATATCATTAACCACCCCCTGCATATAGAATAGGGATTGCTACAATATTAAAGCATCTATACACCTAGGCATGTGTATATATGGAATTTACTTCACTGCAAAACAGCGACAACTCACATCCCAGTAAACACAAAGCATTCACTCGATGTTGTTTCAATGATGAGCCAGCGTCGAAGTCAGTGGTCCAACATTTAAACAACATTGGGTGAATGCCTCGTATTTGCTGGGATGATGCCTCTACTCCAGACACAAGAAGTTATGTCTCGCTACCGCGACTTCCAGTTCATTTTGTGATGACCAAAAGAAACATTTCAAATATGTAAAAATCCTCTGTACCTATATTCACCATTATCGCTATTATGTGTTGACCTATTCCAACTGAAATCGGATCTTGCGATGTCGTCCTGGGAAATTTTATGCTGTCCGATTTTTCATTTTAATTTGTTGTCATTTTAATTCTGATTAACACAGGGATGTAATTTACCTATTTTTTTAGCGGCTCTCCCATTTTTTATCCCCCGCCCGCTGGGGAAGGGGGATTTTAGTCGCGTCAGGATTGCGTCCGGCGTCACATTCTCTTGTGGGAGCAAAAACTACTGGTCATTTTTTTTAAATTTTAACATGACATTCCTAGCAACATGGGGATGTGCAAGTGATTTTTTAGAGATGCTACCAAAATTCTAATTGACCGCCAGAGGTCAACTTCAAAATGTTTTGTGGGCGCAAATACTTCAGAAATTATTCAAATTTTACAATCACATTCTCCACGATATGGAGGTGTGCAGGTGCCTTTTTCAAGGTTTTACTGAAATTCAAAATGGCCGCCACAGATCAACTTTGATTTTTTTTTCGGGGGGGGAGGGCGCAAAAACTCATAAAAATTGCTTGGTCAATTTTTTTGATATTTTAACATTACATTCATAGCAAGATGAAGATGTGCAAGTGATTTTTTAAAGATGCTACCAAAATTCAAAATGGCCGCCGGAGGTCAACTGTTTTTGTGGGCGCAAAAACTCTAAAACTTAAATTAATTAAATTTTACTATCATATTTCCCACGATATGGAGTTGTACAAGAGATTTTTTTAAAGTTTTACTGAAATTCAAAATGGTCGCCAAGGATAAACTTCATATATTTTTGTGGGCGCAAAAACTGAAAAATTGAAGGCAGCAACAAATCACATTTTACAATCACATTACCCACCATCTGGAAATGTGCAGGTGATTTGACTGAAATTTAATATGGCCACCACAAATCGACTTTAAAATATTTGTGACCGCAAAAACTCTAGACCTAATTTATGGCGGGGGATGATATAGTATTTCTGCCGTACAAAGACAAAAGGCAGTAACAGTTTACTTGAAAAATGATCAGGTTCGGGCTAATGTATAGCATAGTATTATTACTATGCTATTATATTATTATTATTATTATTTAGTCTTACCGGTATGATATGCTCTTCTGAACGAGCTTCTAGTTTGTAGATTGAATTACTGTACCATGCTGTGGGGGATGCGTGTCAAAACATATACAGTTTAACAATCATCATGGAGGATCTCTGGTATTTAAAAATATTCTGTGTCTAAGAGGAATTATACAAATTTTCAACAATTATTTTGATGAAATATTTCAACATAAAAACAGTTATCTAGCCCTTCAATCACTAAGCAGAACTAAGTCGTGTCTATCTGTTTTATTAACCAATTTAATCACTGTTATTGGGAATGAAATGAGTGTTTAAACATCAATATTTGCAAATGTTGGTCCCAAATTAAACAATTATTGTTGGAGTAAGACAATAGTGAACTTTTTAAACTATTTATAGAGGGTAAATAATTTAGTACATCGAAGTAATTTGCAATAGGCCCTCTTTATACATATGCAATAGTACAACGATTAAAATATGTACGAATAATAAAGGTAAAGTGTAATACAGGATATAATACAAATATAACACATGATTTAAAAATGTATACTTCAATTTACACTGCGAAACATCGTGGCTATTTAAGAGTATGTACTTGATAACTATTATTTTTTATTTTAATTTATTATTCAGGTATTGTTATGCATGGTACAAAATACCTAAAGATAATTGCAAAGAACCTACTGCCATGACACAGCTACAAGTGGTGATGTTTCGATGTAGCACTATAAGGGTTAAAACGTATATTACAGTATCGTGATAGTCCGGGAGCCTCGAAACAACTCTTCGTGGAATCACGCTATACCACAGATTACGTGACATTTCCCCCTTGCTCAGCTTGCAGTTTACTGTAAGTTAAAGCAACAAATTACGGGCGCTCGTTACGGCGATTGGCCTCGGAACGATCCATCCGATGTAACGACGTGGTCAGAGGTTGACATAGATTTTATGTGACGAGACGGTGTACGTTCACGCGGCTGTTCGGGCCCGGGACGTGCGAGCGAATCCGGCTTAAATCCTCGCGCCACCACCCGGCCACTCGTGGACGGCACCAGAGGTCCAATGATCATTTTTGCCGGTAATCTGCCGTAACTACCGGCCGCCTATTAGAGAGCGGCGGAGGTCGCAATGACAGAGTGCCATCGTGTAAGCTTCTGCCTGCAGCAGATAACCCCGTCGACTACAACCGGCGGCTCGACGGCGGGCCGCCGGCGCAGACGGTGGACTGCCGTCGGGCCGCCCGTCGGCCAACGCCCGTTCTCGGGTGGAGACCCCGCTACAGGCGACCATGTGCGGGCAACGATAACCCGGCAGATAGCTTAATGGCCCGGCACTAATGGAGCCAAGACTTGCTCGCAACATTCCATAGATCTCCTGCCGCCGATCGCTCCCTGTCCCCCTGCGCTCAAACTTTCTATCGTGCCGGACACGGACGCCCCGCTCGCGATTTATGGAAAACAATCGCCCGATTATCCGGCCTCCAAAGCTTTGTTCACTCGCTGCTGGATATTCAGCATTCCACTTCAGAAGTTTGTTGCTGGCTGCTACCGGGGGCCGGACGGCCGCGGCCCGCGTTTGATTTGCTTAATGAAGACATTACCATGCTTTTTATTGCGGCCTTTATACGGGGCAAATGCCAGAGGTTGCCCTCTGTGTTTCTACCAGATATGCCGGCGGTATCCACGCAAGCTGCGCGCCGCTCCGGACGGCCTTAATTCCCGGATCAACCTCCATCCGCAAGCAATCTTAAAACAGGCAGTCCCCGCTAACTGGTGACTGCTGACACCGGTCATCTCATTGCCAGCCATATCCATGCAGCAGCTGGTTCGACGAGTCTCAACGACATGTTGCTTGTCAGGTGAACCATTTCAGTCTCGCACCATCCCTAATATAGGTGTCCACCTAAAATTGGGAGTCCCTAAGTATTGCTGACAGTTCCAAAGAGCTTGCATTTCAAGGATGGTATTACAATCCATGCTGCGTATCATACTTACTGAGAAGATCTACATTGCTACAAACATTTTATTTATAACTAGTTTTCTCAATGAGCATGATCAAATGCGATGTAGATCAAACTGAAACAATGAAAATCGGACGAAAATAAATTAGGCTAAAAAATCAATGCGTTTTTGTAAACCATTAGGCCTATAGGAGCTACTAATTTCAACACGTCAGCGTCATCAAATTTCGTTGTATGTCACCATAATATAAGCCAGGGACGAAGAAACACATAGTATCCAGGTTCACTAACCTTTAACCCTTTCACCATTGAAGCCCGTTTTTATGTGCTGAATGCTATGGCATTCAGCACATAAAAACGGGCTTCAGTGGTGAAAGGGTTAAAGCGCTAAAATACTTTTTTCACTTTGAGATCATCATAAATGTCTTAGTCAGCTCTTTCTCATTGAATACCTATTTTATTGGTCTGCGGACATTATAAGTATTTTCACTCTTACAGTGCGGGGATCGACTTACATTTGCTTTTATATCACCTCATTTGGTATTTATAGTCAGCGAGCCGACGGTGTTGATTGTATCAGCCCATGACATCTCTTTGTTACAACCTGCAAGCATCATCGGATATAGGCCAATACTACTTGAAGTGACTTCGCTGGCTGACATCGTTTTAAATAATAGTAATTAAAATCACCATAAGCGGAAATTAAAATGGCCGACAAAATTGTCATTGTTTATTAATATTTATGGTGTTTCTCTTTCAAAAGCTTTGCATTTTGCACCTAAGATTCCTTATTTTTTATTTTCTCAGAATGTCAACCCCCAGAGCTCTAAACGATTTTATCTAAATTTTCTGTCACTTAAAGTTGTGTCTGGCTACGTGACACACAACTTCAAGTGATTTGTGAAAAGTCCTGACATATATCAGTGTTTCATGACTTAAGACTTATTTTACTCATAAAAATAGTCATAGAGAAGCTCATAAAACACGACAGCGGTGCTCTAGGGTTTAAAGACAGTATAATACATTATAAGCAGATTTGCAAACACTTAATCAAATTAGTTAAGTCGCTATAGCAGCTATGGATCCCGTAGCTGTACTTCCCCGCAAACAAAAGGTGTGTAGATAGTTCTATCACGCTGTGTGTTTTGTGATAAAAGAAACGCAAACAAAAATCTTTACAACCAAGCACAAGAACGATTGAATAAAGTAAGTAGTCGATGAACTAAATAAATTATGTGATTTGGAAACGCCACAGCTCCTGCAGAAGATCGCTGATCTACATGATGATGACTGTGATGGTATTCTAATATCATAGTATCTGGTGTGTAAACCACTGGGAGATACAAGAACGTCCCTGTCATACAATGATCTGCATATTACCAATGATCATGTACGATAGGATGGTCGACTTGTCACCATACAAATACGTGTAATACATTATGCAGTCGTGTCCCCTTTTAACGGGAGTTGGAACTACGTTTTGGCAAGTGTATTATCATATAAAACAAGTGATAATTTTACCACTTTATACTCCAAATAAAAAAATAATGTTTTTCTAAGTTTGACAGTTATGACAATATCTCTGCAATATTTATTTTTGGAACGAAAATAACTGCTCATATAGCAGATAAGTCATCTTATATTATGATAACATTTTAGAGATTAAGCTGTTTTCATTTAAATAACAAAAGAGCTGTGTACAGAAAGTACACAAATATGTGGGTACAAAACGGGAGGGGAGTGACGGTATGTCGTCAAGCATTGTGAACACAAGGAGATCAGGCCAAGCATTGATAACACCCATAGCCTGAGAAGACGTGTCTTTTGATTAAACATTTATTATTTAAAAAAATATATTTAGAACACATGAGCAATATTTTAAAATTATGATATGTAAGCCTTCTTTCTCGGACCACTGCCATCAATGTCACTGAGTACTGGAGCGTTAGCAGTATATTGATATCTTGAAAACAAGACACGTTAATTTTGATGACACAACTTATTAATAGTTGAATTTTAATAATTATCTATTTCTCCTTCCATTACTGGTAATAATGTGCGCATTGTTTTCCTGCAGTACATGGTGTAGCCGAATGGGTACATGTATATGTAATATTAACGTAAAACACTCACAACTTACATGTGATTTAATGTCTTTGAAGAACGTAATCATTCGATTCTCATTTATGACTCCTATGTAGAATCTGTTCAGATATATTTCCGAAAATTCGTTCAATCGAACTAATTAATTGTATCAAGTTTTGACGTGGAACAACAGCTACACGCACTGAATATTCAAATATTTCTTCTTGGACAGAAATGTATGCAATTTACCATTGGCATCAAAATTACTTTACATTGATCACATGCAGATCGTGACACTTTGCGACAAATATATCCACTGATATATACAAGAATATTTTGCTCTTCAATGGTAATATCCAATTGTGGCGTGAATGACTTTAGCATTGGATAAGCTAATTCTGTGACAGAATCGCTCAGATCAGGTGAATCAACAGTGACAGTAACCATAGTGACATGCTTTATATCAGCAAAATATTTCTGTTCAGGTACAAATGATAAAAATGACAAATGATCCGTTTAATTAGACAATTAAGTATAGTAATTATGTTTTCCTTTGTCCTTATCTTGGTTTTCTTCGCCCGTATCTACCCTTGCACACATCGTCAACTGCCAGCAAATACGAGACGATGAACTAATGGGGTAACTCTGGACCAGAATTACAAACGTTGGACCAGTGTCACACTATAATTGGGTCAACGTCTCGTGTTAGCTGGGCGTCACCTGTTGTTTGTAAACAATAAATGTGCATACTTGTTTATAGGGGCGCACCAACCCCTGAAGTACCAAAGGGAAGAAGACAATTAAAAAGTATTGATAACTAACCACCAAATTATTTGATAAAAAATACAAGTAAACCTCCGTCAATACTTATTTTTCTGATTTTTATGATGTAAAGTATGTATTGTTTTTAATAGGATCAATGTCATAATTACTCTTCGAAATCTGGTGAAATCATACTTGATTGATGGTAAAAGCCTCAGTTCCAACCCCCAATACCGGGGGACAGCACTGAGACCGATTTTACTTTTTAGGGAGAGTCGACCATCTTATTGTACATGATCATTGATATTACCCTCTTCAATTTCGTGAGGACAACATCTATAGACAATAGACAATAGTTTTATTTTATAGCTGCTAAGAGAGCATGTTGAAGATGCGTTTATCGTGTCATAATAATACAATGTAAAAACATTTTTTTTTATATCGTTACACTCACTTTACATATTGTTTTTTTTTTCAATAAACTTGCATAATTTGTACAATTGATTTATATTACTTACATTTATTAACGTTTCAAATTTTACTGATGAAGGTGAGTATCTGTGACGTTTTTTTGATAAATTTATTTCGTGTAGCACAAGAACGAATACATAATGTGCCAGGCTGGATGATGTCTGGGTAGAATCTGGAGTTTTGCTCACAACATATGCATTTTCGAAGGCAAAATACTTCAGGAATGTATTAGGAGTTCATTGATGGAAATTTTGTTGTGAAAAATATAGCAGATTGAAGTACCTCTGCATAAAGTCACTGAATGGATCAATAATAAACTTTGCAAGCTATTAAGTGGTATTATTCGAATTATCAGATTGGATGGTACACGAGACAGATTTCGTGTTATTTGGGGTGAGAAGTCATTTAAAGAACCTTAGAATCTGTGATGGCGATTTCTTATCAACACGCAAATTTGGCCTGCAATCAAGGATAAAAATGACCAAGAAGACGGAAAAAAACTGGTTGATCAGTTCAAGATATTTGAAATATTTTTTACATTTTAAGCAATGGCAAAGAAAATATCAGCTGCACCAGTTTTGAAGAAACTGATATAGGCGACAAAACTAGAGATCTGATATATCTGACTAAAGATGTAAATAACGCTATCAAAGCTGACAGGCGACTGCTGAATGCCCAGTAGGGAGGTGGATTTATCTAACGAGTTGAAGCATGCATAAACCGCCATGTGTTCCACTGTCGTTGTTTAAAACTTATGGCAGCCTGAATTCAAACACTCAATAATGTCCTCTTGCAAAGCAAAGAAATAGAGAAAAATCAATTTTTCAAATTTATTCATTATTTATTGCATGATCAATGTTTGGTCATTTTTGTGGTGGTGCAGTTAGAGTGGACGTTATTTTTGCCATCAGTTCTAGATATATATATCAAAGCTCAAATATGGCAGAAACGGGGATCCAACAACAAAAAGGCCATCCACATGGCTATTAGTAATGGTACTGTACCTCTGCCTAAATGTGGCCTCAGTAAAACTGTTCATTACATTTGATCCAACGCAACAATTGCATGGGATGAGTTTCATATGTGCCAGATGGATATGCAATAATACGTTAGTAGTCAGTGATGGTTTTGGTACAGCCGAACATGTATCATCCACACTAAGGAGACACATGGCAAGACAAGTTGTTATCTGTGATCACGAGGAAGTGGACAGAGCAAGCGAGAGAGGACTGGATAACATTGTAGTGTTCAGCATGCTGCTTGTGCTGATACATGTTTCTTTGGAGAAAGTGAAACTATATGTGAGAAGGCCTGTAGTTGGAGGACCAGTTAGTGATAGACCGTATTACCCTGTCAACAATATGGTAAAGACCTTGTCGAAAATTGTCACAACATACATCATAGGATTTCACACACCGACTGGTTCAGACACTACTTCTTCATTTCTTGGTTTTGGAAAGAAAACTTGCTTGAACGTTATCTTGACAAATCCGAATCAATCTCTTTCGTGGAGTCGGGTGCGTTGGCTCACTTGGAGACATTGCAGAAGAAAAAAAATTGCCATTGTCTTCAGTTGTTCTTTTAATCGGGCTAACAATCAAGCAAAATCGTGGCTTGGTGCGTGTCAACATGCTTTTGTTGTGAACTTTGGGTTGCCTGAGATGTCTGACGGGTGCACTGGCATGTTACTGATAAGGGACTTGATTTAGTTTCATGTTTGGTCTACTCTGCCTGCCTTATTTAGTGCATACATTAGCAATAAGCCACATAGGATGTTGCATGGAATGTTGCAATGTTGCTATGTTGCAATGTACAATTTGATAACATAAAAGGATATATTATGTATTTGTGAAGACTTATAGGTCATAACACTAAGTTGATTTTTTGTTTCGTGATAATTTGTTTGTCATGTGTACATTAACAAAATGGTTTGAAATGGTCTCTCACAATAAAGTTGAGAAAAGGTAAATATAGTTTTCAATAAAGTAGAGAAGTGTATTTACCCCTGCTATATTCAGCTGTCAATCCCGTGTACATGTGTACATGTGGGGCGGGTCACGCCTCCATCATTTCTTGTCTTTTGATAGGGAAAGTGCCGGGGTATCAATCGAAGAGAAGTTGATGCCAATAATCTCAGTATTTTTATCGCCAGACCGTGACGTGGGTGGTATTACCAGACAACTGTGCGAGAAGCATGTTATTATTAAACCTGAGTCCCCACATCTATCTCTGTCAGGAGGTTTTTGATGACGGAGAAGAAGAAATCTGGAATGTTTATTATCTCGCCGAGATCTCCCTCCTTTCTCATCAGGCAGTGGACGTGAGATGTCAGTCACGCGAAGACCCCTGAGCCAAACATTACATGTCTGAATGGCGCTCCATAAGAGCCCGGGTCCCCCCGAGCACGTCCTTCACAGGGCGGATTCCGGCGCGCAAAGGCGAACGGCGGTAACTGCTCACTTGAAAAGTGAGCAGTTTGCGCCGTTCGCCTTCGCGCGGCGGAATCGCTCCGTCGGAAGACGGCGTTCAAATTTATCTGGTCGTTCTCAATTCAGACATGATCAAATCAAAGTCCGCGCACGTGAGAGCATCAAGTCTTCTCAGAAATCCACTTGTAAATATCTCGCAAGACAGATAGGCCAAATCATTACTCCTGGACGCTTCACATCACTCCATGCGAAGGCGGTTCAATATCAAATATCGGGAAAAACTTTGAAAAATGACTCGCGCTGCCAGACGTAGTTTTTTCTTTCAGCCTGTGTCTTTGAAATAAAAATGTTTTATCAAGGGAGGGCTGAACCTAAAGCGGAGATTCGGTAAATTATCGTTTTATTTTGAGCGACATTATCTACCTGTAAAAAAGTGACATTATCTATCGGTGAAAAACACATGGAAACCAATCGGTAGAAATCAAGTAAGGTCTAGGTTATAAAAAATCAAATCAGACTTGATTTTTATGGCGGAATCTTATGCAGTTGCAGCATGATAATCTATTCAGCCGTACAGGTAGAACCTACATAATTCTTTATATGTGTTTTTTATTGTTGACATTAAACATGATAAATATGGTAGTGCATTAGGTGTTCATGGATGGATAACTTGAATTTGCATTTGTATCAGGGCCAGCACTATGTGGTTGGCTCGGTCTGTCGGTGGTGATAGATTTATCTGAAATAATTTATCATTTCATGAATGCCACTTTTATCTTTCTTTGTATAGGCCTAACATAAAATATTTTTTTCTTCCGATATTTTCTAATAATTTACTTCACTGACATGGCTATCAACTAGGTATATTTACCAATATTAATGTACATGGATGATTCCAATATCATGTTTTTTTTCAATTATTAACGGTCTAGCTAACACCTGGCAGATTTGCTACTGCAAAAACTATTTTCAAGCAACTATCTTTTTTCTGTATTTTTAGCAGTGCCGTTGCATCATTCTGACAAAGTGTTTGTTTTTCCAGTAGATACGGACACGGTGGTGTTGGATGCGTTTTGATCCCGTGTACAGTTTCTCCTTGGCACACCTATACCTCCCATAATCCGGAGAACTGAGCGCCTCAGTGCTGGGCCAATGTATCATGTGTCGCCCAGCTAACACAAAACATTTGTATAACATTTGTACAACGTCTGCCCAACGTCGAAGACGTTGGGCCGACATTTTACGACTGTTATGCAAATGTTTTGTGGTTGCTGGGTGGCTCCACACTGCTCCTGCGTCGCCCTGCAAGACAACTGCTCACTTTTCAATTAAGCCGTAACTGCTCACTTTTCAAGTTCGCATTTACAGTTTGTTGTTTTTGGTGCCAAAGAATAACTTTTCAGACTTCTTTGTTATCTCAAGTCTCATTTACAGCCATCCGTGGGTTTCACAGTGTGGTCTGAGAAGATTGAAATCTGAGAGAAAATATACCTGATATCATCACTGGCATTCACACTTCTGAAAACAACTAGAGCAGCGATAAAAAATCATCAGCTATCAAGGTAGTATCGGATAGTTGTCTAAGAAAATCACGTACCGCTCTGTTGTTTTCCACAGACATGATACCATTATTCTATTATACATTTGTAGATAAGATTAGTCTACTTTCCGGTCAAAAAAGAAATGATGGTATATGTTTACGACCACAACAGAGAGAGCATCTGAGATAGCCCTATATTTTCGTATCCCTCTTATCTGTGAAAACACAACACACCCCTTTTGTATAATAAAGAGCACAACCAATTGCACATAATTTATTAAACTAACTTCGAATCATGTTCAGAGTGAGACTCACAACCAAAATTTGAAATAATTACAATACAATGTAATAATACAAGGACGTGAATGCATGTATAAATGAGACACAAGGAATGTAGTGCAATGCAATATATTGTAGCCTAATGCAATGTGATGCAATGCAATGCAATGCAAGGCAATGGTCCACCGGTGACGTGGGGCTTCAGTATGCATCAGCTACATTATTGATGCGCGCCAGTATTAATACATGTTACTTGATGTTACATGATGTTACATGATTATCATACGGAATTTCTCACTATGAATTAGGCGTTTTCAACTGAAAGCCACAATATTGAGAATACGTAACTCCCACCTGGTGAACGATAACCTAACTAGATAATGTTTTTACGTTTTTGTTAGCTTTGCAGTTCCATCAACCTACTATTATCCCAGCAAACACAAAACATTTGTATAACATTTGTACAACGTCTCCAACGTTGGTCCAGCATTGTAAAATCGCTATACAAATGTTTTGTGTTTAGTAGGATAGATTTAATTGAAAATCTAAAAATAACATACTGTGATGCAAAGGCAAATAGCAGTAACTGCTTACTTTTCAAGCGATAAAATTACTACATTTCCACTTGCAATAGAAGTTTAGATCTACCTGTTCTTATTGTACAGCGAGGCATCATCGCGACCGTGCTATACGTACCCAGCAGACACACGACGTTGAATCGACGACGATGTTGGTTTAACGTTGGTCCAACGGCGTAGACGGTGGACCAACGGTAAACAACATTGATACAACGGTGTGTTTGCTGCGTAGGTCCTAATCTCGTTTTTATCGGGAATCCAGCAAACATAATACGTTGTCCCAATACTGGGTTATTGCTGGGCTACATTAGTTCGACGTGTCTTGCTTGCTGGGATGCTGTTTAACATTGCGCAATATTGAACATAGAAAGTCTCCCCCATGCTTGATATCAAAGATATTGAGCTAGTTGGTTACGATACCTAAACTGTGTAGAATAAGCGAGGATGTATATTATATAATACAAAGATACATTATTTCGATCGAAATATTAAAATTACCCCGTAACTGTTTCAATCATACAGTGCGTTCAATAGGTTTTGAGACTTGATAATACCTCTCTTTTTATTTGTTGGTCTATCACTGAGCATATCAATATTTGTTAAAATCAAACCAATTACCTCATCAATATGACCCCTTGCATTTAGATCATAATCATGATATACTGAAGTGACATTATTGTAGTATTAAAAAGGCCTACAGTGATACCTAATAAATTTCATTTAAAAAAATAAAACATTTTTTATAGATTGTCAAATAATCTTGATTTGATAGTGGAAGTAATTATCATGCACACATTTCACAGTGTTTAATCTTTAGAAGTTATCTTTTGGTGACGATTATAATAATGTTGGTTTACAAGGTTTACATAGAAATAAAATATAAAAAGTACATTGTTAACAGGAATACGCATTACTTAAATATACGATATAAATAGGAATTACTATTATAGTGACATTTAAATGATGATAGGGCTTACAAATAAATTGACTCAATGCCTTAGCGTTGCTGTGCAGTTGTTCTAATAGATGTATGTTATATATTTATGTAGGGTGGATTAAATGTCATTTACATAAGTTGAATTAGAACCAGACCAACAGGTAGACACATAGACCACACCAGCCTTGACGTTCAGGAAATTGTTGATCAGGGCAATCACGCAGGAGAAGTGGACGCGGGGTGTGACCTGTGTCCTGTCTTAGCAAACACGAGACGGTTGGCCCAATGTTGGTTTACTGTTGGGCCAGCGTCGTAGACGCTGGCACAACAGTAAACCAACACCGTGCCAACCGCCTCCTGCGTCCTGTGTGTCCTGGTGGAGTGTGTGATCCAATCAGTCTGATCCAGACCTGATAGGACTCCCACCTCTGGATAGGTGTCATTACATCTTACTCCCCGGTGGTCAGCTAGAGGTGACGTTAACACAAATCTACTGTAGCGGCACATCCAGCAACACTTTTTTCTTGCGTGTGAAGGGCAAGCCACCGCGTAACTTCCCATAATGTAATTCAACTGCACACCATCTTGAAGGATTGGATTCTCGACCCTAAGTTATTCAAGATCAATGTTTTGTTATTCGCAATTTTAAAACCCTTGTCGGCTCTTCCTTTACCGATTCCCCCTGATAAAACTACCACCAGAAACCGACTTCTTTTTTTAAGGAGGACCCCTGAGGTAGCCCTTGGTTATAGCTATGCGCATGCGCACATCTCACAAATTAAAAATGCAAGAGAACATTGCGTCCATGTCACTGACCATTCTGGTTGGCGATTTTCAACCACGCATGTATAATGAAATATCTCATTGCAATTAATGCATGTACACATGTGGATTTCGCATAAAATGCGAATTTGGTAAAGGAAGGTTGTTTTCGCATAAATGCGAAATTGGTGATGGAAGAATTAACCTCAAAAATTAATGTTGAATCTATCGCGGCTGAGAAACCCTGGACTGACACATTATGCGTTTATGATTAGAATAGTTAAATGGTGAACTCTCAGAAGTTTGTGATTGTATCCGATACAAACTGTCCAACTTTTTTTACGCACATCTCCTTGTCACATGGTGACAAAGAAGTCTAGCTTGCGTCCCAGTCGGGCATACGTTTCTACGACATACCCAGTAATAGGGCCAGAAAGATGCTGTGAATATTTGTAGTTCAGTAGAAGTGTAAATTTGAAAAACAACAGAATAGGCCTACCCCTATATGGCTACACCTGTCCTATTTGCATCAGATAATATATATAGGACCAGACTGTAGATTGATACTGTTAATATTGTAATCTAGAAGCACAAATCTGAATCTTTGGTTTCGTTCACTACTACAAGTAACCAATGTTTGACTAGATAGGATATGATATGGACGTTGTAAAGCAACACCATGTAGTGTGTACAATCAAATAGTATAGTATCAACGAATATGTATGGGGTGTATTGAATGGTACTAGAATGGTAATAGAAAGATTCTAGCACCAAATATAAAGCTATAAATAGAGCCAAAAAAACCTAAGGAAGGTCTAAACCTTGTGCTAATAAATATAACCAAGGTTTGACTTGATGGGATGGTATTATATAGCCTCGACAATAACCTCATCTAGGACGTAGAGTAAATTTTTTGTATCAATATTTTTGCAGGTTTTTTCAAACTGGGAGTGTAGCACATGGCATAAACTGACAACTACTGAGTTATAGAGGTCATCATCATCATCATGGTATATGAAGCCTTGTTGAGAGCAGGGATGGGGTAATAGTAGGCTAATATAGAGTAATAGCAATAGATATATAGATTGTCAAGTAATATGTAATAGTCTATTACCTTTATATTACACTATTCTATTTTTGCTAGATTATTCACATCAATTGCACCTATACCAGCAATCTCAGAAAAAATATTTGATTATAAATATTGATATTTTGTCATTTATTTATAAGGTCAAATGCATAATAATATACCATGATGATTTGTATTAGTTCTCTTGACTGGGCGAATATTGCAGAGGGCGGGCCAACATTAAAACAACATCTCTCTCTTCTGGGAGGCGTGTTAGTTGGCGGCGTTAATATGTTTGTTTATCCAACTTATTCTGCGGAGAACAACATTTAATTACCATTATTGGTGGTCAATGAGGCAAAACTTAAATCTTAATGCCTAATCCCCCCAGAGCCACTCCCAGACGACAGACCAGTACCATACTCTTTGCAGCTGTACACAAAATATTATATGCGTTTAATAACATGTATCACTATTATATATATGACACCATATGCACGTACTTCACACAAACAATACTGTGACAATCCTCCATAACAAGTTCAAATAGAAAACCGATTTCGTATGAAATATAATGCAGTTATAGAGCGGTCAATCTGGGCGATCAAATTTGTATTTAAACTTCATAATTTAAATGAACTATTTGTTGCCAAAAAGATCAACTCGCACAAAATAACAAATAATGACAAATTAAAATTAATGGCATTTTATTAAAATAAATAAATAACTTACATGAATGTAACATGTAAGTTATTTTAATGGTATACAACATATACAATGAGCATCCAAACATTACATATCAATCATTGATGACACGACAAAAACTATTATAATAACCTGTTGCTTGTGGCTATTGAAAATACAACTTTTAGACTATATCAAATAATCATTTCCAATAAATAAGCAAAAGTTTCATTTTTATAGAATGGTTTATTAAAAATGTTCACCCACTTGAAGCTGTGTTTCGCTACCGCGACCCACAACTACAAAATGGCTGAAAATTACTGAAATTTATTGAATTGAAGCCGAAATATTTGCTTGCAAATCTTGATGTTTAGACCCACATTTTCTAAAAATGATTTAGTTCCCGGTCCATAACCGATAGAAAATTATTTTTATTAGGTGAGGTAAAGATAATAAATTCTGTTAAAAATGTTCTTATATCGCCAATTTTTACAATAACCCTTCCGGTTCAAGGTTACTTAATAACTCTGTAATCGAGACAGGGATTGTACCCTTTATAGTATGTCATCATTTTACAATTTGTGGTATACAAATGTCTTCAAAGTATTTTTTTTATTTACAGTTCTACTACCAGTACAAAAAGCGGTGGGGGGGGGGGGCAAAAAACGCCACAGTGACCGAACACTGTATATTACCCGTCGAGAGGGAACCCCCCACCAGCACCAACATAAACACATACTCCGCAGCGGATTGTAACAGATGTGATGGTAACTTTGAAATAGGTTATATGGAGAAAGTGTACATTCTTACATTCCAATCTGAATATATAATAGATCAAATTATAAATGAAGGTAAATTATCCGGAAATTATCTCAATCGGATTTTGTCAGTTGTATAAATATTAAATACAGAATGATCAACAGTTAGACATGAAAGTAGGTATTCTGATAGATCATCTAAAAGCATCAGATTTCCAGCGCCGTAATTTTGAATAGCTTGATCTGATACACTATTCATTGCCGCTATTGTTGCGGCACCGAGTCTAAAACTGAGATTTAAATTATTTTTTATCCTTTCTAATAGCTTGTATACGTAATTGCCGATGTCCACAAAAGTGGGGGGGGGGGGGGGTTACGGTATCCAGTGAAGTGTTGGTAGCTACTTGAATTTGACTGTCTTTTTGATTCTGAAGATGTTACACTGGTTGAAGACTGGTCTGTTTGAAATGAATAAACTGGACAGTAAAAGGGAACATGCCTTGATTTTTAGCAATTACTTCAGTTGCTACATCAGTGACGTCTCTGCTTGAAAGTGTTTGTGTCTTTACTCCATCGATTGCTGTGCATGAATTCGTAGACAATATTAGGTGCAGCCCCAGACTGAACACTCACATCATCACATCATCACCAACATAATACCCGACAGAAAACAACCAACAAATAAGTAAATCTGATTTTCAATTGTAAATTTAGGTGAAAAATATATATGTAAGGGTGAATATTTCAATATGACAAAATTAAATTGTTATCATGTAACAGTCATAGTAATAAATGAATATGATATCTATGCAAAAGCTCACAAATTTAACACCAGGTTGTCAGCAAATTAATTCAGATCACCTATAGATTAATTAACAAGCAGAACAACAATCTAAGACCAGAATAACCAAACTGCATACGCACGGCATACGCAATCTGGAGTGACAGATTAACACTAGGTGTCACTTGAAAAGGAATAGTTAGCATCCCATTTCCAATCGATGAGCAAATCCAACCTCTGGGATTTGAGCGATCACCAGAAAAGACTGAGTGAAGAGCTCGACCCATGAGGCTGGACCCATGAGGTCCAACAAATTAATCCGCCACTTAAAATCCTGGGTGATTTTGGTATACTACTTCCTTAAAGTTACCAGAATAATAGCAAATTAAAAACAAAACAACAACCAAGTACATTATATCGATAATAAACCAATTTTTTAAATACCTGCATTATATTGGTTCCCGCAAGTCAGGGATTAATTCTTAACTAATCACTCCTTTACAATTAAACCGCACTAATCCACGGTATAACTAACGTTAGCACACTCTGGAAACGAACAGCCAAATCGCAAGCGATATCACTGATAAAAATTAAATTGAAAATTCTGCCCAGATTCGCTCTAAAATGCATTATGACTATATCCTATAGCCATAATTTCTATTGGTGAATATTTCGAAAAAGCTTACATTGGATTATCCTCTTTTATTTGGCACTTAACTTAGAATGAATGCAGTAAAATAGCTTTTGCAACTGTTATTGATAATGACGCATTGTCCCCACGCATACAATTTATGCCACGAAATTAGAATAAATAAATAAAAATTTAAATAATTATATCAGATTCACCTTCGAAATGAAATGAATGTGGTTTAAGGCCAGCCTTGTGCACATATAGGCTAAACTGGGCCAGAAGAACCTCCTGATGAGGATGGTGAGATGAATAAGATGACATTGCCCTCCAGACCCAGAATTCGAAATTCGGGTCCTGGCGGTCTGAGGTCGAGCACGCTATCTCTCGGTCACGGAGGCTCACCACAATATTAAAGATTCACCTTTGAGCATTACTCAAGGTCACCGAGTCTAAGCAGCTCGGGGATCATTTCAGAGAATAAAACTGATTTTTTGTGTTCGATTATATTCTTATTTTGACTTTGGGATGAAGTCATGACGCAATTTATTTATAGGTTTTAGAAATTATATTGTTAATACCTGATTGCAATCACACACAACATACCACGCTTTCACTTTCAATGGGTTATAATAGTGCGCATGTGATCATCGGTGACCAATCAGAAGGAAGATTTCTAACGCTCAGCGAAGCATCGCCGTAGCAACGCCGATCCTTCGCCGAACAGCTCGGGAACATCGGCGATGGATCGGCGATGGATCACCAAATCACGAGCATCGCCGATGTGTCGCCGATGTGTCGCCGATGTGTCTGGGACATTTTTGGCCTTGTTGTATACATCGCCGAATGTTCGCCGACTGCTCGGCGCTGTTTGGCGATATATCGCCGATGGTATTTGGCGTCGAAACATCGGGAGAAAATTTCAATGCATGCACTGAAATTTTTCTCGATGTCCCGATGCCTTGGCGAAGCATGGCGATTACTCGCGTACGTCGCCGATCATTCGTCGAACCACTGGTGCATGCTGGCGCTGCCCTGGCGATGCCCAAATGTGTGCATCGCGAGAGCATCGGGAGGCTTAAAAAGCCTCGTGGGACCGTAACATTAGACGTACGATACCTCAACTGTGTAGAATAAGCGAGGATGTATATTATATAATACAAAGATACATTATTTCGATCGAAATATTAAAATTATCCCGTAACTGTTTCAATCATACAGTGCGCTCAAGAGGTTTTGAGACTTGATAATATATCTCTTTTTAATTGTTGGTGTATCACTGAGCATATCAATATTTGTTAAAATCAAACCAAATACCTCATCAATATGACCCCTTGCATTTAGATCATAATCATGATATACTGAAGTGACGTTAATGTAGTATTAAAAAATCCTACAGTGATACCTAATAAATTTCATTTAAAAAAAATAAAACATTTTTTATAGATTGTCAAATAATCTTGATTTGATAGTGGAAGTAATTATCATGCACACATTTCACAGTGTTTAATCTTTAGAAGTTATCTTTTGGTGACGATTATAATAATGTTGGTTTACAAGGTTTACATAGAAATAAAATATAAAAAGTACATTGTTAACAGGAATACGCATTATTTAAATATACGATATAAATGGGAATTACTATAGTGACATTTAAATGATGATAGGGCTTTCAAATAAATTGACTCAATGCCTTAGCGTTGCTGTGCAGTTGTTCTAATAGATGTATGTTATATATTTATGTAGGGTGGATTAAATGTCATTTACATAAGTTGAATTAGAACCAGACCAACAGGTAGACACATAGACCACACCCGCCTTGACGTTCAGGAAATTGTTGATCAGGGCAATCACGCAGGAGAAGTGGACGCGGGGTGTGACCTGTGTCCTGTCTTAGCAAACACGAGACGGCTGGCCCAATGTTGGTTTACTGTTGGGCCAGCGTCGTAGACGCTGGCACAACAGTAAACCAACATCGGGCCAACCGCCTCCCGCGTCCTGTGTGTCCTGGTGGAGTGTGTGATCCAATCAGTCTGATCCAGACCTGATAGGACTCCCACCTCTGGATAGGTGTCATTACATCTTACTCCCCGGTGGTCAGCTAGAGGTGACGTTAACACAAATCTACTGTAGCGTCACATCCAGCAACACTTTTTTCTTGCGTGTGAAGGGCAAGCCACCGCGTAACTTCCCATAATGTAATTCAACTGCACACCATCTTGAAGGATTAGATTTTCGACCCTAAGTTATTCGAGATCAAAAGCTGTTTTGTTATTCGCAATTTTAAAACCCTTATCTTCACAAATAAACTATCTTTTCCTTTACCGATTCCCCCTGATAAAACTACCACCAGAAACCGACTTCTTTTTTTAAGGAGGACCCCTGAGGTAGCCCTTGGTTATAGCTATGCGCACATCTCACAAATTCAAAATGCAAGAGAACATTGCGTCCATGTCACTGACCATTCTGGTTGGCGATTTTCAACCACGCATGTATAATGAAATATCTCCATTGCAATTAATGCATGTACACATGTGGATTTCGCATAAATGCAAATTTGGTAAAGGAAGGTAGTTTTCGCATAAATGCGAAATTGGTAAAGGAAGAATTAACCTCAAAAATTAATGTTGAATCTATCGCGGCTGAGAAACCCTGGACTGACACATTATGCGTTTATGATTAGAATAGTTAAATGGTGAACTCTCAGAAGTTTGTGATTGTATCCGATACAAACTGACCAACTTTTTTTAAGCACAGCTCCTTGTCACATGGTGACATAGAAGTCTATCTTGCGTCCCAGTCGGGCACACGTTTCTACAACATTCCCGGTAATAGGGCCAGAAAGATGCTGTGAATAATTGTAGTTCAGTAGAAGTGTAAATTTAAAAAACAACAGAATAAGCCTACCCCTATATGGCTACACCTGTCCTATTTGCATCAGATAATAGGACCAGGCTGTAGATTGATACTGTTAATATTGTAATCTAGAAGCACAAATCTGAATCTTTGGTTTCGTTCAACACCACAAGTAACCAATGTTTGACTAGATAGGATATGATATGGACGTTGTAAAGCAACACTATGTAGTGTGTACAATCAAATAGTATAGTATCAACGAATATGTATGGGGTGTATTGAATGGTACTAGAATGGTAATAGAAAGATTCTAGCACCAAATATAAAGCTATAAAGCCAAAAAAACCCGAGGAAGGTCTAAACCTTGTGCCAATAAATATAACCAAGGTTTGTCTTGATGGGATGGTATTATATAGCCTCAACAATAACCTCATCTAGGACGTAGAGTAAATTTTTTGTATCAATATTTCTGCAGGTTTTTTCAAACTGGGAGTGTAGCACATGGCATAAACTGACAACTACTGAGTTATAGAGGTCATCATCATCATCATTAACATAGTAGACTTCTTGTAGGCTATCAGCTTTTAGGTCTTCTTAGTAAAATAATTGTACACATAATATGTGCCTGATTTTTTTGTGGTATTGTGTGAGACCCCTTCAGTTATTTTTGTTTTAGATGTTCTCTTTGAGATGTTATATACTTGTGTATGAGATATCAGTTTCTGAGTACATTCTTTTTGACCAAAACTTGTCCAGTCTGTTTTTAAAACAGTTCAGTGTAGGAGACTTACTACCTCCTCTGACAATGAGTTCCATTCATCCACAATACGTTGCGAGTAGGACATTCTCCTCCTTTTTGTGTTGTTTCTCGCTTTTTTTATCTTTAGTGAATGTACTCTAGTGTGTCTGTCTTCTGCCAAAGGAAGAAAATGAGTTGGTACTTTGTTTGTTTGTCATCATGCTATTTATACGTTAACATAATTTCTTCAACTTCAAAACTAACAAAGGTTTGAATTGATTGAATTGTTATATAAGGAAGTAATATATACGCATACAGTCAAATTAGGAGGCATTTTTTATCTTGAGTGTAGCAGATTACACAGTCCTTGATTAGTTTTGGTGTTGGACAAACTCCGTTTTAAGCGTCTTTCGAGAATTCTCTCTTGGACTATATTGGCTAGGATAATTCACTCCCGGTTACAGCCATACAATAGCGCTAGGAAGATCTGACGAGTTTGTTTTCTTTATGATGATATGACCTGACTCGGATCTTCTAAAGTAGGTAAATGCTTTCAAATTAGTTGTAGGCGTACCACAGAAGATAAGAAACCCGGAGTCAGTATTATAAGACAGGTTGTCGCCTCAGTACCTTGATTGATTGATTAATTGATTGATTAAATGATTGATTGATTGATTGATTGATTGATTGATTGATTGATTGATTGATTGATTGATTGATTGATTGATTGATTGATTGATTGATTGATTGATTGATTGATTGATTGATTGATTGATTGATTGATTGATTGATTGATTGATTGATTGATTGATTGATTGATTGATTGATTAATGGATTGATTGATTGATTCAGGCCTTCCGGCATTACTTCAGGCATTCATAACCGGCTTTGTTGATCTTGAAAACAGCTTTAAATTGATTCCATGATAATACTGTATGATGATGTTGTGTGTTCAAAACAAAAACCCTTATTATATTGGTTATTGAAAGCCAAAGCCTTGCTTTCATATTAGAGTAATTTCTACCACTGACTCTAACTGTTATGTATAAATTCGAGGAAAATCAATCCGTACTTTTGACTTTAGACAGGGCGTAGTTTCTAACATATAGAGAGAAGTGTGGCAAGAAATATAGAGGGAATATGGCATAAAATCGAAAAAATCGAACATTTTGCATCCGATAAAATAATATACAAACATTCTTAGCTCTATGGTTAGGTATAATGTTGTTCAAATATGTGTCCAGTGTTTCATTCCAAAACTTTGGATTTTTAATCTGAGTACCAGTACAGTGTTGTGTCTTGTGGTCGAAAATTTTCTCAGCTGAAACATGTCAGACATAAGCCTAAGCCACGTTTTTGGGTGAAGCAAAACGACACATGGCAGGACTTGGCCGACTTACGGTCACATTCTATTCTGTTCTACAAAGCCAAGCAGCAGTAACTACGGCGTTAGTTAGCAGTAACAAGTTAGTTTTATGGTGGCGGTGTGCACGGTATTCTGTCCGGCAAGTCAGGGATCCCCAGATGGCACACTACGAAGCTCGGTGGTGAGAGGCGGGACAAGCGGCAAGACGAATGGCGGAATCCTGCCAGATTTCACGGCTGGAAGGAGAGGCCATCCTGATGGATCTGTAGCACCCCAAGGCCTCATGTAGTTCACCAACCTCAGATCAACACAATTCCGCGCATTTATCACTGTTTAAATATGCTGCCCTCGATTCAAAGCTAAAAGACTGCTGAGAATAATATGCTTAGCAGCCTTTTGGGTTTGCACGGCAGAATTTTTATTTATAGTGATATATAAGCAAATGGTGCATGTTGGCTTTGTGGAGCAGTTTTCTGGTGACGCTGTTTCAAGGTTGACAGTGAAGATACGCGTGAAATCTCATTTTCTCATTTTCTCGGTAACATTATAGACATAGACCTGCAGTAGCATAATCTTCACCACAATGACCGTTATTTAGGGAAATTAAACAGTAACCCTTTAACCGCCAAATTATTCAATCTGAATTTTCACCCACTTGAAGTTGTGTCTCGCTGACGCGATCCACAACTTCAAGTGCGTGAAAATTATTCAGATTTGCCAAAATGGAGGTCAACTGTTTTCAAATATTGCTGATTGATGTCACATTTTTTAACATGTTTAAAAGGTGGTACTTAATGTGCTAATAAAAAATGAAAACTCGAATATATGCGGCACAGGCGGTTATAGGGTTAACGTTAGTTATCAGATCTCATGTGAGCCCTCTAATAATCCACGCCACTAGTAAATAGCTCTGTTGATAATTTTATCATGGATGGTATTTTTTCTTCAGTGAATGGTAGGTCTATTTAAATCATGAAATATGCAAACACGAGACGGCGGACCAACATTAGGCCGACATTGGGCTTACGCTCAGTGTTTGATGAGATATTGTACAAATAATACAAGACGACTTTTAAGTTTAAAGCCGTCTCTTCTCATTTAAATATACCGATTCATCAAATAGTGCAAGAACATTGAGTTTCGAGATGGAGTAAATATGTATAGTCAGGGAAAGTTAAGTGATTTTTTAACAAAATCTAATATAAAAGAAATTCCTTCCCAGAAATGTATTTTACCATTGTATAGTAGTCTATAGGGTCTTAGCTAACTTCTGACAATTTGTTTACGTTCAACTGTCTTGGAAAATTTTATTACATAGCAATACGGAAGATGGCCGAAATCGGTAAGAAAAAAACCAAAACGAGATATACTTTGTCATGCTAGTTTACCTTCCATTTTCTCAGCATTGGGTAGACCGCTACGTTAAATGTAGCATTTTCTAAAAAAGAAAATAATATCAAGGGGAGAGAAAAGTCAACATAGCCGCAAAAACAACAAAGCACAATAGTTATCATTAATTGTTCACGTTTGACATTTTAGTTTGATAAGTGCAACATGCAAATATTAAGTTATCGATATAACTATTGTTAAATATAAACATGTCTGTTTCTTGTTATTAGGTAACATCATTTTATTTTGTCTCTATTAGATGTATGTGGCATAGCTAAATTGTATGTGTAGTGCATGTATAAAAAAAGGTTGGAATAAGTAAAGAGTTTTGTTAAGTGGTAAAATGGTCCAGACAGTTGAATGTAGACTACTAATAACATAGATGTTCGTCTGAACTGGGAATGTTGGCCCCAGTGCTATGATGATGCTGATAAAATATGTATACCCAGAATTAGCGTAAGAAGATCAAATTTACCCCCAAGAATTTACCAACTGGTTTGAAGTGAGATGTCTACAAAAAGCAAGCTTAGAAAAAGAAGTTTAACAGAGCTCATTAATTGAATAAATTTAGACAAGTAAGAATGACTTACATAAATTATTGCAGGTCAAATACAATTAGTGTATTACTGATTTGTCTGACACACTAAAATAAACCCCTAAACGATTATGGTCTTATTTTTGATCGAGAACAGAAAATATACATAGAAAAATTATCACGAAAGTCTAAGCGTCACCATTCCCAATGATACGGCTTAAAATGTATGTTTAAAAAATATTGTGAATTAGCTTCTGATAACAACACTGGTCAGTCATTAGCTGTACCAAATATGGTCAAATTTAAAAACATTTACAGAATTATTAGTAGTATTTACAGAATCAGATGTATTAAAGGTGCTCTCCAGCCTGGACGGCAATGAAGCATGTGGACCAGATGGAGTGTCATCAGCTGTATTAAAAAAAGTTCCCACTTCTTTGAAATTAGCCAAGATTTTACATGTTTATAACAAAAGTGACAGGGATCCTGTTTCTAATTAGGCCTACAGACTAGTTTCGTTATAAGGCATTGTGTCACAAGTGATAAAAAAAGTGTAGGCCTATCCACAACCATGTTAGTATAATCACCAATAAGATGATTTGCTCTGAACAACACGGATTTCTAAAAAAAACAAATACTGCAGTACTTACACAGCTATATGATGTTCACCATGAAATTGGTTTATTTTTGGACAGTTAAAATTAAACTGACGTAATATATTTCTATTTCAGTAAAGCTTTTGACAGTGTATCATACAGACTGCTTCTTCACAAATTAAAAAATGTTTGTTTTTTATAGTCCTTCGCTGGACTAGTTTACCTCTTATCTAACTGATAGTAAACTGTGAGTGATTGTAGAGGGTGTTAGGGTTGAAGCAGGCTAGATGTTTTATCCGGCGCTCCACAAGGCTCGATCCCCGGACCGTTGTTATTTTTGTTATTTATTAATGATAATATGGTAGTGATGCCGCAGGTTGCAGGCTCTATTAGGTTGAATTTATTTGTTGATGATGCAACATTTCATATGAAATTTTCAAGTCATAATGACTGTCAATTACTTCCGAATGATCATATGATTATGGACAACGTTGGTGATTAAAATTCAGTTTTGAGAGATGTACTATATTATCTGCTACTAAGAACATAGACATATTTCTGAATTTACTCATTCCATTAACAATATACCAATTCGCAGGGTACAATGTATGCAGAATCTCGGTGTCTCTGCAGGTCGTGATTTGTTTTGGAATTATAAATATATTAGTAGTCAAATGTAATGCTGATAAAGGATCTGTCGGTTACATAACTTCTATGACTGTTACATCTTACTTGTACAGCTTGCAGTAGGCTGACCATTAACACTGTTCTACAGTTTGGTTTCTATTAACATAGTGTTTTAATGAAATACAAACATTAGAATCTATTCAATGGGCACCTACACGTTATATACTGATTTATCCTGATTTAAAATACAACGAGAGATGCATCCTTCCACAGAATAAGAGAAGCAGTCATTTTTTTCGTAGTTTTAAAAGTCGGCTCGAATGTTATTTTAATAATTTAATATGTGATTTTGATATAAATAATATGTGTTCGAATGTTACATGTGTATGCGAAACCGGTCATCATTGACCTGGAAATGTGCACTTATGCAATTTTTATATTTCATGTTTTTTTATTAAACATGTTAAATATTTATATACATTTTGGACCACCAATCTTGTATAAATAATTTAGTACATGTACTGTACAATGTCTGTTTCTAGTGACACATTTATAATTTGTATAGAACAATGATTTTTTACAGATTTAGCTATAATTATGTAATATATAATAATTGTAATTGTTTTGTGTTGACAGAAAATACATAAATAAATGGTTCAACATGAACTCGGATGACTATCCGACAAAACATGAACTGTATATTTTGCAATGACTCTCAAAGCCACACCCGAAAGTTATACAAATAAGTGCACAGAATAGCAAAAATAATGTGGAACATAAAGAATTAGCAAAAACATAATGAAAAAGTGATTATTTTGCAGTCAAATTGTTTTTTAATAGGCTTGAAGAATATAAACCATTTGATGAAATTTAATTTGACACATTGACTGCAGATAGGCGCAAAAAATATTCTATCAATAAAACATTTGGCGGTTATTTATTTTTTTATGTCGTTTATTTTTTTGTAAAACTACTTCCAATCTTTTAATCAGCACATTAGTAAACAAATTAATGATCATTTACTTTTTTCTATGTTAATTCTGTGAGAGAGTCGGCCATTTTGGATTTTACACTGCTAAAAATCCTCCTGTGAATATCCAGGGTAAATAAATTTTGTGTGGCTAGTTCAGTCTTTATACAAGACCGTGGTACAGAAATATTTTGATGTGGAAGTTGTTCGAGGTTTCCTGACTAGTAACAAGCTGATTTGTTCAGAAACTACACAGAATGCAGTCCTGAAACGCATATTAAAAAAACACAGGAATCACAGTACGGAGAAGTGCAAACTTTATTATTTCCACTGCCACCCGTGCAGATTAACATATTTGATAATATCACTTGTGGCATTTACAAAATCTATCAAATCCAATATAGGAGACATTTGGCTGTCACAGGTGGTGGTTTCTTTGCAGGAGTATTTAATTTCCGGACATTATAAATCTATCTTTACTTGATAGAAGATCAATGTATAACATCCGAAGCATTTAACACAACTAAGCTTGTTTTTACGGAACGTTTTCACTCTACTCACGTACCGGTAGGTGATTTTCTGAAATATTAAAAAGAAACAGAAGCAGAAGGACGCCACTGTCTCATTTTGTTCCTTTATATATCCTTTCTGCAAAAACAAGCACGACTGTAGGCCCCTAATTGTTGTTAATTTGTTTTCTTTATTAGTAGGTTAATTCACAGTTATTGGGAATGATGAGATCACTTATTACAAATGTTGGTCTCAATTAAGTTAAACAAATATGTGTAATTTTCACCAACTTGAAGCTATGGGTCGCGGCAGCGAGACACAACTTCAAGTGGGGTGAACACTGAATTTTGCTGCGATTGGTGGTTATAGTGTTACGTTAACCAAGTGTCATAAATATAGGACCTAACATTAAAGATATAGGCTATAGCATACACCTATTTTTGTGATATATTCGACATGATAGCAGCAAGTAATATAAAAGACGTTCTATCACCGCATTTGAATTGATTTATATGTATGGCCTACATGTATTTGTTTGCGATACACTACCGACGT
The DNA here is from genome assembly GCA_964017125.1 of Flabesymbios commensalis. NCBI lineage: Eukaryota > Metazoa > Annelida > Polychaeta > Terebellida > Flabelligeridae > Flabesymbios > Flabesymbios commensalis. The sequence continues at coordinate 39,185,236 of OZ024902.1, forward strand.
TGGTCAGCGTATTAGTGGCAACAAGGTATGTGTCTTTGATCAATATCCTATGCATGTAAACCGAAATTCAGGTAGGATGCAAGCTAAATAAGATCACAATTACCCTCTCTACAAAGACCTGAACTGTGTATCACAATAGTCTATTGTTACCCCTCACCTTGTATTATCACGCTCACTTGACCATTAAGTCATTATCATAAATGATAACAGGCATAAGTGTGTATACTCTTGTAGAGGCCTACTACGTCTTTTTTATTGACTATATTCTTCAAATTCCATATCTTTGAATATTGTGCGACGAGAATAGGCTCACAAATAATAATTATTTGGTTGTATAAAAAATATAATAAACCAAAAAGGCATACCTTGGTTTACCCCTAACCCCCCCATACTTTGTGGTGGATGCTCAGTAGACACGTTATAATATAAAAAGACTGCTGCTTTTGAAATCTGCACCTTCATAATTATTTGATCAATTAAACCCTTTAACCGCCGGTGCCGCATATATTCGGGTTTTCATTTTTATTAGCACATTAAGTACCACCTTTTAAACATGCTAAAGATAAAATGTGACAGCAATCAGCAATATTTGAAAACAGTTGACCTCCATTTTGTCAAATCTGAATAATTTTCACTCACTTGAAGGTGTGGATCGCGTCAGCGAGACACAACTTCAAGTAGGTGAAAATTCAGATTGAATATTTTGGTGGTTAAAGGGTTAAAACTTTAAAGTGCCAAGCACGATAATCGTTAGTAGCCTTTTTGTTTGTCCTTAAAATAAGGCAATTTGAAGAATTGGTCAGACCGACTTGTTTTGATTCAAATTGTACAAAAAAAAATTGTAAAAATGTATTTGTCAGGTGGGTGAATGTCTCCTTTTGAAATAATCAGTGTCTTTATTCAAACATATGTTGTGGCTGCATGTGTTGGAGTAGCTATTTTGAGTGCCTTGCAGGATTTGCAATATAGATTAGGATTTTCCGTTTTCAGAATTCGCATAATTTATGAAACTAGTATTGTCGTTTCTTTCTCTGTATTTAAGTGTTTTTATGTCTAGGAGCTGATTGTATTTCACTCGTTGAAAATTTCTTGTGGTCAAATATAAATACATTTTTCCACATATTATTCAGGAAGCATTTCAAGAGTTTAACCCTTACAGCGCGGGAATCGACTGGGACTTCAGAATCTGACGTACATACCCGCACTGTAAGAGTAAAATATTTATAGGCCTAATGGCCGTCGATCCACAACATAGGTATTCAAATTAATCGGAAAGAGCTAACACTTTTAAAATGATTTCAAATTGAAAAAACCTTTAGTCTCCATGATTTACTGATAATTTTTTAAGGAGTTTAAATCAGTTTCAAACTGCACGGGAGGTTGTGTAGTGATCAGACTCGACCAGCAGTGTAATGAGCTGTTATTGCGCACAAATTATTTTCAAAAATCCAAGTTGACTTGGAATGTATCGTTCCCCTCTATGTAAATTAATTAGGGTTGACTGATCAGAGGAGCTCTGTGAGGAAAATGAAACGAGAAGAATTCGTGCCGATTACAATAGTTGCGTTCATAATAACCGTGTGTCTCTGCTACATTCCAATATATATAACAATGTAAATTATTAGTGTCCGCTATACCATATTCAACACAAGAAAAGACCCCGCGTCCCCCATCAGCCATAAAGATGTATGTGCCACTCAATGGAGTGGCACATAAAGCTCTCTGGCTGACATGGAAACAAACAAAATTACGCGTCGCTCACCGACCAGTCACACAATGAAAACACGTTTTAATCCTTGAAGCGCTAAAATATTTTTTATATAAACCAAGAGACCAAAGGGTTGTTTCAATTTGCAATCATGCAGAAATGTCTTAGTTAGCTCTTTCTGTCCCATTTGAATACCAATGTTATCATGGGTCTACGGCTATTAAAAATATTTTGCTCTTTCAGTGCGGGGATCGACTTTAGGCGTCCGAATCTGACGTCTAAAATCGGTCCTCGCACTGAAAAGGTGAACCCTCATGATGCATATTTTTTATCTCACAAGAATGACTTAATTTCCAAATACCTAGGGGTTTTAGAACAATTTTTTTTATAGAACTGTTTTAATAATAACAAGACTACATAAGTCCAGGAGCTCCCGCTCCGAATTAGAATTTGATTTAAGCAATTTTGTGTAGGGTCATTAATGTAGTCCTAGGCTAGGACAAAAATCAAGACGCAAGACAACTAGGTCTAAGAAGCTCAGTCTAATAATAAGAGAGGAACTAGACAGTCTGTCAGAGATTGCAAACCTCCAGTGAAATTAATAATCCTAATCAGTATCCCAGTAATGGTCTACCTATCTGGCACGGTTTACCCGATATCAGGCCAATCGAGGTAACTGATAGCTGATTTACGGTCATTTTGAATTCGATATAAGCTAGTTAAAAAATTAAGGGTGCATCTTCCCCCGAAACCACAAATTTTGTTTTAGAGTAATGAACTAGCATCTAACACAATTTGCTAAATATTGGGCATGTGAAAGTAAATAATGGCCGATAGGGGGCCATTTTGAATTTGATCGATTCAGAATTTTTCAAGATGCATCCTCAGCTGAAATCTCACATTTCATTCTATAGTAATCGTCTAGCCATCTAGCACGGTTTACCAAATATCGGGCATGTGAAAGTGAATAATGGCCAATAGGCGGCCATTTTGAATTTGATCGAGTCTAATTTTTTCTTCAAGATGCATTCTCTCCTGAAATCTCACATTTTGTTTTATAGTAATGATCTAGCCATCTAGCACGGTTTACCAAATAACGGCCATGTGAAAGTGAATAATGGCCTAAAGGCGGCCATTTTGAATTTGATCAAGTCGAAATTTTCCAAGGTGCATCCTCAGCTGAAATCTCACATTTCGTTCTATAGTAATGGTCTAGCCATCTTGCACGGTTTACCAAATATCAGCCATGTGAAAGTGAATAATGGCCTAAAGGCGGCCATTTTGAATTTGATCAAGTCGAAATTTTTTAGGATGCATCCTCTCCTGAAATCTCACATTTTGTTTTATAGTAATGGTCTAGCCATCTAGTACGGTTACCAAATAACGACTATGTGAAAGTGAATGATGGCCGATAGGCGGCCATTTTGAATTTGATCGAGTCAATTTTTTGCAAGATGAATCCTCTCCTGAAATCTCACATTTTGTTTTATAGTAATGTTCCAGCTATCTAACACGGTTTACCAAATATCAGCAATGTGAAAGTAAATAGTGGCCAATAGGCGGCCATTTTGAATTCGATTGAGTCGAAAGTTTTTAAAAGGCATCCTCTCCCGAAACGTCACATTTTGTTTTATAGTAATGGTCTAGCTATCTAGCACGGTTAACCTGATATCAGGCCTATCGAGGTAAATAATGCTCATTGTCGGCCATTTTGAATTCGTAAGTTAAACATTTTCAGGGTGCATCCTCTCCCGAAAACTCTTTGTTTTATAGTAATGGTCTAACCATCTAGCACGATTTACCAAATATCGGCCATGTAAAAATAAATAATGGCCGAAAAGGCGGCCATTTTGAATTTGATCAAGTCATTTTTTTTCAAGATGCATCCTCATTTGAAATCTCAACTTTCGTTTTATAGTAATGGTCTAGCCATCTAGCACGGTTTACCAAATATCGGCCATGTGAAAGTGAATAATGGCCGATTGGCGGCCATTTTGAACTTGGTCGCGTTGATTTTTTTTCAAAATGCATCCTCTCATGAAACCTTACAATTTGTTTTATAGTAATGGTGTAGATATCTTGAGCGGTTTTCATGATATTCCACAATATCAGGCCTGTCGAGGTGAATAATGGCCGATAGGCGGCCATTTTGAATTTTATCAACTTGAAATTTTTCAAGATGCATCCTCTCCTGAAACCTTACAATTTGTTTTATAGTAATGGTGTAGCTATATTGAGCGGTTTTCGTGATATTCAGCAATATCAGGCCTGTCGAGGTGAATAATGGCCGATAGGCGGCCATTTTTAATTTTATCGACTTGAAATTTTTCAAGATGCATCCTCTCCTGAAACCTCACAATTTGTCTTATTGTAATGGTGTAGCTATCTTGAGCGGTTTTCATGATATTCCGCAAAATCTTTCAGTCGGATTTACCGATGTTATAAATTAGATCAAAGTGCTGGGTCAACTTCAAGGTCAAGGTCCACAAACCAGAAAAGGCACAACTAGGGCCCAGTACTTTTCGAGATCTGCTCCGGAAACGAAGTGTGCGTCAAAACGTCTAAATAGGTCATAGTTCTGAACCAAAAGTAGGTCAAAGTTCATATACCCCAAAAGGCTCAACTAGACCCCCTAGGGGTGTTGTGTGTAAAATTAGAAGACAATCGGACAAGTACTTTCAGAGATATGCTCCGGAAACGTATTGAATTCAGATTAAAAATATTTCAACCTGTCCATTATCCACCTGGAAGTAACCCACATACCAAAAATTGTTATCCTAGCTTATTTTCTTACAAAGTTATAGGCAAAAGAAGAGGTAAAAAAACGGAGGCGGAATCCATAGCTCCCTCCGTCTCACCTACGGTGATGGCGGGAGCTAATTACAATTTTTTTTTTCATTATTTGCCATCCACTTCACGCAACTTCCTCCACTACGGCTTGTGGTGGGTGAAGATGATGATGGTAAATTCAGGCTTCAAAGCGTTACGAGATTGGTCATGTTAATAGAAATGCATTTTATGATTATTATTTTATCAATTAGTCATAACTTCTCCGGCGCAAACAGGAACTTGTGGCGTGTTATTGCCGAGCTAATCTCAGCTAACCTGTTTATTGGAAACGAATGGCAATATAAGCCTGACAAATATCTCCCCTTGGAAATATATATCTCCCCGCCTGAGATGTAACTATGGTAACGCTGGGCTCTGTTGACCTACTTTGTCCTGACTGGCATGGTTTCTGCAGCATTGGGAATTTCTCTTTTGATGTGGATAATCACATGTCGTAATTGTCTCGCATTTTCACATTCCATCTGATAATTGACCTGAAATAATCCGGATTCATTGACCCTTTGCGCCTCGCAGGTGACGCAGAAATCGTGTGAAATCTAGATGCGCACCGCGGGTGTCAGGGGGTCGGAGGCAGTGTGATGCGGCCGTCTCTGAGAAATTAATCAACAAACCTGGCCGTAAAACGCCACGTTGAGCTGACGATTTATTTTCCTGATACATGCCGTAATGAGGAAGAGGGGCGATCTGTGCAAACCTCCCTTCCTCTGCCAGGACCAGGATTAAGACTGCCCTTTAACCTTTCGAGTGCTAATCGCTACAAAACAGTAATCGACATAATTATATTCTGATTCAAAGTGAACATATATAATTATTTTTTACCCGCTTAAAGTTGTGTGTCTCGATAGCGAGACACAACTTTTAGTGGGTAAACAAATCACTTCTGCAGTGTCTCTGCCGCAGATCGATGTCTGTATCTGTATGTTACGTGGCAGTACGCACTATTGCCAATCAGTCTTATTGAAATAACACAACAACACTTGAAAAAAGAATATCACAGGCAACACTTGTGTATGTGTATATTTAATATTTTATTATTCAAAAATGTATTTGTGCACTCGAAGTTCAATCAGTATAATTTATATAATTAATATATAAAAACGCTCATTCAAACGGCCCCAAGTGTGGTACTATATTTCAAACCATTCTTACTCCGTTAATTTCGTTATAATTTAAAGTCACTAAACAACGCATGTGAGTGGTTGGAGGAGAGTACCATACTTGGGTCGTTCAAACGATGACAGTAACAGTGACAATGTGAAGTTTGAACCCAACTATACAAATTATACTGTTGAAATTGTTTTATGTTTTATCAGAGCTTTTTGATTTCAGCTTCTTATGGAATGTGATACGCATTTAGCAGACTATAACAAAAATCTATAAAACAAACTGAAATAAGCACACGTTCTACATAGACAAAGTACAACACCATTTGCTCCACGCTTATTATCTCCACATCGTTGCGTATCATTGTCCGAACATAACTGTACTGCCCTGCAAAATCAAAAATAGTAACTGCCCTCTTTTCAATTAATCAGTTACTGCTGTTTGCTAAGACACTGCAGTGTAAATGATCGGAGAGGAAGGAACATCTTCACAATGAATAACATCACATTAGTCTAGTTTACTGCTGTTCCTCCCCTGGCCAATTTACATGTGAGAAACTAAGAAATACGTCAGTTCAGCGGCGGCTGACAGCTACGCACATGCAACGTTGAATAGGCGCACTTTGTACAGAACACTGTGACTGTGTCAATAGCCAATAGTTGCAATCACAGCAATACGTGCAAAGACAAACAGCAGTAACTGCTTAGTTTTCAAGTAAGCAGTTACTGCTGTTTGTCTTTGCATCTCAGAATGGTTCAGTTGAGAAAATCACTCACACTCATACTACTCTATGAAACAATAAAATTGAATTGAATTCAATTGATTTGGTGAACTATATATACAACTAAAATGAAATATTAGAAACATAAACAGTAACTCATTGATCATGACGATTTTATGCAACGATATGATTGAGGTGAAATCAGCGTTAAAATAAAACATATCATCGAATATAAAGTATAAATAATACTTATAGAGTATAGTACGAGTATACTGTCGTGCAGAGGCAAACAGTGGTAACTGTTCACTTGGAAAGTAAGCAGTTACTGCTGTTGGACTTTACGCGACAAAACTGTACACGGTATCACAGACAAAAGTGGCGTGAATCAGATACAAGATATAAAAACAACATAATATGCTGCGACAACCTCTTCACAACGTTAGCCCAACGTATAAGCTAACATCTTGAATCGGTCGATAAACCTTGTTTTCTGAATGTTTTAAAACAACATAAATTATTCTATATTGTAATTCAGAAATCAATTAAAAGACTAGCAGGCACAAAGGCACAAAACCAAAAATCAGTTAGGCCTACTACGTCTCTGTTATTGACCATTTATGAGAATCAGGCTGACTAAGAACAAAATGAGCTGTATACAGTGTGAAGGTGATGTGGAATGCATCATGAATTTTGGTTGTATTTGGTTGTAATAACCTCGAAGTATCATTGACAAAATAATCTCATTTAAAAGTCACCCCCAAGTCATTTTAACATATTTAATAGCGGTGACGCTGGCCCAACATTGAACCAACATCAGTTGGTTTTTTTTGGGTGGAGGAGGGGCGGGTGGCTTGATCGGGATCATTTTAAATTCACAGACGCATGCCGCGCGACTAACAGGCGGACAGGATAATCGCACTCCCATATTAAAAATTTACCCGGACTTAGCGGTCAAAAGCCGAGATCACCAGCGGTCTGGGAAAGAGTAACCTGTTGCTTAGAGCTGTGATGCCAAACAAGAAGTTGCTGAGCCTTAGCCAATTTTTCATTCGTTTGAAGCTGGAATTGCTGACGCAATTTCCAGCTTCAAATGACAAAAAATAACCATTCTACGGCAACAAATATGTGCCTTGTACCGATTGGCTGAGGTTCGGCTGCCCATATTTGTTTGTAAATTATGATCGTTCCTGATATAATGTTATAACAATATACTCAAGAGAGACTATTATTCTTTTGTTATACATCACCAAGTGGTGTCTTAGCCATGACTGTTTAGTGTGTGACAATTACTTACATCATTTTGTACAAATTGAGTTAGAACATGATGCCAGTGTGGCACATTTAAAGGGGCATTTCTCCTTCAAATGTACATTCTGTAAAGACAAAGGAAAAAGCTGATATTAAACGGCTATGGGCGCCACGTTTCTGGTTTTATTTGGACCCCAGTTGCCTCCATCTCTGCAATCAGTGCACAGTGCTTTCTGGATAAAGATGTGTCCCGCTACTCGTACACAGTGGACTACTCCTTTGTAGGCCTGTGAAAAGAAAGAAAGATTGACGGGATCGGCTGTGAAAAAAACCAATTCCATTCTTCTGGCAAATGTTATTTAGATAAATGTGAGATAAGAAGGCTGTTTTACTGCTCTGCAAAGCCAAAAAGCGGTATGTGCTTACTCTTCAAGTAAGCAGATCGGTGTGTGCTTACTTTTTTAATAAGCAGATACTGCTTTTTGGCTTTAAACGGCAGCATCTAGATCCTCCTCGGCGGCAAGAAATGGTGGCTGGGCGCACCCTCAAACCTGCGCCGTCGTCTTCGCGGGATGGAGAGGCAGACAGTGTAGTCCCTGCAGAGTCTGGGCGGGAGAAAAAAGTTGGTTTACGGGCGTGTCCTTTGCGGAGAGCGGGTATTTCTTGTGAAGTTATGACTGCCGGTCACCACAATCTGACCGGCACAGTGTCCGGCGCGGCGGGCTGAGCTACGACGGAGCTGATCTCGCGGCCACGCCCGAGCCCACACACAGATGTAGTAGGCCTATATTACGTCCCTTCCCCCAAGAAAACACTAGCAACAACCCTAGATACGACCTGCCGTATAAATATTTATATCTCCCTCTTTTTGAAGAAACATTCAAACCAAAGAAAAGGCCACTGGAAAAAAGATGGTTTGTGTGAGATGTTCAATTAACCCTTTAACCGCCGGTGCCGTCCATATTCGTTTTTCACATTTTTTATTAGCACATTACATATCAGCTTTTAAACCTGTTAAATTTAAAAAGTGACATTAATCAGCAAGATTTGAAATTTGTTGACCTCCATTTTGTCAAATCTGAATAATTTTCACTCACTTGTTGTGGATCGCGTCACTTGAAGTGGGTGAAAATTTCAATTGAATAATTTGACGGTTAAAGGGTTAAACCATAAAACGCTAAATTATAGAACTGATATTTTTAACCACTTGAAGTTGTGTCTCGCTACCGCGACCCACACCTTCAAGTGAGTAAAAATAATTAAATATACACAATTTGAATCTACGCAAAAAGTCAATCTGGCAAATGTAGGTCTAATTAACCCTTTAACCGCCGGTGCCGCATATATTCGGATTTTCATTTTTTATTAGCACATAAAGTACCACCTTTTAAACATGTTAAAGATAAAATGTGACTATCAGCAATATTTGAAAACAGTTGACTTCCATTTTGTCAAATCTGAATAATTTTCACTCACTTGAAGTTGTGGTTCGCGTCAGCGAGACACAACTTCAAGTGGGTGAAAATTCATATTGAATAATTTGGCGGTTAAAGGGTTAATGCTAATTTTTCATTTCAGTTTGAACAATAAAAATGAAGGACAAAAACGGCTATAGATAACACTAACACCCTTTTCACGTTCAGTTATCTTATTTAAATTTTCACCCACTTGAAGTTGTGTCTCGCTACCGCGACCCACAACTTCAAGTGGGTGACAATTGCTCATTTTGTTTTAGTTTGAGAACAATTATTTGCAAATATCTTTATTTTTCTACCTTGCCTGGGGAAGCCTCCGGGATCAAGCGTCATATCTTGCCTAGGGGAGATGTTAATCAAATAAATCAATTTGGGAGATGTTTATTAACGAGATGTTTATTTTTCATAAACATAATTGTTCTGCTGAGTTCTTGAAATGGAATTAGCAATTACAGCCGTAACCCTTTCAAGCCTGAATTTACCATTGCCATCTTCATCCACTACAAGCCGCGAATTGCTGTCGCAATTCTCTACTTGTAGTAGATGAAGATAAATGGTGATAATGGTGAGTTCTTATATAGCGCACATACAATGCTCTGTGCGCTTCACACATATTACCCCTGGTCACTGGACCTGTTCATTCGTGTACCATTTCAACTCCCTTTTTGGAGCATACAGCACTTGCAGCCATTTCGGCGCTAGGAACTAGTCGCACACATTGCCATCTCTGTCCTACCAGGTACTCATTCACACCTGAGTCAAGTGAAGCATGTGAGGGTAAAGTGCCTTCCCTAAGGACACAACATCGAAATAATGTCCCAGCTTTGAGAGGGGAGAAACATGATATTTCTCTGAAAATCCTGCACCAAGCGGGATTCGAAACCGCACGGCAGGCAGTGACATTGGCAAAGCTCCGCGCTCTAGCCATTACGCCACGTCCCTCTCTAAGATGATTTAAAGTGTGTGAACAAATTAGGAAAATTAACATGTATTAGTAAACCAGTTTCCTGTAAATTTTCCTTAATTAAGTGTGTTTTCGAGGATGTGAAATGATGCTTTAATGCATAGTGAGGGCTTGAAGGGTTAAATATGTAAAAATTGCGTTGACAACTCAGCAGGACAAGGGCTGGATATTTTCAGTGCAATTAAACTTATTACAAGACATAATAGGGATAAATATGAGAAGATGTGCGTGCGTCCATCACATCCATGCAAGGTGATGAAATCCATTCCAGCATTGAGCATCAGCACCCTAGCCCAAGTGGCTGAAACAGGTTTCAGCCACAGATTGACCGCGTACAAAATCGTGGGAGATTTCTTTGGACTGTCATATCGGAAAATATCGCTGAATAATCAGGTCAAAAATAGTTTTTTTAGAATCGGTAACATTTCAGTTCCATTCCCGCATGCTCAGCTTAGAGGACGCACAGTCATTAAAAAGTCATGGACATTTTTCGGACCTTGGGGTCGGGATCTCTCTCAGTTACGCCATGTTGGATTTTTCGTGTAAAGCAAATACATTAATCCACGGCTTCGGAGAGGACGACACGGCTACATTACCCCAGACACAGCGGTGGAACACCATCAAACCCCCCCCTTATTTCAACGTCTACATATGCTGTTGATAGCCTGGATGTAATGCGGATATAATAGCCTAAAATAATTGACAATCAAATTGTCACCCTCGAGACGTATTACGGCCCTTTGATCCGAAGAGGTGAATAATAGAGATCTCATATTGCAATACAAGAATACAACCTATTTCAGCACGTATCCTGTTTTTTGTTGTATAAACAGTTAAAGGGACCATCTAGTTGTAGCTAAGTGATGCTTGTCTGATAATTGTAGAAATTTGCCAGGTGCACAACTTAGCGATTGAAGTTGCTTTTAATCCATTTTATTAGCCAAATTTTTAACTGCTATTGTGAACAAGATGAGCGGTTAAACATCAAGATTTGCAAATATTTAGTCTCAAATTAAACACATATGACCAATTTTCACCCACTTGAAGTTGTGGGTCGCGGTAGCGAGACACAACTTCAAGTGGGTGCAAATTTAAATTATTGAATTTAGCGCCTTACGAGTTAATGACGGATGTAGGCCTACTTCTCTCTGATTCAAACTCGCGCCTACTGACTCTGAGTGAAGTAATCCACAGACAAAACTGATTGAGTGATAATAGTGTTCGGTGTCTTTTGCAGACAGTTTCCTCGTGTTACACAGGCCTGCAGGGCAATAACACCACCCACCTAACGTGCGCGCACAGCACCGCGGAGGCTGTGAAAAAACATCACCTCGCCACGCGCTGAATCCGTTGTCATGGAAACGTCGCGGAAGGCAGGCGTGCACGGCGGATCACACACGTTGATCCGGTGCCGGTTTAAAGTTGGGCCAACGTCTACAACGCTGACACAACCTTGAGACAGAATTGTGCCGGAGTCTCGTGTGTGTCGGGTAGCTTTACATGCCTGTGGAGTACTGATAAGTCACACATTTTATCGCCCATGTCGAGCTTTTAATAACTCGATTAGTTTGTCATCTTGGTATTAAAAGGTGGTATCTGCCACTTTGTGAAGTGGCGGATACGACGCTTTAATACCAAGAGGATTATTATTTAATTTGATAGGCCATTACACCACCGGGAACCATTCGCCCATATCACCTCACAGAACTTACGGCGTCACTTCGATTTGCGTAAAATTAAAATTGATATTGTCTGATAATTTAATCAAAGAAATTTTTTTGCTTTAATGCACTTTCAAGTCTGATTTTACCATTGTCATTTTCATCAACTACAAGCCACGAATTGCTGTCGCAATTCTCGACTTGTAGTGGATGAAATGAATCGGGCTTTAGGCCACCTTTGTGCACATATAGGCTAAACTGGGCCAGGAGAACCTCCTGAGGATGGTGAGATGATTAAGATGACACTGCCCTCCTGACACAAGATTTGAAATTCGAGCCCTGGCGGTCTGAGGCCGAGCACGCTACCTCTCGGTCACGGAGGCTCCCCACAATACTGACTTTCACACGTGGATGGGGAAGAAACATTTTTTTTGTTTCTTTCAAACCGCCGAGACCGGGAACTGAACCCCGAGCTCTGGCGTGAAAGGTAGCGGTGCTAACCACTACCCCAGGGCCCCCGCCCTGTACTGGATGAAGATGATTTGATGTGTTTTAAAAATTAAAGAAAATTGCCATGTATTGGTAAACCAGTTTCATGGAAATTTTCGTTCAAAAACCCTTGATTGTATGAAAATTAAGTCTGTTTTCAGGGATGTAAAATGCTACTTTAATGCATTGTGAGGAGTTAAAGGGTTAAAGACAAACTGAATACAAGGGTGATCTGGTATATTCTCAAAGTAAATGTGCAAACATCTAGTCCAGATAAATCATGAAAAACCTGCTTTTTGATGTTTCCAATTAAAATAGGTTGGTATACTTAAGTGCAGCATTCTGGGGACGGTTGGCTCAGATCTGATGCGTTTGATTGGTTGAGATGTCAATCACACGTCTCAGATCTGGGTCAACCGCCCCGAGAATACAGAAATGCGCTCAATAATACTCCATAAAAATGTACACGACGCTGGCGAATAAAGCCCGCCGTAAAATTAACAATAAATATGGCGCGGCGCGGAGGTAAATTACAAATCAAAAGAGGCTTTTTTCCAACTGATGCCGTTTCCTCCGCAGGGCTAATTTTCCTGTGCTGGTATTTCAAGGACACGCAGCTCGTAAAACTTTTTTGTTTCAGAAAATTTTATGTTTCGTGTTTTTTCTCTGGGTAATCCGAGCGAGAGAATACGCGGGGATCCGCCCTCTGCCATTACAGCTGACAACAAGGGAAATAAATAAGAACCTATCAGTTTCATCGTGACTGCAAATTTGCGAGATTTGTGAGATAAGTTCATGTAAAATCAGATGGAGACGGGGCAGCTTATTCCAGAAGAGAACTGTGAATTACCAGCAAACACAAAACATTTGCATAGCATTTGTACAATGTTGGACCAACGTCGAAGACGTTGGGCCGACGTTGTACAAATGCTATGCAAATGTTTTGTGTTTGCCAGGGGAATTATCTTTACATAATTTCAGTTTTCTATTCAAATACATCTAACTAATACGTTTGAGAAAAATTTGAGGAGGTGAATTATATTTGTGTCAATAAAAAACTTAAATTATGCCAAACGTATGGCAAAATGGGCTACCCGGTATGACTGGGCCGCCTAAATCATTTACTTCGCAGTCATCAGGGTAAAAAAATAAGCCAAAGAGGTATGTACATGTATTTGCAGGCAAGTCGAGTCGATTGGAAAATATAAATGGTGTTGCTGCGCGTCAGAGTTTTCAGAATCAGGTCGCTGCCTGGTTCAATCTGGGAGAGCCAAATTATGTAATTAAAATCTCCCTCTTCGGGTGGATGAACATTATTTTACTCTGGGACTATATATACTCTCTCAAGCAAGATTGAACCGAATATAACACCACTGCAATTATTACAATATTTTGTGGTAGACGCTTTAAACAATCCAGCAGCACAAGGGTTGTGAAATATGAGAAAAAAAAATTGTTAGAAATGGCGGTTAACCTTTTAATCGCCAAGTTATTCTATTTGAATTTTCACCCACTTGAAGTTGTGTCTCGCTGACGCGATTCACAACTTCAAGTGACAGAAAATTATTCAGATTTGACAAAATGGAGGTATTTTCAAATCTTGCTGATTGATGTCACGTTCCAGATTTTAACCCTTATCTTGCTAAGTTAATTTATTTAAATTTTCACCCACTTGAAGTTGTGTTTCGCTACCGCGACCCACAACTTCAAGTGGCTGAAAATTACACATATTTGTTTCATTTGAGCACAAATATTTGCAAATTTTGATGTTTAGACACACATTTAATTCCCAATAACAGTGGATTGGCGGACTAATAAAAAAGATTAAAAACGACAAGTCGTGATCAGCAGGATAAGGGTTAATATGTTTAAAAGGTGGTACTTGATGTGCTAACATAAAAAAACAATAAAATCGGTTAAACCAATGTGATGCACGTAAACCAGTGATGTTGGCGGAGCTTCTGGTCTCCCGTGGAATCAGATTTGTTGCGGCTTGTTTTAGTGGTAGTGGGAAACGCGAGATAATCTGTCAGAACTCATGGCATCATGGCGTATGTCCATAAACAATCTCTACCTGTGACAGCAGGGGTTGGATGCCTCAGCATAAAACATCCCTATCAGGCTGCGCACGCGCGCTATGTATAGACGCCACACACGGGACGTTGACCCAAGGTTGTTTTAATGTTACACGACGTCGAAGACGGCGGGCCAACATTAAAACAACCTTGGGTCAAGGTCTCGTGTTTGCCGGGTATGGACTCCACACACGTCTCCGTATTTAATGGTGGTATCTGCCACTTCTCGCAGTTGAAAAGATTGTTGAAAAGAGAGAGGCACTATAAGGTTTATACCAGAACTAGTGCATAATCTCGCGTCAGCCCTCGCGCTGCGGGCTCCTCTATTTCTTTTTTTTTTCGAAGTGTCAGATACCAGCCATCAACGCTAAAGCGTTGAGCTGCCTTTCAAGAACGTAAATAAATACAAACAACTTACATGTCGATTCTTGCAAGTCAAGTCAATATTTCGAAGTTAAATTGTTAATTGGAGAACAAGTGAAAGCACTCCACACATAAATTACCCGATAACCGCGAAGTTTTTATCGTATTTAAATTGTCCCCCCACTTGAAGTTGTGTCTCGTTACCGCGACCAACACATTTACATGTAAGTGGGTGAAAATTGACCATCTTTGTTTAATTTGAGACCAATTATTTGTAAATCTTGATGGTAAAACACTCATTTCATTTCCAATAACAAAGATTTGATCGATGCAGGATGCTGAGATTTGTAGAGTGCACAGAAAGTGAGAACAAGGCCGGCGTTATATCGTCACGGGTACGAGTACAACGAGAACAGCAGAACGGCAATCTAATCAACGCAATAATCTGCTGTGGGTGACGAGTGCCTCCAGAAACAAATTGGCGTTCGCTATTTTCATCTTCGGGCGACGACAAAAACTGTCACCAGTCATTCCTTTACCGAGAAAATGCCACTTTACCCCCCCCCCCCCCCCCCGAGCACTGAGCTGTTCAATTAAAATTTTCAGTCACTTCCGCGACCCACAGCTTCAAGTGACTGAAAATTTATGTGATTTGTCTAATTAAAGTTCCAACATATAATATCAGTGTCTCAAGATTTAAGATATATTTTATTTTTAACAACTGGCTACACATGTGTTAATAAAATACACAATACACAGTCGACATCCGTGCTCAAAAAGTGGAGAAATTCAACCTGATTTCATTCACGTTGAACTGCGAATCGCTACCAATATCGCAACCTCACAAACTCACCTTTCATAAAATATGCAAGTGAGAGCATTCTAAAGTGCGTCCTGATTTCGATGGTTTAACCCTTTAAGCGTTGAGAACGACTATAATCACTTGTAATTAAGTTTATTAGACGATCAAAGCACTTTTATTGGGAATGAAAATGTTTAAATATCAAGATTTGCAAATGGTTGCTTCGCAAATGTGTCGCAATTGATTAGGCGGAAAAAACTCAACCCTTAGAGCGCTGATGTCGACAATAGTAACTGTGTTTTTATTAGCACTTTCGTAACCAGTAATGTGTTGTTGAAAGTAAAATGCCTTAAAACTTGAAACACTGTCATTCGTTGAGTCTTAACCCTTGTCCTGCTGAATTGTTTCAATTGTATTTTTCGTCATTTGAAGTTCAAATGACGAAAAATATGACTATTTGTGAAAAATAAACATGTCTGAAAATTAACATTTTGATTAACTGAGCATCTATCACAAACTATTTTATGGATTTCAGTGGCATTTTATTTCCTTTGAAACTTACTAGAAACCGGATATATACGGCTCCAGCAACACAACGGTTAAATCTCACAAATCCAACTTATTTTCAGTCACTTGAAGCTGGGGATCGCGGTAGCGAGACGCAGCTTCAAGTGACTGAAAATTAAAATCTGATAGCTCAGAAGTATAAGGGTTGACATATAGGATATTTTGCTTCCGTCGCCCTGTTAGGTCTATGGCCCCACATAAATATTTTATAATCTGACTTAAAAATATCACAATAAAATTAAAATATATCACAATAAAAACGATAAATCATAATATGGAAATGACGATAAGCTGACAAAGTTGATCGTGTACAATTATGCTTAGATTCGGGAATGGTACATGTAGGCCTATATGTAATATCACATAGCTGTATGGGTGGGCAACAAGTTATAGCAATGATATCCTAACAAATACCGGACGTTATGTCAATGTCGTTTTACTGTTGGGCCAGCGTCGCAGACGGTGGGCCAGAAGTAAACCAACATTGGGCTAATGTCTGGTGCACATACAGTCGTCAGGATTTGTTTTCAATACAACACAATCATGCAAAATATTAATTATAATTCATATTTTTTATTATACTTGTCCAATATATCAATATTGATGTATTTGACGAGTATATTTAAAAAAAAGATTTTTTTTTATTCACTGCGATATCAGAATGAAAATCTGTATTAGACGAAGGGTTAAAAACAAATAATTTTTTAGAAATCACTTGAACCTGTGTCTGGCTACCGCGACCCAGAGCTACAAGTGGTTCTATTAAAAACCGACTGCATTCTTATACTAAATACCATCTTGTGATTTAAAAAAATATATCTAAAAAGCAAATAGAATGTTTAAAAACAGTGACAATGTTGATCAGATACATCAAAGTATTCATATGCTGCGAGTGTTTCATCCAATCCCAGCAAACACGAAACATTTGTATAACATTTATACAACGCCGGCCCAACGTCTTCGACGTTGGTCCAACATTGTATAAATGTTATGCAAATGTTTTGTGTTTTCTTAGATATGAGTATCAAAGGGTCGTATCGTAGCGGCACATACGACCCTCTAGTACTCACGGATCGATTTGTCTGTGTCGACCAGAGATTCTTGAAAACTGTTGGCGTAGTCGCTGTGATGAAATGTGAAGAAAACAGACCGTCACATAGTGTGTTTTCGGCATATATTTTGATTGGGATGGAATGACTTTACAATTATGTACTACATCAAATCAATGATGTGTCAACCATGTACTACACCAACATCAATGACGTCCTACACCAGCATCAATGACGTTTGAATGACGTACTACACCAACATCAATGCCGTTTCAGGTCCCGTGGCATGCGGATGGCGGGGTTGTCGTAGGTGCCGTTCGCGCGGTCGTACATCAGTCGGCTGTCCCTCACTAAGCGGTCGTATCTGCGGAGAAAAAGAGAAATAATATTTAGAAAATTCGAATAAATTTAAACATTTAGTGAGGTATGTTACAATTGACTTTTGTAGCCTAGACTATGATTAATTAATCAACAATATTGCTATGTACATTCTTTGTCAGTCTAAAATCTCGAAAACATTGGATATTTTGTATGAAGAGTGTGAGAGCTCTTTTCAAACAACTTACATGTATGTTCGGAGTTTAGCTTAACCCTTTCAAGCCTGAATTTACCATTGTCATCTTCATCCACTACAAACCGCGAATTGCTGCCGCAATGCTCGACTTGTAGTGGATGTAGATGATTTGAAGTGGGTGAAAAATTAAAGAAAATAACCATGTATTTACTATTAGTAAATCAGTTGCATGGGATTTTTTTTACTAAAACCCCTAGTTGAAGGAAAATTAGGTCTGTTTTCAGGGATGTAAAATGATGCTTTAATGCATCGTGAGGGCTTGAAGGGTTAAACAAATTGGGCAAACTATCCAGATATTGACCCTTAAAGCGCGGGGGTATAAATTTTAATTTTTTCCCCCCCTCTAAGTTGTGTTTCGCCACAAACTTAAAGTGTGTAAAAAATACTTATATTTGTTTAGTTTGAATCAAAATATATACTAATTTAAAAATTGTAATCTTTAATTCTCCCACAAATTATTGTCCTGTGTAAAGGACAAACAAAGAGGCTGAAACCGGCTATACTCAGCAAACACAAAACATTTGTAAAACATTTATACAATGTTGGACCAGCGTCGTAGACGTTTGGCCGACGTTGTATAAATGTTATACAAATGTTTGGTGTTTGCTGGGGAGAAGACTAGATTAGGGCTTTAACCCTTATGCTGCCTATTTTTTTCAGACTATTTTTCATTCATTTGAAGCTGGAATTGCCTACGCAATTTCCAGCTCCAAATGACGAAAAAAAATTATATTTATGAACAAATATACATCTTCAAAATGGAACTATTAGATCAAGCTAAGCATCTATAACAAACATTCTAGTAATTTGATTTGAATTAATTGGTTTGAAATTTGATTGAAAATGGATATATTCGGTCCCGGCAGCAAAAGGGTTAACATATATAAACGAAACGCTATATTCACCATGCTACTCTGCAGAGGAAGATAATAGTAACTGTTTATTTTGTAAGTCAGCAGTTACCGCTGTTTGCCTTTGTGTGGCAGTATAGTGTGATTTGTAGTGTTATTTAAAAGTAAACATTGCAAGGCGTGTCATCCATCAGGTAGAATTATAAAGAATACGCCAGCAGGCACCATGGACATCTTTATTACGCATGCCGCCAGCGAGCGCGCAGGGCGCAATTCTATCCTCCAAAATAAATAAATATCTATAAAAAGCAGGGTGGTGGTTACCCAGCAAATACGAGACGTTGACCTATTGTTGGGTCAATGTTGGCCGTGTTTGCTGGCTATAACTTTCCTCAACGCATTTATGCACAACATGCAATACTTTTAATACAATTAATCTAAAAACACGGTAAAGTCCAGCAAAATAAAATCGTACCGTGATGTTATGACATGTCATAATTTATATTTATTCAACTTGAATTAACCCTTTAAGCCCCGACGATGCAATAAAGCATCATTTTACATCCCTGAAAACATACCTAATTTTCCTACAACTAAGGGTTTTAGAACGAAAATTTTCATGAAACAGGTTTCCCAATACGTGGTTATTTTCTATAATTTGTAAACCACATCAAGTCATCTTCATTCACTACAAGTCGAGAATTGCGGCAGCAATTCGCGGCTTGTAGTGGATGAAGATGACAATGGTAAATTTAGGCTTGAAAGGGTTAAAGAAGAACAGAAACGAGAGTGAATAGCTGAGTGCTGGCTGGGATTTCCCGAAATTTGATAATAACGTAAAATTTATCTATTTCTGACAGGTGAGAAGGCGTACCGTTCATCTAGATTTTGTTTTGTGGGTGGGGTGTCTACGGGATTCTGGCTGGCAGCTCTGCTGTCTTTAGATCGGTCCTTGGCGCTGTAGCGGCCTGGTTTGGGAACCAGCCCGCTGCTGGGTTTGGAGCTGATGTAGCCTGTCAGTTTGTAGTAGTCCAAGAAGGTCCGGATCAAATTACGCCCCAGCTTCATATCTGAATATCACTGACTTAAGGAGCAAACTGTTATACTTATGAATTATCATAAAATTAATCCAAGCAATATTGTTTGAATGTATCATTTTACTGAACTATTATTCTCATAAAACATTACGTGACAAATATAGCTCTTGATAATGAACATAACTTTTGGTAATGTCGTATAATTCCGATATCATGACCATGTGCCATTCGATCAATTACATATTTTAAATAATATAAGGAAGTAACAAGAGCACACTAAATCTTGATAATAGCCCCGCCGACATTAATGAACTTGTGAAAGTAACGACGATAAAGGGGCCATTTAAAGTTTTTTTCAGCCTTTATTAGACTTGTCCGAGAATATTAGCAACTTGCAGAACAAATTTAAGCAGGATACATGAAAAACATGGCAAGTTATCGTTTCCACAAGGAAATGTTAACGCCGACGTAAATGCAGTGCCAGTACCTACAACTTCGACGGTGTGTCACAATTAATACACTGTCAACAAAACACACATCAATATCCCAATAAGGCATATCTAAGATCTAAGCGAGTACATGCTGCACGTTCGACCGTTGAAAACCAGGGACTCAATAATCTTTTGTGTGCAATAAAAATAGCAATCTTGTAGCAACTTGGTCACAAAAAAAGACCAATACAGTTGAAACTTTTAAAAATAAATCATGCGCAGCTATATACATTAAAATATTGGTTTGACTTTCGGAACTACCGGTATGTCTTCAACGTGAAAAACATTTTCAATGTTAACTTAAATTACAGTGGATGATACGCAGCTATCTGTGGGGGGGGGGGGAGCAGTAACGGCTTACTTTTCAAGGACAAGTTACTGCTATTTGCCCTTCCATTACTCTTGACAGCGTCGGTCAACTAGGCCTACATGCAGTTATTCCGGTATCGCTCATCAAAATCATGTGAACGATGAGTGGTCGAGTTTTATTTGAGAATTCCGTGAGTGATGTGATGAAAAGTACATAGACATCCACGTAGTCTAAACATGCACAGAACACAATCATGTCTGAGATGGGCGGATAATAAAAGCATTAAACATTCAACTCAGGTTAAGACCTCTGAAATAATCCACGACGAGCATGTCTCACAAGACTAAAAGTGAAAGACAAGACAAATAAGTGAATTAGACGGCCTTCTAGATAATACAACAATGTATGTACATAACATAACAGAAAAGGTACATCAGTGGCAACCTGCATATGATGGTGGCCCTTTTTTCTGTGACAATCTTCCCTAATTTATGACATGCCAAGTTGCGCTCTCGGCTTTCTGTCAAAATGCTCCCTGCTTTCCGAAAACGCCCTCTGTGCCCATTGTTTTCCCTGATGGTGGACATTGTTTTCTCTGACGGTGACAACAATTATGTTTTTCTCTAATACTGCCCATAGTTTACTCTGACGGTGCCCATTGTTTTCCCTGACGGTGCCCATTGTTTTCCCTGACGGTGCCTATTGTTTTCCCTGACGGTGCCCATTGTTTTTCCTGACGGTGCCCGTTGTTTTCCCTGACGGTGCCTATTGTTTTCGGTGATGGTGTCCATTGTTTGCTTTGACGGTGCCCTTTGTTTTCTCTGACGGTGCCCATTGTTTTCGGTGATGGTGTCCATTGTTTGATTTGACGGTGCCCATTGTTTTCTCTGACGGTGCCCATTGTTTTCGGTGATGGTGTCCATTGTTTGCTTTGACGGTGCCCATTGTTTTCTCTGACGGTGCCCATTGTTTTCTCTGACGGTGCCCATTGTTTTCCCTGACGGTGCCCATTGTTTTCTCTGACGGTGCGCGTTGTTTTCCCTGACGGTGCCCATTGTTTTCGGTGATGGTGCCCATTGTTTTCCCTGACGGTGCCCATTGTTTTCTCTGACAGTGCCCGTTGTTTTCCCTGACGGTGCCCATTGTTTTCTCTGACGGTGCCCATTGCTTGCTTTGACGGTGCCCATTGTTTTCTCTGACGGTGCGCGTTGTTTTCTCTGACGGTGCCCGTTGTTTGCTTTGACGGTGCCCATTGTTTTCTCTGACGGTGCCCATTGTTTTCCCTGTCGGTGCCCGCTGTTTTTCCTGACGGTGCCCATTGTTTTCGGTGATGGTGTCCATTGTTTGCTTTGACGGTGCCCATTGTTTTCTCTGACGGTGCCCATTGTTTTCTCTGACGGTGCCCATTGTTTTCCCTGACGGTGCCCGTTGTTTTTCCTGACGGTGCCCATTGTTTTCGGTGATGGTGTCCATTGTTTGCTTTGACGGTGCCCATTGTTTTCTCCGACGGTGCGCGTTGTTTTCCCTGACGGTGCCCATTGTTTTCGGTGATGGTGCCCATTGTTTTCCCTGACGGTGCCCATTGTTTTCCCTGACGGTGCCAGTTGTTTTATCTGACGGTGCCAACAATAATGTTTTTCTCTAATGGTGCCCATTGTTTTCCCTGACGGTGCCAGTTGTTTTCCATGGCGGTGCCCATTGTTTTCACTGACGGTGCCCATTGTTTTCTCTGACGCGGTGCCCATCGTTTGCTTTCACGGTGACCATTGTTTTTTTTTCTGACAGGGCCCATTGTTTTCTCTGACGGTGCCCATCACTTTCTCTGACGGTGCCCATCACCGTCTCTGACTGAATGGGGATTTAGGCCAATATCTGTGCACATGTATATATGCCATAGGCTAAACTGGGCCAGAAGTACCTCCTGAGGATAGCGAGATGAATCAGAAACAGAACTCGAAATTTGAGTCCTGCTGGTCTGCAGCCGACCATGCTACCTTTCGGTCACGGAGGCTTTCCACAATGCTGAATCTTTTCAAGTGAAAAAAAGTTTGATTGCAAATTGCCCATTGTTTTTTTAAGTTGCCCATTGTTTTATCTGATGGTGTCCGTTGTGTTCTCTAATGGTGCCCATTGCTTTCTCTGTCGGCGTCCATTGTTTTTTTTCTCTGGCGTTTTTAATTGCTTTTCTGACGGTGCCCAAATGTTGCTTTCACTGACACTGTCCCTGCTTTATCTGATGTTCTCCATTGCTCTATCTAACATTGTTCATTTCTTTCTCCGAGGGCGTCCGTTGCTTTCTTCAACGGTATCCACTGCTTTCTCTGACGGTGTCCATTGTGTTTTGAAGGTGTCCATTGTTTTATCTGACGGTGCCCGTTGCTTTCTCTGATGATTCCCAATTTCCCATTGCTTTTTCTGGCGGTGCTCATTGCTGTCTTTGACCGTCAACATTGCTTTCTCTTAGGGTGCCCATCGCTTGCTCTGACATTGTCCATTGCTTTCTCTGACGGCGCCCTTTGATTTATCTGACGATTCCTATTACTTTCTGTGACGGTGCCCATTGCGCTCTCCGACGTTGTCCATTGCTTTCTCTGACGGCGCCCGCTGCTTTCTCTGACGATTCCCATTGCTTTCACAAACGATGCACATTCCCTTTTCTGAGGGTGTCCATTGTTCTCTGACGGTACACAATGCTTTCATTGACGTTGTCCATTGCTCAGAAGGTGAGCATTCCCGACGGTGCACATTGGTGACTGATTTTATGACGATGTCCCTGCGTGTCTACAACGGTGACGTCCAGCTTTCAGCTTTTTGTTTTGGTGGCACCCTGCGAGTGACAGTGATGCCTTGCTTTCAGTGACGGGTCTGTCAGTACCGCCTTGCGCAGTGCTCTCAAGGACAGAGGTGTCCTGCTTTCGGTAACGATTGTGCCATACTCTGTATGCCAATCACGCGCTGTTTTCTTTAACAATAATATTACGCATTAATTAACAATAATTTTACGCCCTGCTCTGACAACGGTAACAATGATGCCCTGCTCTCAATAACAATGGCGCTTTTTCAGCAGTTTAAGTAAGGATTGCGCCACATTTTCAATAAGTTTTATGCCCAGCTTTCATTGTCGGTGACGCTGCAGCGTCTTTCAGAGTGGCATTGGCGCCCTTACAAAAAGCCGGTCTGTGGAAGACGCCCCGCCGCGCGGTCAGGAGTAACAGAGCCGCTCTTGCATTATTGACCAGGGGGCCGGCTGTGTGACCCGCCTGATCACAGGAGCACCCCCGGCTCAGGACAGGACTGCAAATTATCCAGCAAACACCTGAAATAAATCCCTGCGCGCGTGGCGGCGACAGGCCGAGCCAAGGTCACGCAGAGCCGTCAACCGCGGCGGGCGGCGGCCCGGCGCCGGTTTGACGTCGGGCCGGCGTCTGCCGACGCCGTCCCGACGTCACACCGGCGCCGGGCCGACACGTCGCGTGCAGCCGGACACAGGTCAGCATCTGCCGTTGACCACACTCCGCTCGGGACTGCCTGAGCGTGACCCCCATTGTCAGAGACGCGGCCGCGACATACATTTTCCTTTGTCCGGAGTGCGAGCTAAATCAAGTGCGCACACGAATATGGGATCAGTCTTTATGAGAATAAAAGAGCAGCGGGCAGCAGTCAGTCATCATTTTACAGCGATCCACGTGGCCGCGTGGTTGATGGGGGTCACAGGAGAGGTTACGGAGAAACTTCCCGATTTAAATATCTCATAGAAAGACTTTCAAGAGAAACTAAAGGTGTAGAGTGACATTTCAGTCCCGAGATATTGCATCTATCAAATGAAACACTTCCCAGAGGGACTAAAATTGTCCCAGATTACCACACACAGACATTGCATTTAGAGCCTAAAACTATTTCTGAGTATCCGTCAAAAACAATATTTCTCTGCAAAGTCTTTGGTAGATTTATCTACTCTCACACCAGTAAAATGAGTACCTACCTATCAGATAGACTTTTAAGAGAGACTAAAATTTGTTCTGGAATACCATTTCAAAGCCCCTCAAACATTAGTTACCTTACAGAAACACTTCCAAGAGACTACAATAATTGTTCTGGAATACCGTACACAGACATTTTATTGGCGCCTGAAATATTTTTAAATACACAAGGCTTTAAAAAAAATATATGAATTAAACCTAAAATTGTTTCAGCAATTTATTGGGTACAGTTGTTTGCTATTGCATAAAATCAAATAATTACCTTTCAAAAACACTTCCAGTCTGCGAATGTATGGTATGCTATCTACATTTAATATTATTTTGATTGGAAATGTCTTCGAATGTATGGTATTGTAGAGTAAAAAAGTCTAAGAACAATTTTAGTCGGTTTTGGAAGTGTGTCTTCAAGGGACATACTTTACCTTATAATGTTTTTTTGTCTAATGTGTTATTTGTAAATCACAATAAATATGTTTATACCAATGTATAATTGCAGTCCCTATGATACCGCGTAATAAACAGATAAAAAGCAGGGCGGGTATATCCCTTACTACAGTGGGACTATTCAAAACAGCGTCTATTTTTTCACGGCGTAAATTCGCTGATATGACAGGAATGGGAGACGCAGAATGAGAAGCCAGGGACTGGCGTCCCTCCCAGTGTTGTCATAAATCTCTCAAATATGACGTTCAGATGAGAACCGATAAATTGATGACTAGATATTTGGTTGACAGTCCACACAGCGCAGTATGGTGATAAACGAGCGAGGCTGTTCTACCAAGGCAAAGACAAACAGCAGTAACTGCTGACTTGACAAGTCAACAGCTACTGCCTTTTGTCTTTGCACGATTGCACACAGGGCAGGCTTTGTGCATGGCGAAGATTTTTTATTCCAATATAGGCGCCATCATTGATATTTAAAAACTTAATTCACATACCACACGTGTTTTGGCACTATTTGTCATCAGCTTGAATCCAGTCAGGAACATTTCACGGCTATAGGCCTATTTGATAATTAATTAAACTGTGAATCATAATTAAACTGAATCAGCTTTTCATAGCAGGGTTTATTATCAGCTTGGAAATATAATCTTACTCAGTCTAACGGCACTGCTGTATAAATGAGAGTATTTTGTGACAGAATATTTCTGGTGCACAGCATCGTCACTGTAAAGGACGAGACCTTCAGCATCCATCCACATGAGTCGATACTGTACTATTACTATATTAAAAACCTAACAGCGCGTAGTTTGGTGCATTTTAGCTTTGCAGAACAACGTAGATTTGACTTCATTGTGCTGCGGTACAGAAAATGGTCCTCAGTTTCTGAAATCATATTTTAAAGAAATATTAAGTCTGTGATATTTCAAAACGTATCAAACTGACTTGACCTTTTCTGAACATCCGGCATTCACATGGCAAGAGTCACGAAAAATGTACACGCTTCAAACCTGGTGAATAACGACGCTGGCCCAACATCAGCCCAACATTGGGCCAACGCCTCGTGTTTGCTGGGTGCCAACAATTATGTACAATGTCCTGCAAAGGCAAATAGCAGTAACTGCTCACTTGAACCGTAAGTAGTTACTGTTACTCGCCTGTGCACGGCATTCTATACTGTCCTCTCAAACAATCATTCTGTTCATCAGTCTGCCAGCAGCAGTATTACCAGAGCTTGTAACGATGAAGAGACGGCCAGAAATAACCTGATAACAGCACTGATATATGCAGAAGGCAGCATATGATTAACTGAAAAGCAAGCAGATACTGTTTGTTTGGCATTGCACGGCAGAGCGAGTTACAGTAGCCAACCCCGTAAAAAAAAGAAACCAAGAATTATAACCGTTCATTTTCATTCAGGATGTACGTTCAACCAAACATCAAAACATTCACCCTGCGTCGGTTTGAAGTTGGGTCAGCGTCACAGACCGTGGTCCAACTTCTAACCGACACAGGGTCGACGCCTTGGGTTTGAACAAAAGGTTATTTTCAATTTGAAATCATCATAAATTTCTGAGTTAGCTTTTTCCGTCATTTGAATACCCATGTTATACGTCTACGGCCATTATAAATATCTTACTCTTCCAGTGTGGAGACAGTCTTTATACGTCAGAATCTGACGTATATAGACGTCAGATTCTGACGTCTAAAGAGTTAAGACGGTCCCCGCACTAAACGGGTTTTAGAGAACAAACTACGTCAGAATCTGACGTCTATAGGCGTCAGATTCTGACGTCTAGAGAGTTAAGACGGTCCCCACACTAGAAGGGTTTGAAAGAACAAACTGGGATTTTATTAACGGTCTGATTTTCTTAGTGTGATTAAATGCATGCGATTCAAACACATGTCTCCACAGCGTCGTTTTACATTGTTGAGTCATTGACATTGTGTACTGCTCTATAAATTTGGTGAAGCCATGGAGATAGTGGAGTACTATCTCCATGGTTGAGAGAAGCTTGTCAACATGATTCAAGGATACCAGATCACTGTTCGCCATGCTAAAGCCGACAGAAACTTTTCTAAACCCACCAGCTGCACCACAAGCATTATAGCAGTGGAACGACTACGTTCAACGAAATGATCCAGATTTTCGATGGTTCAGTATTATTGGCTGGTGGAATGCTTTTGACATTTACACTAGGCTACAGAACATCCTAATATATATTTTGAATCTGACGCTTTTGATTGATATAAAAAAGGATACATCCCTCTTCTGTGTAGGGGAGTGCCAGGTTAGAGGTACCAGTGTTGGCAATATAGCTGTAGAACGATACCTCCAGTGTGTAACAGAACGAGTTCTCATCTAGACTGCCACCTAGTGTCCTAGAAAAACACAAATAAAAGAGGATAATCAGATAACAGCCAGTCAATATAACATACATTATTACAACATCCTGACCAAGCATGATCCATGGAAATGGGGATACTTTACACTAAAAGTCCTTTTAATCTTTTCAAGCCTGGATTTACCATTGTCATATTCATCCACTACAAGCCGCGAATTGCTTTCTCAATTCTCGACTTGTAGTGGATGAAGATGACCTGAAGTGGGTGGTAAATGAAAAAAAATATGTTGTTATTATTAACAGTTTCGTGAAAATTTTCTTTCTAAAACCCACAGGTGTAGGAAATCGCGTCATTCTTCAGAGATTCAAAATGGTCGTGAGGGCTTAAAGGGGTAAAGGCTTTGTAGTGTGTATTAGGACAACACTATACTGCCCTTGAATGTATAGAATCAGAAGCTGCTTACTTGAACATCTACTGCGTTTTGGCTTTAGACGGCAGTATACTATAAAAATGTATTTGCCCAATAATTCGTAATCTCTCAGACAGCCAAACTGCTGAAAATGACATTGACAGCCCCAAAATCAATCCTTTAACATATGATGCAAGTTGATACCATTTTAATTGTCGTGTTCGTTGCTTGGTGGCAGCGGGACAGTGAACTGGGGGACAAAACTCCCTTCCTAGACAAAGTGTGACGTCTAAATGCTGCTAATGGTGATGCCACTTTACACCACTATTCATATGTAGGTTACTATACAGCTCAGGGTGGTCTTTGTCGCAGTGGAAACCTCAGGAAACTAGATTATATTGGGTTGAGTGGCAAACTTTAACAAGCATCCCCAGGTGAAAATGAACCTATACAGAAATTGTAATGATTTCAAAGCACAACAAGAGGTTTAAGACTTCATACACATCTTTGTCATGTTATTAAGAATATGTCAGCAGACACGCGACGCTCGTCCAGTGTTGTGTTTAAATGCTGGCCCAGCGTACTAGGCAATGGTCCACCATTCAAATTATAACATATTGGGTACTGTTCGTCGGCGATGTATATTATTCAAAGTCAACGAACAGTTAATATGTTATAGGCCCTAATTTGAACTCGCAATATTAATTATCTGGTTCAGGGTCAATATTATTAAGATTTTGGACTGATGCCATAACATGTTAATAATAATTGCGAGGTCTGCATACTGACAAACAGTTATTGGGTGACAGTTGCAATATATTTTTTTTTATAAATTATACAATTATAGGCCTATATACTACTATATCTCTATATCCGCGGTGCAAGGCAAAAAGCAAATATTATGTCCTGATATAAACAATAGGCTGTGATCGCAGATTAGGGTATTTGCAGGACAAGTTAAGCACTTAGTAAAGTGTCCTTAACCCTTATCCTGCTAAGTTAATCTATTTAAATTTTCAACCACTAGAGGTTGTGTCTCGCCTCCGCGATCCACAACCTCAAGTGGTTGAAAATTACTCATATTTGTTCAATTTGACACCAAACATGAACAAATCTTGATGTTAAAACAGTCATTTCATTCCCAATAACAGTGCTGATAAAACGGATTAAAAAAATGTGATTAAAAGGCAAAGGGTTAGCTTGCCCGTCAGGTGTAGTCAGTAATCCACACCGTAAGCTTCCGTGAAACCGCGGACGCTTTGTCAACGTCACTCAGCTATTACGGATCGCTAGTGTTTCCAACAACGTCATTATAGCGGCAGTGGGTTTGAGTACCGTGCAGATGTGTTAGATACGCCTTAATAGAACACATTCGCATAACTAAATTCGGGATAGTTACCGCAGCCGTACTGATAGAAATTAAGATTTTAGTATGTATATCTTTATACTACACACATGGTGCTAAAAATCCTTATTATTAAACAATATTCATTTACATGTTTATGTGGTTCACCGTGATAAATACAATGTGTCCATACAGTATTATACATGATTACTGCCATCACGTTTTTATATTTAAGTAACTAGAAAAGTGTTTTCCCTATAGCGAAAACGAGATCGTCCCCTCCATATCGATTTTTTAAAATTAAAAATAGACGCCATTTCTTTACGTCGTTCAACTGCAATCGAGACCTTCAATCTCATTTCGCGACCGGGTACATGAAAAATCACGAGCGATTCAGATTAGCGGTTCTTGAGATATCGTGCTCACAAACCATGTTCTTGGGATATCGCGTTCACAAATCCCTGCGAGCGGCGGCGGCGGAAACGGCTATTAGATGAACACATACATGCATCCCTGGGATGCATAAATATCTATATAATTAGCTCGAAAACCTGAGTCTGATGACGAGGCCAAGGTAAATATAGCAAGATTACTCAGCGAAAGACGATTTAGAGAAACAAACGCGGTATTAACCAGCACATAAGAACCATTGGCATAACGTGAGTTGAATGACGGCCCAACATCTCAGACAGCGGCTCATCGACTATAAGCAACCGTGCCCCAGGTGTGGTGTGTTCCTCGGACAGCTTCCTCATCAAACACATTGACCCAATGTTGGTTTACTGTTGGGCCACCGTCGCAGACGGTGGCCCAACAGTAAACCAGCATTGGGCGAGCGTCTCCAGTCTGCCGGGTCAGCCTGGATTCAGAAAGCAGCAGAATATGTGTTTGATCTCTTCGCAGCTGACAATCAATGAGTCGGGTGCCATCAACAAAGATGCCACAACAATTACCTCGCAGCAGCCAAAACATGCCACAGAGAGAAACGAAAATAAACAACAGCAATATCCCGGCAAATACCTTGACTTTGCAATGTTAGTTTAATGTTGGGTCGCCGTGTGCGACGTCGGTCCAACATTAAACCACATACACAGACGTAACACCTCCAACATTGAGCCAGCATAGGGCGGACGTATCTGGTTCAGGGTCAAGAACAGTACGAGATATCGCTGCTGTACAATATGCTGTCTGTCCGTATATTATTTAATAACCTTCCATCACCCAACTATTAAGTCTAAATTTTATACACATTAAGATCCCATATCAATGTGTATACAAATGTCAAGATGTTATGACCCTGTAACCTAAGAATAATATATCATGTAAATAAAAGCATACAACGTCTTTACTGGGATGGAACAACTTATTATTTAACCCTTTCAAGCCTGTATTTACCATCGTCATCTTCACCCACTACCAGTCGCGATTGCTGTCGCAATTCTTGACTTGTAGTGGGTGAAGATGATTTGATGTGGTTTAAAAATAAAAGAAAATTACCATGTATTGGTAAACCAGTTTGCTGGAAATTTGCGTTCTAAAACTCCCTAGTTGTAGGAAAATTAAGTCTGTTTTCAGGGATTTAAAATTATGCTTTAATGCATCGTGAGGGTTCAAAGGGATAAAAATAACTTATTATTTAAAAAATAGAAGCCATTAAAAAAAACGCCACGTGGTCCATGAATAATAGGAAGGAGTTAACCATTTCCTCGCTAAGTTATTTTATTTAAATTTTCACACACATAAAAAATACCCACATTTCTTTAATTTGAGACCAAACATTTGCAAATCTTGGTGTTTAAAATCTCATTCCACTCTATTCCCAACAACTATGATTTAAGGTTCTAATGAAACAGATTAAAAACGATTATAGTCGCGTTTAAAGCATTAAAAGACGAGAGTCGAATTTATTCTTCCAACCAAAAATATGACTGTCGGGCCTAAATAATAAGAGGTTGGGCCAAATTTGAGATTATGTCGTATAAGCTGGGCGGTTAGATCCGGACAGATGACCTGGACATAACTGAGAGACAAAGAATCATCTTTCTCCTGTTTAAGGATATGACCTCGCCACACTGACGTCAGCGGAACTTAGTCGTCTTAGCTGCTCTATTTGTAATTACAGTTTTGATCTACAATCTAAAATTACACAGCCTTTCCGGCTGTATTTGTAATTAGAGGTTCAGAAAGAAAACTAAGCTAATGAGCTTAAAATTATCCAAAACTTCCGCGTTTTTTTTTGTTTTCTCTGACGTAACATACGATACAGGGGTTGTCTTGATATAACGCTCCAGAGACCAAACAAAAGGCCATGATGTGTACACAGCAAAGCATATATAACAGAGAAACTCTCTGGGTCGTGCAAATTTTCAATTTGAGTAGAAAATACTGTCGCAAATCATTCTTAATCTGGGTTTTGTGCCACATTAAACGACAGTCAACACACGATATAAGGTCATATCGTCGCCTCGGAGCTAAATGATCCTATCTGCCACTCTAACGAGTGTCAGATAGGAACCTTTAGCTCCGAGGCGACGATATGTTGGCCCAACATCTTATTATATCCTTTTCTATAATTCGCAGCAAAGGTAAACTGCATGGGTCTCAACGTATTATAGCAACCTCCCAGTTGTGTTATGATGAGTCAATATCTTGTGTCCTACGATAATCATTAAGTGTTTGACTGTCGTAGTAGCATCGCGCTATTTGAGAAGGTATTCAAAATCCACGGTTACCAAGACTACATAAGTCCAGGAGCTCCCGCTCCGAATTAGAATTTGATTTAAGCAATTTTGTATAGGGTTATTAATGTAGTCCTAGTCTAGGTCAAAAATCAAGACGCAAGACAACTAGGTCTAAGAAGCCCAGTCTAAGAGTAAGATAAGAACTAGACAGTCTGTCAGAGATTGCAAACCTCCATTGAAATTAATGATCCTAATCAGTATCCCAGTAATGGTCTACCTATCTGGCATGGTTTACCCGATATCAGGCCAATCGAGTTAACTAATAGCTGATTTACGGTCATTTTGAATTCGATATAAATTAGTTAAAAACTTAGGGTGCATCCTCCCCCGAAACCTCAAATTTTGTTTTATAGTAATGGACTAACATCTAACACAGTTTGCAAAATATTGGGCATGTGAAAGTAAATAATGGCCGATAGGGGGCCATTTTGTATTTGATCGAGTCAGAATTTTTCAAGATGCATCCTCAGCTGAAATCTCACATTTCATTCTATAGTAATCGTCTAGCTATCTAGCATGGTTTACCAAATATCGGCCATGTGAAAGTGAATAATGGCCTAAAGGCGGCCATTTTGAATTTGATCACAAAATTTTCCAAGATGCATCCTCAGCTGAAATCTCACATTTCATTCTATAGTAATGGTCTAGCCATCTAGCACGGTTTACCAAATATCGCCCATGTGAAAGTGAATAATGGCCGATAGGAGGCCATTTTGAATTTGATCAAGTCAAAATTTTTCAAGATGCATCCTCTCCTGAAATCTCACATTTTGTTTTATAGTAATGGTCTAGCCATCTAGTACGGTTACTAAAAACCGGCTATGTGAAAGTGAATAATGGCCGATAGGCGGCCATTTTGAATTTGATCGAGTCAATTTTTTTCAAGATGCATCCTCTCTTGTAATCTCACATTTTGTTTTATAGTAATGGTCCAGCTATCTAACACGGTTTACCAAATATCAGCAATGTGAAAGTAAATAGTGGCCGATAGGCGGCCATTTTGAATTCGATTGAGTCGAAAGTTTTCAAAAGGCATCCTCTCTCGAAACGTCACATTTTGTTTTATAGTAATGGTCTAGCTATCTAGCACGGTTTACCTGATATCAGGCCTATCGAGGTAAATAATGCTGATTGTCGGCCATTTTGAATTCGTAAGTTAAAAATTTTCAGGGTGCATCCTCCCCCGAAAACTCACACTTTGTTTTATAGTAATCAGGTAATGGTCTAGCCATCTAGCACGGTTTACCAAATATCAGCCATGTGAAAATGAATAATGGCCGAAAAGGCGGCCATTTTAAATTTGATCAAGTCAATTTTTTTCAAGATGCATCCTCATCTGAAATCTCACATTTCGTTTTACAGTAATGGTCTAGCCATCTTGCACGGTTGACCAAATAACGGCCATGTGAAAGTGAATAATGGCCGATAAGCGGCCATTTTGAATTTTATCAAGTCAAATTTTTTCAAGATGCGTCCTCTCCTGAAATCACACATTTTGTTTTATAGTAATGGTCTAGCCATCTAGCACGGTTTACCAAATAACGGCCATGTGAAAGTGAATAATGGCTGATTGGCGGCCATTTTGAACATTGACAAAATGATTTTTTTCAAAATACATTCTCTCCTGAAGCCTTACAATTTGTTTTATAGTAATGGTGTAGATATCTTGAGCGGTTTTCATGATATTCCACAATATCAGGCCTGTCGAGGTGAATAATGGCTGATAGGCGGCCATTTTGAATTTTATCAACTTCAAATTTTTCAGGATGCATCCTCTCCTGAAACCTTACAATTTATTTGATATTAATGGTGTAGCTATCTTGAGCGGTTTTCATGATATTCCGCAATATCAGGCCTGTCGAGGTGAATAATGGCCGATAGGCGGCCATTTTTAATATTATTGACTTTAAATTTTTCAAGATGCATCCTCTCCTGAAACCTCACAATTTGTTTTATAGTAATGGTGTAGTTATCTTGAGCGGTTTTCATGATATTCCGCAAAATCTTTCAGTCGGATTTACCGATGTTATAAATTAGGTCAAAGTGCTGGGTCAACTTCAAGGTCAAGGTCCAAAAACCTGAAAAGGCACAACTAGGGACCTTAGAGAACATGTATGTGCAATATGACTGTCATCGGCCCAGTACTTTTCAAGATCTGCTCCGGAAACGAAGTGCGCGTCAAAACGTCTAAATAGGTCATAGTTCTGAACCAGAAGTAGGTCAAAGTTCAAATACCCCAAAAGGCACAACTAGACCCCCTAGGGGTGTTGTGTGTAAAATTTGAAGACAATCGGACAAGTACTTTCAGAGATATGCTCCGGAAACGAATTGTTTACGGACGGCCCAACGGCCCAACGCCGTCACATCATCATTTTCTCCTCTGCAACCTTGCGTATTGAATTCAGATTAAAAATATTTTAACCCGTCCATTAGCCACCTGGAAGTAACCCACATACCAAAAATTGTTATCCTAGCTTATTTTCTCACAAAGTTATAAGCAAAAGTAGAGGCCAAAAAAAAACGGAGGTAGAATCTATAGCTCCCTTCGCTCACCTACGGTGACGGCGGGAGCTAAAAAATGTCATCAGAGAAGATTGCTACATTTTCTAGAATGATAGACCTGTGGGTTGATGTATTAGAATACAAGAGCAGCGTGCGTTTGGGGGAAATATGTTAACTCTTTAAGTGTGGGGACCGTCTTTAGACGTCAAATCCTGACGTGTGAAGACGGTCCCCACACTGGAAGAATTTAAATATTTCTAATGGCCGTAGACCCATAACATATTCAAATGAATCGGAAAGAGCTAACTAAGACATTTGTGAGGATTTGAAATTGAAAAAAAACATGGTTGAAACAAAAAAATTCAGCGTTTTAAGGGGTAATTTGAGGCTCGACATGAGAGTGATTTGAGCCATATCAAGGGAATTAGATCACAATATTTAGCTTTAAAACAAACCGATTTCAAATGATGACACTGATATCAATCACTTTTATAGATATAGCGTTTACACAGCATGGCTCAACAGAATTATTTTTGTTTTTTAAACCATGGAGACCAAAAGTTTTATTAAATCATCACAGATGTCCTTGTTAGCTTTCTCCGCTTCATTTGAATACCAATGTTACGGGTCTACGACCATTATCAATATTTCATTTTGTTTAACCCTTTAACCGCCAAATTATTCAATTTGAATTTTCACCCACTTGAAGTTGTGTCTCGCTGGCGCGATCCACAACTTCGAGTGTGTGAAAATTATTTAGATTTGACAAAATGGAGGTCAACTCTTTTCAAATCTTGCTGGTCACATTTTATCTTGAACATTTTAAAAATGTGGTACTTAATGTGCTAATAAAAAATAAAAAACCCGAATATATGCGGCACCGGCGGTTGAAGGGTTAATGCTGTGACCGTCCTGCGCTGCAAGGGTTGAAGCACTAAGTCATATAATTTAATTTTTTATCTCCAACATCCGTCATTTGATTGGCTAAAAACAATAAAAACGCTTATGGTCGTGGTTAGGGGTGGGAGGGTTAATAATAGCGCCACAGGCGTGTGTGTTATCATGGCAAATAATTCTGATAAAATGGGCAAGAAATAAATAATGAATCATAAACAACAGGTACAACATAAATTCAGTACTAGCACAACATTACCATTATGGTAACACAACCAAGGTGTACATCTGCGGTCCACTGGTAAAATAGTAGAAGAATACGTCAGTTTGAACGAAAATATTAGATTCCCTGATGCACGATAGTAAAATGGTATTATGTGTCGCAGGCACACGACCATGAGCAGGTGTTGGTCAGCTGGACAGGCGACCTGATACATTGTCCACTTAACACAAGATTCTGAACCAATGTTGGGTTAAAGGTGGGCCGACGTCGTATACGTGCCCTAACAGTAACCTAACATTAGGTCTACGTCTTGTGCTGGTTCGGATCTCTACATAAAACACAAGTTATGATTATCCTCCAATAATAAATCTACGTTCTAAATGCAATAAACGAGAGCATATAGCGTTGTCCGATGTTGTTACGGATCATAATATGATAGATTTGTCGATATACCTATTCCTTTCTATAATTAGGGACCTCAACACACGCTCAGATGCCCAGAATTCACCTCATTTCATGCATTTTGTGACCAGGTCGTGTGAAGTGTATTTTCACAATGGAATTATGACAAATCATAGCAACTAAAACGCGAAAAAAACATGCACAGAATAAAGATTTATAATCACTTATTCTTATTATGCATATATTTTACGGAAAATAAATAAATATAAGCTAAATATGCTATGTAATAGACACCGGTTGCCGGCACCGACGAAAACGTCGCCATGTACGTCACAAAATGGTGTTTTTGTTGTCATTTTTTCTGGACGTACCCAGCTATCTCGCGCTGGCGCATGTGAGCCTACATGTAAATGTGGATATAATTTGCATATTCATAATCTCTAGGTCTTGTAGTTTCTATCAACTACAAAAAACATTGTGTAGTCCCGAATTTAAATATTCTTTTCACGATTTTAAATCTTTGCTGGTCAATTCCAATGCTATTGAAACTTAAATTTCTATGTTTTTGGGCGCGATTTGGTACATTAGATAGTTGTTTAATAATAAATATCATAAATGTACTTCAAAAATTGACGGCTCACGTGCGCGGGCGGGTTTCAGCAGGTGTCAGTGTACAACGCACCGACTATCAGGCGCGCTCGATGTAAGCAAACGACGACAATCAATGCCAGTGACAAGACTACATAAGTCCAGGAGCTCCCGCGACGAATTAGAATTTGATTTAAGCAATTTTGTGTAGGGTTTTTAATGTAGTCCTAGGCTAGGTCAAAAATCAAGACGCAAGACAACTAGGTCTAAGAAGCTCAGTCTAAGAGTAAGATAAGAACTAGACAGTCTGTCAGAGATTGCAAACCTCCATTGAAATTAATGATCCTAATCAGTATCCCAGTAATGGTCTACCTATCTGGCACGGTTTACCCGATATCAGGCCAATCGAGGTAACTAATAGCTGATTTACGGTCATTTTGAATTCGATATAAACTAGTTAAAAACTTAGGGTGCATCCTCCCCCGAAACCTCAAATTTTGTTTTATAGTTTTGGACTAACATCTAACACAGTTTGCAAAATATTGGGCATGTGAAAGTAAATAATGGCCGATAGGGGGCCATTTTGAATTTGATCGAGTCAGAATTTTTCAAGATGCATCCTCAGCTGAAATCTCATATTTCATTCTATAGTAATCATCTAGCTATCTAGCACGGTTTACCAAATATCGGCCATGTGAAAGTGAATAATGGCCTAAAGGCGGCCATTTTGAATTTGATCAAATCAAAATTTTCCAAGATGCATCCTCAGCTGAAATCTCACATTTCATTCTATAGTAATGGTCTAGCCATCTAGCACGGTTTACCAAATATCGCCCATGTGAAAGTGAATAATGGCCGATAGGAGGCCATTTTGAATTTGATCAAGTCAAAATTTTTCAAGATGCATCCTCTCCTGAAATCTCACATTTTTTTTTATAGTAATGGTCTAGCCATCTAGTACGGTTACCAAAAACCGGCTATGTGAAAGTGAATAATGGCCGATAGGCGGCCATTTTGAATTTGATCGAGTCAATTTTTTTCAAGATGCATCCTCTCTTGTAATCTCACATTTTGTTTTATAGTAATGGTCCAGCTATCTAACACGGTTTACCAAATATCAGCGATGTGAAAGTAAATAGTGGCCGATAGGCGGCCATTTTGAATTCGATTGAGTCGAAAGTTTTTAAAAGGCATCCTCTCTCGAAACGTCACATTTTGTTTTATAGTAAAGGTCTAGCTATCTAGCACGGTTTACCTGATATCAGGCCTATCGAGGTAAATAATGCTGATTGTCGGCCATTTTGAATTCGTAAGTTAAAAATTTTCAGGGTGCATCCTCCCCCGAAAACTCACACTTTGTTTTATAGTAATCAGGTAATGGTCTAGCCATTTAGCACGGTTTACCAAATATCAGCCATGTGAAAATGAATAATGGCCGAAAAGGCAGCCATTTCAAATTTGATCAAGTCAAATTTTTTCAAGATGCATCCTCATCTGAAATCTCACATTTCGTTTTACAGTAAATGGTCTAGCCATCTAGCACGGTTTACCAAATAACGGCCATGTGAAAGTGAATAATGGCCGATGAGCGGCTATTTTGAATTTTATCGAGTCGAATTTTTTCAAGATGCATCCTCTCCTGAAATCACACATTTTGTTTTATAGTAATGGTCTAGCCATTTAGCACGGTTTACCAAATAACGGCCATGTGAAAGTGAATAATGGCCGATTGGCGGCCATTTTGAACTTGGACGAGTTGAATTTTTTCAAAATGCATCCTCTCCTGAAGCCTTACAATTTGTTTTATAGTAATGGTGTAGATATCTTGAGCGGTTTTCATGATATTCCACAATATCAGGCCTGTCGAGGTGAATAATGGCTGATAGGCGGCCATTTTGAATTTTATCAACTTCAAATTTTTCAAGATGCATCCTCTCCTGAAACCTTACAATTTATTTGATATTAATGGTGTAGCTATCTTGAGCGGTTTTCATGATATTCCGCAATATCAGGCCTGTCGAGGTGAATAATGGCCGATAGGCGGCCATTTTTAATTTTATCGACTTGAAATTTTTCAAGATGCATCCTCTCCTGAAACCTCACAATTTGTTTTATAGTAATGGTGTAGCTATCTTGAGCGGTTTTCATGATATTCCGCAAAAATTTTCAGTCGGATTTACCAGTGTTATAAATTAGGTCAAAGTGCTGGGTCAACTTCAAGGTCAAGGTCCAAAAACCTGAAAAGGCACAACTAGGGACCTTAGAGAACATGTATGTGCAATATGACTGTCATCGGCCCAGTACTTTTCGAGATCCGCTCCGGAAACGAAGTGCGCGTCAAAACGTCTAAATAGGTCATAGTTCTGAACCAGAAGTAGGTCAAAGTTCAAATACCCCAAAAGGCACAACTAGACCCCCTAGGGGTGTTGTGTGTAAAATTTGAAGACAATCGGACAAGTACTTTCAGAGATATGCTCCGGAAACGAATTGTTTACGGACGGCCCAACGGCCCAACGGCCCAACGGCCCAACGCCGTCACATCATCATTTTCTCCTCTGCAACCTTGCGTAATGAATTCAGATAAAAAATATTTTAACCTGTCCATTAGCCACCTGGAAGTAACCCACATACCAAAAATTGTTATCCTAGCTTATTTTCTTACAAAGTTCTAGGCAAAAGAAGAGGCCAAAAAAAACGGAGGTAGAATCCATAGCTCCCTTCGTCTCACCTACGGTGACGGCGGGAGCTAAAAATATGACGTCATGTTTCCTCAGTAATGCTCGCCGCTGGGATAACTAGAGATTGCATTATTTCTTGTATTTTTCTTTAGGCCTAATGTGTTTTTAATGATGTGTTTGCATTGAAAATATTATGATTAGGCCTAGGTCTATATATATTTTCTTATTTGGGCTCCGTTGTTCTGATCTCGCCACGCTTCAAACTCATCAGTGCGGGGACCACGTGTTGTGCGCATGGTGCTGTAATTTATACATAGCATGAGTGGACCAGAGCGTGGTTTGCTGATGCGCGTGCGTACGCGGCATGTCCGGCCATAATGTAAATAAACACAAACACGTGCTGCTATATCATGTGGACAAATCAATAACGTTAGTTATATCTTCAGCAATCAGCAGATTCCATGGCAATACATAATATAGCCTATGACTGAGCAAGTGCTATATGCTATGCTCACAGGTTTTCTAGATGCCGACATCTCGCTGATATTCCACTTTATCTATCATAATATATAGGCCCCCAATACAAACTCAACTATAGTCTACCAACAGCTGCTTTGAGTTGGTACTCCAGCAGTAGGCCTACCTCCCAATCAATGAATCGTGGCCAATGTGGAGTATCAGGCTGGAGGGGGGGGGGGGGGGGGTAGGACCGGTTGACTATTGAAAGATGCAACAGTTTTTGATGCCACAGTCTAGAGCTACTACAAAATAGACTTAACGGCCCTAGCAGGCCTAGTCATTCATTGCAATTGAAACATGAAATGGAAAGATCTCTCCATTGTCAAGTAAAGTCTGGGCCTATATGTGTAATTTGTAATCACACCCTCGTTCATCCGAAAATGAAAGCTAGTGTTTGCTGATTAAACTCAGTCAATTCTCAACTGATTTTCATGACAATTTGCGAGTACTATTTTTATGCCTCCGCGAGCCTGCGGCTGGAGGCATAATGTAGTCGGGTTGGGTTGTCTGTCAGTCCGGATTACATTTTTTTTCGAACGGGAGGGTAAGACAGGAAGGGGGTGGTCAAGGATTATTAAAAAAAAAATCAGTCAGGGTGGGCACATGGGGGGTTTTAACAAATATGTATTTTTAGGGTCTTTTTTTCATTTAACTCAGTACTGTAGCCTCTGTGGATTACATTTATTTACGGGCGGGGAGGGTCAGGCCGTGGGGGGAATCAAGGCCAATTTGATTTTTTTGCCAGGGGGCTGTGGGGGGTTCAAAACAAATTTGAACAAAAAATTAGGAGGGGTCAAGGCAAATTATTACTTTTTTTTCATAACTTCCGTCTGGATTACTTTTTTTTCAAATGGGAGAGTAAGGCAGGAAGATGGGATGATCCGGCCAATTAAATCAATTCAGGCTGGGTGGGCACATGGGGGTTTTAACAAATATTTATTTTAAGTGTCTTTTTTTCATTTAATGCAGTAGCCTCTGTGGATTACATTTATTTACGGGCAGGGAGGGTCAGGCCGGGGAGATGAGGGCCAAGACCAATTTGATTTTTTTGTCATGGGGGGCTTTGGGGGGTTCAAAACAAATTATAACAAAAAAGTGGGGGGGGGGGCGAGGCAAAGTATTTTTTTTTTTCTATAACCTCCGTCCGGATTACTTTTTTTTCCAATGAGAGTAAGGCAGGAAGGGGGGATGATCCTGGCCAATTTAAAAAAATCAGGCAGGGTGGGCACATGGGGGGTTAACAAATATTTATTTTTAGGGTCTTTTTTTCATGTAACACACTAGCCTCTGTGGATTACATTTATTTACGGGCGGGAAGGGTCAGGCCGGGGGAGGGGGTGGGAGGGTCAAGGCCAATTTGATTTTTTTTGCCATGGGGGCTGTGGGGGGTTCAAAACAAATTTGAACAAAAAAGTAGGTGGGATCAAGGCAATTTTTTTTTTGTAAAACCTCCATCCGGACTACTTTTTTTCAAATGGGAGGGTAAGGCAGGAAGGGGGATGATCCAGTCCAATAAAAAAATTCAGGCAGGGTGGGCACATGGGGGTTTTTACCAAATATTTATTTTTAGGGTCTTTTTTTCATTTAATGCAGCAGCCTCGGTGGATTACATTTATTTACACAGGCAGGGAGGGTCAACGGGATTATTTTTTTTTCAAATGGGAGGGTAAGGCAGGAAGGGGATGATCCAGTCCGATAAAAAATTTCATGCAGGGTGGGCACATGGGGGGTTTTAACAAATATTTATTTTAGGTTTTTTTTTCATTTAACGCATTAGCCTCTCTGGATTACATTTCTTTACGGGCGGGGAGGGTCAGGCCGGGGGGTGGGGTGGGTTTGGTCAAGGCCAATTTGATTTTTTTGTCATGGGGGATTGTGGGGGGTTCAAAACAAATTTTGGGGTTCTACATGTAGGCAAATTAATATATTTTTTTTCTATAACTTCCGTCCGGATTACTTTTTTTTCAAATGGGAGGGTAATGCAGGAAGAACCAACAGACGTGTGATGTGCCATGACAAGTGGACACATAATTAATGATAAATCACATTTGGTTGTCATGGATACCATAAACACAATAAAGGAAATGCAGTTGCCATGGAAACTAAATAGAACAATTCAAGGCTATGAAATAAAACATATCTATGTATAAAGATCTTCACCTCTTTTGGACATTAAATGCAAGATGAATTATAATCATGATAATGGTTGCCATGGAAATCATAAAAATGATAGCAAGCAATGGAGAGGTAGAATCTAGTTGCCTACAATTGACAGATTTTGTTTTCACCACATTGTAACATGAAAATTAATTAAAAATTAATAGTTGCCATGGAAACCACAAACAAAAAATGGGGTTGCCATGGGAACTTAGTAAAATACTAAATGATTCAAGGCTATCAATTAGGAAAAATGGAGTTAGACATCTTGAATTGAAATATATTCAACATAAAATTTATGATAAATTATAATGGTTGCCATGGAAATTGTAAAAATATGAAGAAAATTCAGTTGCCATGGAAAATAAATCAGACAATTTAAGTAGCAACTAAAAACAAGGCTGTATACTATATATACAGGCTAGAATTCAAAGATATTGTCTTTACTATTTTCTTAACATAAAATTAATGATAGATCAATAGTTTCCATGGAAACCACAAATATATGATAAGAATGGGATTGCCATGGAAACGAAATAGAACAAGTCAAGGAAAAAATGTGGTGGTATATATATATCCAGAATTGAAAATGTTATTTTAACCATTTCTTAACATAAAATTAATGATAAATTTATAATTACCATGGGAACCACAAATAAAAATTGGGTTGCCATGGGAACTTACTAAGTAAAATACCCTAAAGCTGCGGAGGAAAGAATAAAAAGTATTTTTTTTTAAAATGTGTGTGCTTCTCAGCATTTTTATTGAATAAGTAATGGTTTACAGTAAAAAAAACCCTGTAATTTTATTGTATCACTGTTGGTAGATAATGGTTGCCATGGAAACAAGCTATTGTTAATATCGAGATGCGAAAAGTGAAAATTAATATATAAAAACATCTTAGGTCTGATTATACAGGTCATATTGATAAAAAAAACAGATTTTGTGTTGAATGCTTGGAAGTATGTAGCTGAAATAAGTGAGGTAGAATTAGTTTTTTTTCCCTCTTCAGAATAGTTTTCGCCTTTAACTTCCATGTTTACCATGCAAACCCATTATAAAAATCTCTAACATTTTGAAACACACATTACCAATAACTTTGCACTCGATTGTCCGATTTCAAAAATGTAAAAAGCATTATGCTCAGCAGCATAAGATCTATCTATAGTGCTACTTTTTGAAGTCATACCGTTTACTTGAAAATTTAATTGAGGTCCCTACTATAATCTACAATGGGAAGCCAGTATAATCAGAAATGCATTTGCATCATGCATTTCTGGTATAATGTATATGTACATTACAAAAATAGAAACTAATATATAATCTACTCCAGCGTATCATCCGCCTCGGGAAACGGTCGCACAACTCAAAGAGTTTTCATTTCGCCCCATGGGAATTAAAGGGATCAATCTGCCAATTTGTAAAGTGGTATACAAGTATTTTTAATCCCCACAAGCCGATATATCCGAGCTGTTCACTGAAAGTATTCAGTTGGGCCGCGGCTTCACACACACACAAAATAAAATGTATTATAAATTGAAAAATGTGCATAGATTTACGTAATATAATAATTATTGAGAACATCGTTCAATAAAGGAACAATAAATTGGCATAAATAACTATACAAGAAAATCGAAATGTGTAAGATGTACACTGAAGCTATTTATTGTCGGATGACTTCTAAATGTATCTATTTTTTTTTTCTCAATTAGAAAATTATCTAATCCGGATCACGTGAGCAAATACATTGTCTTTTTAATGCTTGTGTTAACAGCTGTTAGAGTAATAAATGCCTTGAATAGATAGAGCGCACTCCGCTTGTGAAAAGAGACGCTGCTGTTTTCTTGACTAGTAACAGCTGTGGTCGAGTTCAAAGTGAGCCCGGAATCTTGATGTGAAAAAAGGCGGATTAGATGTAACCTTGGCGTATTTCCCAATGCTTTATATGTTGGTCGAGGGCACTAATTAGCAGTGCTAATTTATATCGCTAACATTCCTCACTGGATCGTCTTCACAACGAGAATGTCTGGATTGAGTAGTGATGTGTGTGAATAACGACGAATGGACACCTTGTCCCCTGGCAGTCAAAGTGTCGTATTGGAGTGGCACATACAACACTTTGACTGCTGGGCGACGATATATATATATTATATTATATTATATTATCGCACTTGTAAAGGATGTCCTTCATCCGCGTATCTGTGGCTTCCATGACGACATACTTGAACATTTTGCAGACCAGATGGCATGCATAATTTAAAAAACACGAACCTTTTAATCTCCAGGGTTAACTTCCGTATGAATATTATTCTCTGGAACTTACTCCGTTAGAAAAAATATTATTTACACTCCTATATTAGACAAAGGGTGAACTTAATACGAGGTTTTCATTGCATGGTGTCATTAACCTTTTAACCGCCAAATTATTCAATCTGAATTTTCACCCACTTGAAGTTGTGTCTCGCTGACGCGATCTACAACTTCAAGTGAATGAAAATTATTCAGATTTGACAAAATGGAGGTCATCTGTTTTCAAATCTTTCTGATTGATGTCACATTTTATCTTTAACATGTTTAAAAGGTGGTACTTAATGTGCGAATATATAATGAAAACCCGAATATATGCGACACCGGCGGTTAAGGGATTAAGAAATATTCCTCAGTAAACAGTATACATGTACATAATATAGTAAACAGTGTTGAAGATCCTCTGTGCCTCATATTAACCTTTCGTCTCATTTATTCACCACACGACATCATTATCTTTTAAATAAAACTCATTAAAAAAATCGATGTAACCACGCAATCAAATATAAAGATGTTCTGGGCATTTTGATGTACTATACTTGAACATTTTTATTCACCTGGAGATTAAATTATGGCAGTAATTCACACCTGAAAGTGGATAACAGTGACAATTTAATCTCGGCGTTAAAAGGGTTAAAGTGCACTCCAGACAAAATCATAGTCTGTGTGTAGAGAATCTGTGAGATTTAATCCCATAAGCTCCACTCCTCACCTTTATTGCAGCCCATGAATTATGTGAATAAAATCGGAAGTGCATTGTAAATAAAAAACTATATAATCCATCAGAATAAGACCGTTTCGAGCTTTTATTTCGTAACATTTTACCAAGGAGGTCATATACTGCTCTGCAAAGGCAAAATGCAGTATCTGCTTACTTTTTAAGTGGGGCCTGCAGGGACTTAGTCCAGCCTTATAGAACCACCTTGATTACACGTGGGCCTTTGATCAAATCAGGTCATTTCATTCACCTAGGT
Organism: Flabesymbios commensalis; assembly: GCA_964017125.1. NCBI lineage: Eukaryota > Metazoa > Annelida > Polychaeta > Terebellida > Flabelligeridae > Flabesymbios > Flabesymbios commensalis. The sequence continues at coordinate 39,230,081 of OZ024902.1, forward strand.
TCACATCGCAAATTAAATGAAAACGGGAAGATGTGGTAGGATGTTACAGCCGGTGTCCACTCTTATGTCCGTTCTATATATTCACCAGGTGGCGTTCATCGTAATGTCTCTGTAGCGAGCGCGATGATTTCTGGGTATATCATTATCCCGTTATCGGTTCACACGGACCACTATACCTTAAAAGGATGTTAAGAGAGACCAGAGAAACTTCAAACTTATTTTTAATCGACTGATCAAGTTTTGAGTTAAAAAAAGAAACGATGTATAGTTCTTCGACAAAATAATTATTAGCAAACATCAATCATAATAAGCATACTTGTGAAAACATTTCTTCAATTCGATTACGGCACATTCTAATTCTCTTACATTAAGCCCGGTCTCGCATCACATGGTGACTGGATCGTATTATTCGTATTGTCAACACGGGATAAATTATTAATTCAACAGTTACTATCATATTTTCATTTCAAATGAATTCTGAAATCTATCGATAACAACACAATGTGCTAATTTTCATCACGTTAACAGATCAGCACTATATGCATGATTTCTCTGTTACTGTATTTGAACAAGGAATATAGAAAATTTATATTCCTTGATTTGAAGCAGGCTATTTTGACGATTGTGATCATCTCATCATTTCATATTAATGGGTCGTATCTGTCTTTTATAAAAGCGGCAGATATGGCCCTTTAACATGTACCCATATGATAACCACATGTCTGCCGCCACGCCCATTATATATCCACTGGACTGCAGTTTATTGGGTGCAATTTGGTAGACGACAATGGACAGCATCTTGGTTGAGTTTTTGGTCATTTTCTAAAGCCAGGGAGAGAGAATGTGCAGATCGCGTGTCCACGAAGTGGTCCGTCAGAAAATAATCAATGTCGGTACAAAGCCGGTACATAGCTCGGCCAACTTATAACTCGTTGAAACACAATTAATCTGACGCTAGAACGGTCTGAGCAAAAAAGAGATGTTGACCCAATGTCTTGTTAATGTTAGGCCACTGTCTGCGACACTGGCTCAACATTATTAAATAACTGGGTCAATGACTGGGGTGTTTAGTGGGTTGCTGGACAGCACGCAAACGGCCACAACCTGCATTCAGCCAAATCACTCACTATCAATAATATATCTTTATTATATATTAGCTTTATGCTACCAACCTGGCAAACACGAGGCATTGACCCAATGTTGGTTTAATGTTGAACCACCGTCTACGACGCTGGTCCAACATTAACCCAACGGGTCAATATTTGTGTTTCTTATAACGCATGAATCATATTTATACATGCAGGTCCTTGGCAGCTATATAGATAGGTGTGACGCAGGTGTAATGATACTTGGCGAGTTTAATGTTTTTATTGGAAAACAATAAACCTGCTTAGTTTTTATATACAGTGCTGGCAGACAGTGGCAGTCTATGATCACTATCACTGTTAATCCCCCACCCTCTGATTGTTAAGTCTACCACTGTAAGACATACATACAATCGACATACAGTGTTCTTTAATGCTGCTGCTGTACCATCACGTTTCATTAACCCTTTAACCGTCAAATGATTCAACCGGAATTTTCACCCACCTGAAGTTGTGTCTCGCTGACGCGATCCACAACTTCAAGTGAGTGAAAATTATTCAGATTTGACAAAATGGAGGTCAACTGTTTTCAAATGTTGCTGATTGATGTCACATTTTATCTTTAACATGTTTAAAAGGTGGTACTTAATGTGCTAATTAAAAATGAAAACCCGAATATATGCGGCACCGGCGGTTAAAGGGTTAAGGCTATAGGAGTTATACACCGAGTGATTAGTTTCCGGATGAGGGTTTTTTAAATCATTATTCTTAATGACAGGAGGCAGAGTACGTTTAATAAAGTAACACACGCACATTCATGATTTGGCCTTCATAATAATTTAAATTCAGCTGTATTTTATTAAATTTGTGTTATTTTATTTAACTCTTTAATCGTTAAACACGAGAAAAATCGTGTTCAATCTATTTTATTACAACATTTAATCACATTTAAATGTGTGTTTAAACATAAAAATGTCTAAATTTTGGTCTCAAATTAAACAATATGTGTAACGTTCACCCACTTAAAGCTGTGGTTCGCGTAGCGAAAAACAACGTCAAGTTAGTGAAAATTTAAATAAGATAACTTAGCGGGATAAGGGTTAAGCGAATGCAGAGACACAAAAAACATGTACTATCATCATTTCAAGTATGCATCGTCCTTAGATATGAAAGGGTGTATCTGCTACGTTGTAAAGTGGCAGATACACCCTTTCATATCCAAGGGGACGATGTATTTAACCATACATAATTCGAGGAAAAATAACGTTTTAACATAGTTGAATCACGATGTTTGATATGTTTCTTTACGCACAATAAATTAGAATTAAGATAATTCGACACCGCTATACTGCCGTAAAAGCCAAAACCTAGCAAACACAAAACATTTGTTCAACATATGTACAATGTTGGACCAACATCGAAGATGTTGGGCTGATGTTGTTTAAATGTCACCCAAATGTTTTGTGCTTGCAGGGAAAGCAGTATCTGTTTACTTGTAAAATAAGCATCTGCCAAACTAAGCAGAAAGTGCCTTTTGGCTTTGTAGAGCAGTATTAAGACAGAGTGAAGATGTTCACACGATAAACTTGGATATACAATTTGACGTCTGGTTATGTAGTTCTGTTGTTAAATGCTAAATTGCACTTGGAGCAGGGACAATACTTTGTATTCGCATGACATTTTATACAGTTACAACGAACTTTTTGAAGGTTTGAGCACGTTATCATGCTTATGTAGCATAGATATGCAACATATCGCACTTTTTAAATCAAATTTACGCAAGACAAAATGGCGTCATCCAGCAAAATAGGGACGCTCGGAACATCAACGACATATTAAGAAATTTCATAAAATGCTTAAATGGAATATAATCCCTTTGAGTATTTTATAAAAATTGGTAATTTTCGTTAATCAGGTTAACATCTCAAGATGAACAGTAATGATCATGAGAGCCATCATGCTTAATCTACTTTTGAGAATTAACGTAAATTTATGAATTCGACGGGCGTAAACGCCGTCATCGGTGACACGAGCACAGCTGGCTAAAACACTGCCTAAAAATCTGAATTTTAAAAAATGGTTAGCCAACTGTGTTTGTGTCACCTTTAAAAGGGGCGTTTATTTTTGCTCACCGAGCCGTGACCGCACTGTTCAAGAAGGTAGACTATATTATATCTATCGTTTGTCATAATGACACTTAGTGTTGATGTCACAGCTGTACAGGATATAGTATTATGTAGCGGTAACGACTTATACCGGATGCGATCAACGTCACGCGTATCCGACTATGTGCGTAACACTGTGTCATTGTCGTACAAAGGCAAACAGCAGTAACTGCTTACTTGAAAAGTAAGCAGTTACTGCTGTTCGCCTTTGCAGGGCGGTGTTGTCCTTGTTCAGCCCGGCGTTAATAACTGATCATAGCTGAACACGGCCGTCTAATTACGAATGACCACTTAACACTGTCATATCCCACCATGGGGTGAAAAGGGGGATATGGGCGAATCGTCCAGATGGCAGCTGGCTCGCTGAAATTTTAATTCATGTCGAGCCGTGGATCGCACAGCGGTTCACGGCTCGACGTGAATGAAAAAATGTAATGATATGAACAGTTATGTAACTCCATCCGTCCAATACAGTGTGACTGGGAAATAAGAATATAATATAATATAAACATATTACATGTCATCTGTGCACGCAGGAAGCATGAAGGCAGGATATTTATTCATATTTTATTAATTTATTTATTGCACTCCATAATAGCAAGGAGGTTATATGGATATATATCTCATCGATAATAGAGACAAGACATCAAGACTTTCAAATGTTTGGTCTCAAATTAAACAATTATTGTGGTAAATTTTCCCCATGGCACTTGAAGTTGTGGGTTGCGTTTTTTTAATTTATTGCTTTAAGAGTTAAGATTATAATAATTATGTAAATCTAGAATGCTGGTCTTCCATACCGGTATGGCTTGCGGCGCACCGCCACGTCCACATGCAAGGCGTCCATCTGGACCCCGGGGTGCCGACCCCATGGGGTCCCGGTGTGAGGGCGCGTGCGGACAGCAGGGGGGGGGGGGAGTGAGAAGGCGCCGGTCAAGGTCATTCACCGAGGCGGAAGATCAGCCCCTGATCCACCCGGCGGACCGTATTGTTATGTTTAGATTGGGTGCTATTTCAAGACCTCGGGTTATGGATTAGAATTACGTGCCAGTGATATGTATGAACTATACAAGCAAACACAAAACATTTGTATAACATTTGTACAATGTTGGACCAACGTCGAAGACGTTGGGCCGACGTTGTACAAATGCTATGCAAATGTTTTGTGTTGCTGGGATGCATGAAATGTGCGCTGATGTATGAGGGGGGGGGGGGGTGCTTGACCCCTTTGTCCACCAACATATGTAATGCCGTAATCCACACAATAAGCTTCTTGAGGTGACTTGAAAGTCCAGCACCTGGACGTGTCCTCCAAACATCAGATTCGAACCCGACAAGCTGACGTTTGCAGCCATAACATGTAGCACCACATGCAGAGCGCTTCTTGGCCAACACGGGGAGATCATTGCCCATACGCGCAAGTGGAAATAATGGCTTCAGGCCATCTGCACCGCCAATCGAACATCACATCAACCGAATAATCAATATTTCTGTGACGTTCTCCCTGTGCGGCGTTTTCCATGCGTCGAAACAGCGTTGGACAACCCATTGGGCACACGACGTTGTTGCGACGTTGAATCAACGGTTGATTCAACGTTGCAACAACGTCGTGTGCCCAGTAGTGAATCAACGTCACTGACGTTGATTCAACGTCGTAACAACGTCGTGTGCCCATTGGGAAGGTGCTTTGACTCTTCTCAACAAACAAGAGACATTTTAGCCAACATTAAACCAGCATTGGCTCAAAGTATCGTGTTTGCTGGGTCTAGGCAACTTCTGTTACGGAAAACACCCATTCAATTTCCAGGTGCGACAGTAAACAATCAGAGCGTGTCCAATGGTGATGAGAGGGTCACAGCTTGTGTCATCAATAATGTATTTTATATACACGGGGGCTGTGAGTGTGGCACACATGATATGTATCGTCCCCTTGGATATGAAAGGGTGTATCTGCCACTTCACAAAGTGGCAGATACACCTTTTCATATCCAAGGGGACGTATATGGACATACGCAGGGATAAAAGGCGTCAATACTGATACACATCACACGCGAGCACTTTAGCACCCCCCCCCCCCCCCCACAATGAAACTATCGCCTTAATGTGAGATAAGTCAATTACACGCACATCAACTACATTACATATGCATAATCCACTTCTGAGAAAGTTCGCATAAGCGTATTATAGTTCCGGGTTAATTGCGTTTGTCAATTATCCGCTGGCCTCGGGGGTTTAGAGGAATGGCAATTATCTTAAAATCATGCGAATAACTATGATGCGAAGACATTTTTTTTAAATATCATATCGGTAATAACATCTCCTTTTATGAACGTGTAAAAAATATTTAACCCTCCCATCACACAGGGATTTTTCTCTCGATCTTATTCATCGAGAGATGCAGCAATTCATCAAAATTCATGAAAATGACCTGCTTTTAATTAAAACTTCAATGTCATAATTATATCACTGGAAAGCTCAGAACGTCTTTAATTTTTAGCCTTAAAAACGCAGAAATATTTTTGTATATTATACATTTTTTATTCTTTCATTGCGAAGATCGACTTTAGACGTCAAAATAGGCTAGACGACGTCAGAATCTGACTCCATGGACGTCAGATTCTGACGTCTAAAGTCGGTCCCCGCACTGAAATGGTTAAAGATTATGACAATCTGTCATGACTGAAATTTACTGTGAATGTAAGGGACAAGTGGAGCTTAAGGAATATGGTACTATGTAAGAGAGTGAACCTAGGAAGTGTAGTATGAAAGGAAGTATTATTATTATGATTATAGTGTGACAATATTATACATGGGGAAGATAATAATACTGCTACGTCCCGCTGGCGTTGAAAGGGTGTATCTACTACTTTATAAAGTGACAGATACACCCTTTCAGCGCTAGCGGGACGAGCGTGGTTAGTTAGGCTGTCACAGTGTTTTGTTTGAGAACAGGTGTATAATGAGAGGCTGAATGCGGCCAGGTTAGACGGGCTATGTCAGCAAACGGCCAATTTAACTGCTTTGAAGCGGAGCTGGCCGCCTGCCCGTAATGCCGTGGTATAGCCGGGCGTTCATGGAGCACAATAGACCGGCACGTCACAGGCCCCTGGCCACAAAATACATCGAATTAGCCGGCTCTGGGTGGAAGCTGGTCGTCAGTGCATGAGGAGAGAGAGAGTGGCACATACATATAGGCAGATAGAGCGGCTTTGTGCGGGGTCAGTGTTGAACGCGCCGCTACGCTAGCCTCACCTGCACACACACAGACAGACACAGGCCGTCATCACATCTGGCACTTACTACAGACCTACAGGATCTGCGGACTGAGCCCTGCGCCGTCCCCTCATAAGACTGCCAGAACAGCCCGACCGTCTCCAGCAAGTCATCTGTGGAGGCCTGCAAGGAACCAGCGTGCAGCAGCCGCAGCAGCAGCAGCAGCAGCATCCGCCACACACGCCGACTACCTGGCCTGGCATCGCATGCCAGCGATTCAGGTCCTACCATCGGGTCCTGCCATCAGGCCAGCCAGCTCTGCTACTACTACTGTGCACCGCCGGTTTTAATCCTTGTTTTGCTTTGTTGTCACTATCAGTGTGCCGTTCAGTTGTCTTTAGTTATACACCAGCATGCCCAAAGAACGCCTCCAAAAGGTAACGTCTCATTTTGATTTTCGTTTGGTCTGTTTTATTTTCTATGTGTTTTTTTTTCACTCTGCTTGTGTTCTATTTTGGCGTGTGTAGGCTGTGTGTGTATGCGTGTGTATAGACAGGAGGAGAGAGGGGATAGATGGCAGGGTGGACCAGATGGCACTTGATGGCTGAGTCACTGCCAACTCACCCATGGCCACTGTCACCCTCACTCACACTGTCAACCGTTGCAACCAAACCTCAACGTCCCAATCCCCTTTAAAACCCGGGTATTTTCATCCTGTCTTTAGTAGAGGTCGTAGTCATGCGGTCACGTCCCCCTTGTCGAGAAGGATAGGTAATTCTTGAGAATTTCATTCACATTGGGTAAGAATTACGGCTGCGATTCAGACCAAGGTGAACGAAAATTTCCCGATTTCATAAATACCAAATCATAATACACCTAATGAAATATAATGATAACGTCCTGAATCGTGGTGGATTATCACACCTTTAAAAGTTATTTTAATCCAATTTTTCACATGCTTGAAGTTGTGGCTCGCTACCGCGATCCACAACTTTAAGTGGGTGAAAAATGCTCATATTAGACTGAATATTTACAATTCCCGTCAATTTACATCACAAAAACTGGTAATTGACATGATTAAAAAAAGCATTGAAAACGACCAAAGTCGTGATTAGCGCTTAAAGGGTTAATCAATGAATTATACAGAAAAAATCCACGTAATTTTCGGTCACTTGAAGTTGTGGATCGCGGTAGCGAGACACAACTTCAAGTGGCTGAAAATTTAATGCGAGCTGAATCGGGAGCTCAAATGAATGGTTGAATCACCCCAGGTAAATACCATAAATACACACACGGTCTTGCACTGTGCCCAGATGGGCACTAGCTTTATGTATTATTTTATTTGGCAATATCATTTTATAATAATGTTTATACTTGCCAACTATATACTAGTGCACATATTTCTGTTGATTAGCGTCACTGTTGTTAATTAAGTCATTATCATAGCATCTACTACAAATATCATTCAGTTATTTTTTACTGTGTATCATAACGTATTATAATTATAGTTGTGGCAATTTATTTATTTGCATGCTGGAATAACGAAGAGTTTTGAAGCCACGTTTTTTTTCACGCATGTTGTCGCTACGTCTGGTAATAGTGAAACGACCTTACTTATCGGGCCGTCCAGGTTTGAAAGGGTGCATCTGCCGCTTTACAGAGTGGCAGATGCACCCTTTCAATCCCGAACGGTGACGACTTATCGGGCCGTAGAGCATGAGGTATTCTCAATCTGGACACGAAAATACGGTGGAAGTGTACGGTGGCATACTTGCAGTGCGTCTGATATTTACCTAAAAAAATCACGTTATTTTGTGGACCCAGATGTAAAAGCTTTATAACCACGTAAAGATTAGATTGTTGTAGTTATCTTTAAATTGAACTTTATTATACATAACAAAGTTAAGGCTGTGTTGTACTTTCTTCTTACAATAATACCAAAAGCAAAACAAAATTTCAATTTAATTTCAATTTAACTTTGATTAGCTATTCATTTAATAACACCTTTTAATTATTTGTACCAGTAAAAAAGTATGAGTGATATGTTGAATCAGAATATGTATTCGAATTTCTTGGTCAGGTACTGGCGTAAAATAGTTTATATTGTAAACAGAACACACAACACTGCCCTAGTGGTAATATGTATAAATAATTGCAATTGAAGAATAATCATACAATGGGAATATTATGTGGTTATGTAGCTTTAAGTTTGAGGTTTCAGTTCAAATGTTCATGCTCGTCTGCAGTATGGACTTAATTTGGACGTGTCCACAAGTAAATTGATAATAAACGGTTGTAACATGTACAACTTCACAAGTGGCAGATACGACCCTTTGATACCAAAGTAATACTGCTAAGGTTGCCACGGTACATCAACGGTATTTGAAAAGTGTGGTCTATTACCAGCATCCCTGATATTACAGAAGATGCTGTCCCCGCTATCTTAATATCGTCCCCTTGGATATGAAAGGGTGTACCTGCCACTTTTCAAAGTGGCAGATACACCCTTTCATATCCAAGGGGGCGATGTATTATCCAGGATGGCATCGGTTGACAACAGCATTGTGCGTACTAACCCCAGGGGCTCTACTTCCTCTACAGCATCACACAATCCACACATCCTGGCACCCCAGCAAACACAGGACAATAAACCAATTTTGTTTTAATGTTAGTTCGACGTCGAAGACGGCGGACCAACATTAAAACAACGTTGGGGTGTTTGTCAGGATCGTGATCACTTCACCTTAACCTTTCACTGCCAGACAATTTAATCAGATTTCAATGCTGAGTGAGGTTTGAATTGAATTTCTGCATTAAAATCACCCAAATACCCCAGTTTAATGCATACAAAAAGAGCTCAGCTCGTCCTTCTCTTAAGATGAATAATAGTATTTACTCGTGGTACATTGGCAACTCACATTCCTGTATTAAAATCACCCAATTTTATCAAATACACCGGTTAAATTCATAAAAAGCTCAGGCGTCCTTATATTGATGAATAATATTATTTACTTATGGTGCATCTAGGCAAGTCATAATATCCCTGCATTAAAATCACTTAATTTTATACCGTCAGTTAATATATAAAAACTATTCTTGTAGGGAATTATATTTTTTTACTCGTGGTGCACATTCACATTCCTGGATTAAAATCACCCTATTTTATTAATACTCCAGTTTAACATATATAAAATCTAGGAGCGACTCTTTCTTGTGATAAAATATCTTATTTACTCGTGGTGCATAGGCAAGTAACGTCTCTGCATTAAAATCACCAATTTTTATTATTACCGATGTTTAATTAGTTAGTATATAAAAGCTAAGAGCGAAGCCTTCTTGTGATAAAATATGACATTCCTGCATTAAAATTCCCGAATTTTATTAATATTCCAGTTTAATATAAATATAAAAGCTAAGAACGACTTATTTAATTTGATCGTGGTGCATACTTCGCGTTTGCTGGGTAGGCAAATGATATTCCTGCATTAAAATCACCCAATTTTATAAATAATCCAGTTTAATATACATCCAAAAGCTAAGAAAGGCTCCTTCTAGTGATGAGTGATATCATTTACTCGCATTCTTGCATTAAAATCACCCAATTTTATCAAATACTACAGTTTAATATATGAAAAAACTGATAACGACTCCTTTTTAGTGATGAATATTCTTTACTGGTGGTGCATAGGCCCTATATATATGAGTCATGCGTGTTTAAAGCGTCAGTACAGTGTTATGTTAGCAGTGCCTCTCTTCACCCTGTACTCGTGTCTATGGTCAGCTTGTAGTCCTGCAAGCACGCGAAACAGCAGCAAATTAGCTAGCTGCCCCTCAGCAGTACTCCCCGGAGCGACGTGCCGCCACACACAGGTCTCTTGTTATAACGGATGGACACCTTATCAGTCCTAGAATACCACATAAATAACATATGAATACAACTCATTCGTCTGTCAACATGGTCAATGATCAAGGCTACATAAATAAATCAGTATTTACATAGGCCTATAAATAGTAAAAGTGAGAGTATTTTTATTGAAATTGTAGTGTTTGATCCCTCCCAAAGAATAGATTCAGACGCAACCTATCCTAATAATTTGCACACTACTATTTTAAGGGTTTCGGGACAGAGCAGACACTGGTCTCAGATTCTAGCACCAAGTATTATATTTAGCCTATACGTCTGTGGAGAAGAGGTATACCTCATCTGAGTGAAACTGTTGAGAAACGAATATATTCTAAAATGTCAAGACCAGTTGAAAAAGAAATGGTATTTGTAAAAAATGATAACGTCTATGAGAAAACCCCCTATTGACATGGTGCACTTATAACGTAACATGTATGTCGCGTCCAATCATAAAAAATATAATATATAAACGTTACTCCACCACAAAGAATATTTCTAAATCTAACTGACACACCTCACGCATCAGTTTACATACACAAACATACACCCCGTGCCCCTGAGCTTCACACACGCATTATTAACAGTATACTGCCGCGCAAAGGCAAACAGCAGTAACTGCTCACTTGAATAATAAGCAGTTAATGTTTACATGAAAAGGCAAACAGCAGTAACTGTTTACTTGAAAAACATTGCTCAATTGGAAAAGCACATAGCAGTTACTGCTTACTTAAAAAGTAAGCAGTAACTGCTTGCTTTACAAGTGAGCAGTTACTGCTGTTTGACTTTGCACGGCAGAGAATTACTATGGGTTATTTCTTTTTTTTACTGTACACACCTCACATTTTGATTTGTTCTTTCACCCCCCATGTTTCTATTAATCCGATGTTGATCACATCTAGCGTAATGCCGTTGTATCGCATCCCGTCACAGTGTTAGTCAGGGCCCCGTATTCTCGTACAAGTTACGATATATCGTCGGCTTCGGATTGGTCGAGATAACCATCTCGACCAATCCGAAGCCTACGATATATCGTAAATTGTACAATAATACGCACCCTGTGGGCTTTTTTATACCACAATAATTAACACCGCTGTGTTTGTATAGTCAGACTATTTCTTCTACCTTACGTTGTTTTTTACTTTGAGTTATTTGGTGGTTTCGGGCTGTTTTTACTTGTGTTTGTGATGCTGGCTGGAGCGCTACATTTTGTCCTCCTGGCCCAGAAACAAGAGACCAACAAAGCAACCACTATGTGCTGCCTGGAGACACATTGGAACTCATTCCAATAAAGACAATATAACCTGGAATGACATACAGTATACAAGAGGGACAGATCATATAATGTGGAGATACTAAAGAGGGGGTGTAGAATATGCTCCTATAACCCTACCCCCGGCCCCTGCACCTCCTACATTCTGGTCCATCAAGTCAAGACCAGTGCGCCATGGCACATTGACTTGTGAAGATGCTGTACCCACTCCTAAACTGGATTTATAAAGTATACGGATCAGAACGGAGGCATGTCGGCACGCCGTGCTGTGATCCCACGTGAGGACTGAATCACACTATCTGACTGTTTACCTTCGCATTGTGTGGATCCGTGTGGTGAACATGGTGAACAGTACGTGACAAGGTCCACTACATCTAGTGTGATCATCAACATGAAAAACTCTCACACCATTCTGTCTCAGATTGTCGGTATACAGAAAAAATAAGACATTAAACAAATGTTGGCTCAATGTTGGGCCAGCGTCGCAGACGGTGGCCCAACATTGAACCAACATTTGGTGTACGCATTTAACTTTTAACTTATGCACCTTCTTATTTTATGCTACAGTCAAGAACGTTCTACCCTATAGTAAGTTCTTTCTACAGTCGAGTGGTATACAGGCAAGTTTTACCTAGTTTTACAGTGTCACAGTAAAGGGTAGGCGTCATTAAAATGTTTTAAAATGTGTAGTAAGTTAATTCATTTTATTGTACTAATGTTCGCTTTACGTTTACTTCTAATTAAATCACATTTCACAGTAGTACATCATATAATTGACGGCGTCGGTTACTTACGTCACCAACGCCGTCAAACATATTGATCCGCATTGATTACTTAGTATTTTTACACAAAATATTTACTGACCGAATTATTTACAGTATACAGGCTGTTACATGTAATCATATAAAAAATAAAAATATTCTAATAATCCTTTTTGTGCATTAATTTTATTACAGCTATTGTGGTTTGAATAATCCTATTTTATAAGTGTAGCATGCTTAATAAGGTCGACTGAACTTTGGGCGAGATAATAGCTTCGGTTTTCATCATTTGTGGTAAGATATTATAATACAGACAAGATACATGTGTTATATGTCCATATTATAGATATTGTCCCCTTGGATATGAAAGGGTGTATCTGCCACTTTACAAAGTCGCAGATACACCCTTTCATATATAAGGTGACGATGATATAGCATCGGAGATGACGTCTCCATGGTATCTGCTCTCTATAATTACCTAGCAGAACTAGCACTCCGCAGTGAAAACCCAAACAGCAGTAACTGCTCACATATAAATTGAGCAGTTACCGCAAAACGTGCTGCAAAGGCAAACAGCAGTAGCCGCTTACTTCTCAAGTGATCGCTTACTGCTGTTTGGCTTCGCACTGTTCTGAGATTTTTGTATCGAGCAATCACGGGTCATCGACCCATCATTGTTGGTTCAATGTTGGTTCACCGTCCACGACGCTGGCTCAGCATTGAACCGACAATGGGCAGATCCTTTTACGTGACATGACATGATCGTGTCTTTTTCTCTATTATCTCCGGCTGACGGTATATAACTAGCTCCTGCCGGGGGGTGTCTCCCGACAAGCTTTCTAAGCTCTCTCAGTTTTAACCTACTGCATTATTCACCCTGAAAATATTGTTAAGCGTGGAAAAAGCTGCAGTGGCTGATTGGCGTCGAATGCTTTGTGTGCGTACATCACACGGCCGAGTGTATGCCCAGCCATGCATCAATAATGCTGCATTCTCACGACCCTGTTATATGGCGATATATGTTGAGTCTACACCAACAAAGACGCGCACGGGGTTGTTATGTTGGAATATTTCAACAATCAACAAACTACACAGGACATGTAATGGTGCTTCTTATGGGTGTCCATAATATTTGTAAAAATCGCCTTATTTGACGCAAATCACGACTTCTGTCTTTTCTAATATTTTTTATCCGCATGACAAATAACGATTATTGGAAGTAGAGACAGCAAATGTTTCATATCGAATAAAAACAATTACGCGTAATTTTCAACCGCTTGAAGTTGTGGATCGCGGTAGCGAGACACAACTTCAGGTGGGTGAAAATTTGAATTATCAGAATGGGCGCTCAAAGGGTAAATATACAGATACAGTAACCTGGCGTGGTGAATAAACGCGGTGGGCTACATGGCCCGGAGGATCAAAGGGTCATCGTATGGATTATTCAGTCTTGCTCCCCTTATCATGACCATTATAATATGGCGTACACCACCCACAGCTCACTGGAATGTCCCTAGTTTACATATATACATCTCGGCCGCCGTCCTATATCTCTACCAGCATAACACGTCAGCATAAATGTATTATATTTGACAAATTCCTGTATTATTAATTGAGCTTCGCTGCATAATCGCCGCGCCTTCTTGAATAATTTTTATGGACTGCAAATGACACTTCGAGCAAAACAGTAATCGTGTACATTACTTTTTTCTATCTAAATCCCTTAGCGTGCATTTGTATTGTGGTCCCCATGTTATAACGTAACGGGTTAACCGCTAAACCGCCAATGTATAGCAGCAGATTTCCATCCACTTGAAGTTGTGTCTCGCTACCGCGACCCACAACTTTAAATCGACGAAAATGCATTATATTTGTTTGATTGGAGACATTAACCCTTTCAATCCTGACTTTAAATTATCATCTTCATCCACTACAAGCCGCGAATTGCTGTCGCAATTCTCGACTTGTAGTGGATGAAGATGATTTGAAGTGGGTGAAAAGAATTGAAGAAAATTACCATGTATTCAGTGGTATTAGTAAGCCAGTTTCACGGAAATTTCCATTCAAAAACCCTTGGCTGTAGGAAAATTAAGTCTATTTTCAGGGATGTAAAACGATGCTTTAATGCATCGTGAGGGCTTAAAGGGTTAAGTAAAGCGTTTGCAACAAAAAACGTTCACCGTCAATAACTGTCATTTGATATGGCGATAGAAAAATGCTTTATATACTATATTAATTTGACAAATTCCTGTATTATTAATTGAGCTTTTATTGTGGTCCCATATTATACCGTAAAGGATAAACCGTTAAACCGCCAATGTATAGCATCAGATTTCCACCGGCACTTTGTTGTGTCTCGATACCGCGCGGGTGGAAATTTAAATTCCATGACTTGGCGCTTCAAGGGTTACATGCGAGCGACAGCATTATTCAAATCATTAAATGACAGTAATATGCACAGTAAAATTATGCGTATTTTTATTATACCACCGGGTGCGAAATCAATCACTGTTAGCGACATTAATACCTGCACATATATAGACTAATGATCCACGTAAAAAGGTCCTCGGCGACGCGGTAATTTATACATAGCCAGGTAAAGGAGGTTTAGTTGCGTGCAATGCAAATAACACTCCGTCTTGCACCCCCGTCGAGTCGAGTTATCCGGTGCTATTTCTCTAAGCTGGAAATGCGGTAGCATTTCCAGCTTCAAATGACGAAAAATAAATATATTAAAATAAAAAATCGACATCTCAAAAGTTTAAAGATTTCAATAAATGAGCATATACCACAAATTTGATGAATGTCAGAGACATTTTCTTTAGTTTAACTCGCTTGAAAACGTATGTATATCTAGGGGCCTGGCGGCGCGATTGTTAAGTAAGTAAATCCTTGTAAGGTTGTTTGACATCGTCAAACAGACAAGTGTATAATACCCCCCCCCCCCCCCCTGGACAGCAAGGATAATACAAGTATTCACACGTCCTCACATAACTACGTCCTCTTAAGTAGGCAGGTAGTTTAAGAAAGAAAAAATTATTAGATTTGTCATTTACTCGCTCCTCAATAGATTCCATACACGCAAGCGTCGACTTACAAGTGGCAACATGTCTCGCATCGCCATCATGGTACTATAGGATCGTATCTGCCACTTTGAGAAGTCGTAGATACGACCTTTCAATTACAAGGTGGTGACATGAACGTTTAGAATGGCTGACATTATTAACTACGATAGGTGACAGTGTTCATCACAATCATATTTAATCCTATACAGGTTTACTATTATTTCAGGAAGCTAATCTGGTTTACAATAATAATTATTTGTTGCCCAAATGTTGCCCAGATAAACTCTAAAGGCAAATCAGGTACAGCATCACTTAACGCGTCGTATCTTCCACAAGTGAATGAGTGAGTGAGTGAGTGAGTGAGTGAGTGAGTGAGTGAGTGAGTGAGTGAGTGAGTGAGTGAGTGAGTGAGTGAGTGAGTGAGTGAGTGAGTGAGTGAGTGAGTGAGTGAGTGAGTGAGTGAAAGAATGAGTGAGTGAATCCATGCATCGCTTTCCACACGTCTTGGCAATATCGCGACAGAATCTTTTAAACTCTCTAGCTGTAAATCTCATCACATTTTACTTCCCAATGAGCTGTGATATTGCGGGGCCGATAATGCTACTTATATTCCCACCCTACAGTAACAAATTACGGTTAATGTATAATTACATCAAATTAAAATTTCAAACGTCTGATTTCAATGGGGTAGACGTAGTATTGCCATCGCCTGGTGAACTGGTTTTATTCAACATATGTAGGTGACGCATCTCTAGCAGGCAAAGGGTAAATTATTCTTTAAACAATTTTATTAGCCAATCAAATCACTCGAATGAAATAAGTGTTTACCATGTTTAAAACGTCCAAGTTTGCAAATGTAACTTACTTTGTTCTGAAATTAAACAAATACGAGTAATTTTCGACCTCTTGAAGTTGTGGATCGCGGTAGCGAGTCACAACTTCAAGGGGGCGAAAATCTATATATGATACCTTGGCGATAAAAAGGTAAATACCGAAGCGGCGATATATTGTTGTATTGGCACAATCTACCCCTTTATATATTATTATGATTTAACATCTCATCAACAGTGCAGTGTACAGGACAAGAAATGTGAGGAGTGGGAGGGGGGGGGGGGTGATGGTTATTATAGTTACTTACGATATTAATGACAGGCCAGCTTATTATCCCCCTTGAAAAAGACGTAGATAATGTTGCGGTTTGCGTGCCAGAAAGGCATTTAACCGCGCGACACCGGACCACTGCCGCGACACCGGACCACTGCCGGGCCAACGAAGGACCATGTCGCGAAGCATTGAGCGGAACACGAGATGTTGAATCAATGTTGGGAGACGATGCTGGTTTAATGTTGGGAGACGCCGGCCCACCATTAAACCACCACAGGGCCAATATCTCGCTTGTGTTTGGTTGGGTGCGTCACTGGTTACTTTGCACTCTCGCCCGGAACGTAATCTACCTATATATCGTATACTTTAAATGCCCTGAGCAAATTAATTGAATGAATGCCTTCTATAGTTCACAGTTCGTGGATAAGGATAGGGCTTCGTTGTTTGCTAATAATATCTGCCTGTTCCGTGTGGATGCGCACAAACAATACCGCCAAGCAAAGACAAAAGGCAGTAGGCCTAACTGCTTACTATTCAGGTGAAGCAGTTACTGTTATTTTTTGTCTTTGCATGGTGTATGTGTATGATTAATCGTGCGCATTGTGTATGACACACATTACACTTTTTACGTTCACCAGGGGCCCATCCCACTCAGAATGTTAAAATTAAGAATATCTTAACTTTCTCTTATTTCCATTTGAAAAGTTAAGATAAATCTTACCTTTTCTAATGAAAATTAGAGAAAGTTAAGATATTCTTAATTTTAACATTATTAATGGGATGGGCCCCTGGACTGGATTCGCCGCTGAAATTCACGACTCGGTGTGGATGAAAACAAACGCACGTAGGATGCCTGGGGTGTTACCCCTCCGCCCTCCACAAAAAAATTGTCGTTGGTGGGTTTTATTTATGGCTAATAATATAGCCCCAGAATTTACTCTTAGAAGGTCACATAATTTTTAAAAACAAAATTCGGAGAGAGATCGTGCAGACCCTCCTTCGCACTCTCCCTCAGCATGACCGCAGGTCGTGGGCGTCGCCAGTGTTCCGTGACAATGGACATTGTACCTTCCGAGCTTAAATTTAACCCAATTTTCATTCACTGATAATTCCCAACTCACGGTGAATCAAATTGTCAAAAAATATAAAATATCTAAGTGTGATTATCATATTAAAAAGTATACATCAAATTAAAGATCAAAATGTCCTCTTTTTGCATCTAGTCTCTCAAATGAACTTCATTTGAACATTTAAGCGCTAGGCACGTTTTTAATCCATTTTATTAGTAGATTAAATCACTATTATTTGGAATAAAATGAGTGATTAAACATCATTATTTTAATTTTGTGGTCTCGAATTAAACAAATATCAGTGGTTTCACTCACCCACCACTCAAGTGAGTAAAAATTAAAATGAGATGACTTGGCGGATAAAGAATTAAAGTGCGATATATCATATGAGACGTGGTGCTTAAAGGGTTATATAAATGGTATATAGATATATATCCCGATGTCTAAATACGACCGTGAGATCAAAGCTGCTGAATTCGACATGCAGTCATTATGCGGCGCACTGACAACCCACCTAGAAAACTGCCACTTATACATGGTGGAATCACAACAAACACCCAATGTTGGTTCAATGTTGGGTGAGCATCGTACACGCTGGCCCAGCATTAAACCATCATCGGGTTAGCGACAAGCGATCGCTGGGATGGGGGTTGATGCGATGTGCAACACATCAAATACGAGACATTGAACCAATGCTGTTTTAATGTTGGTCCGGCGTCTACGACGCCGACCCAACATTAAAACAACATTGACTCATTGTCGCCAGCTTGTGGGAAGACAACGGCGGCCTCTATACACAAAAGCCATCAATTTACCCCCACATTACCTGTTATAGTGATACGACATACGTTTTATAGCAGTACAATCGGCCCGCAGCCTGTACATGTCAGTTTAGAGCCGCGCAAACATAAAATGCGGTAACTGCACACTAATCAGGTGAGCAGTTACCACCCTTTGATTTTGTACATGCCGGGAAACTGCACGGTGGATACCTATAATGACCCAACGATTCGCGTGCCATACACAGTACCAGTACTGCCAATATGTAACCCTTTAAGCGCTACAGTACAAAATTTAAATTTGTATTCAATTGAAGTTCTGTCTCGCTATGGCAACCAACAACTTTAAAGGCCAGGGAAAAATACTTACATTAAATTTTATACAATTTGAATCAAAATTATATACCGATATGACCATTTAAACGCTCAGTTCTCTTCCAAATTTTCTTGTTTGAAGATTATAAAAAAATATTATAAAAAGGCTAAAAACGGCTATTAACGTGATCAGCAATTAAAGGGTTAATATCTATATACTAGTTATATTATATACCTCAGCAAAGACGAGAAATTAGAATTAATGTTGGTTTAATTTTGTTCCAGCGTGAACTCTTTTTTACTGGATAACTATAATGTCAAAATTATCACTATTACAGTCGACTTATTAACGTACTGGTCCTGAGCATATTACAATAGGCAGTAAATCAACCCCATATATTGGAATACTTTGGAGCTCTATGTTGAAGCTAGGATACCACACCTCGCCCAAGCAACATCCCAGCAAACACAAAACATTTTTATAACATTTGTACAGCTGTGGCCCAACGTCCTCGACGTTGGCCCGACATTGTACAAACCTTATACAAATTTTTTGTGTTCACTGGGACGGCTATACATGTACCGAATGTCAAGGGTATCCTAGAACTAAATGTATGTGTGCTTCTGTAACGCACGTTGCAGAAGCACACATACATTTAGTTCTAGGTCATCACGAGGCAAAAACGCGACATCCACCCGCCGCTGCGTTAATGTTGATAGGTTTTCATCTGAAACAAATTAGCACTGTAGTAACATCACTGTAAATGTAATTAGTTGATCAAGACCGAGCAGGGAAAGTGGCCACACAATGCCACCTAGTGAATACTGAGAACAACATTTTACTCTTTTTGTATGCCGAGATAAATATTCAATATTTATGAAAGAACACGGATCAGGTTGCAAAAATAGGTTCTGCAATATTAAGTTTATATCAGGGTGCAAAGGTTTTTAGGTAAAGAGAGATGAAAACAACAGTTTATTCGACAATAAGTTTTAATACATTTAATATAATAATTTTAAACGACATGTGGACCTACTGTATTATAATATATTTACATGATAGGGTAATTAATTGAGGACAAGGAAACAGTAATCGACAAAGGGAATGTGTTTAATTTTTAAAAGAGTTGAAGATGCTAAACGTACAAAATTCTCTAAGTATGTCTTATTGGGATACTGATCATAGTCATATCAGCATTGTGGTACTTACGAATTTGCTCTAGTTTCAGAAAAAATCGAATTATTAGAAACATGATGAGGATCGCACGCTGTGCTGAGAAATGGAAATGCTCTAGTTTATAGGTTGCGGGGCGACACAAGCCGGGGGTTTACGTAAACAGTGCAGAGGAATTGATGGTTCTGGTAAAAGGCAGACTGGCTAGTCTACGACTGCTCCTGCTAAAACAGCAACCATAAACCCGACGAATGTCAAACAAATTTAGATGATGCTGATTGGTAGGGCCGGTAAATTAGGTAGGTGAGCTCGCACGAGGTCACTGTAAAGAGGACATCGAATATCGAACACTTCGCGAGTACAAAATGTAGTGTCGTGAGCACTACGTGGAGTGTTAATTCAATGGCACGGAGTAGTTAAGAAGTGTAAAAAGTATGTCGACTTTACCACAAAATCGGAGATTTTTTAGGCCGCACAAAAAGTGGTCTTCAGTAATTTAAAATCCGTCATTACGGCATGCGCCCCATTTACCAGAAAACCATTCGCAATGATATATATACTATATATACTGGACCGCAGAATTTACCAATTTAGTTGTTTCACTTGATAAAATTGCTTGATAAAATTGCTATAATATAGCGTTGCTATAATATAGCGTTTCCAAAACTTGTGGTGCGCCGTTCATTCACCCCTAACAGGGGTGAATGAACAGCGCACCACAAGTTCTTGAAACGCTATATTAGCAATTTCATCAACTGGTCCATTGAGTTATGTGTTAATTATTCTGGTTAGACATGCAGCGTGGGCTGACAGGATCACCCCGGACCCCTGAACACCTGTGGGGGATACCGGCCCACAGATCACCGCCACGGCGTAAAACTCCCGACATCCTTCAAAAAGATGATTCCGAAACTGGGATGTAATACTCGTACAGTATATACATGCTTACACACAATTCGAATGGAAAATGATTGTTGTATACATAACGACATCAAGGTGAAATTACTGGGTATTGTCGTTATCCAAGTGTTCAAGTAAGCAGATACTGCGTTTTGGTCGAAATGCAGTAAATACTGCATTTTGGCTTAAAAGAGCAGTGTTGTTTCCCCGAAGTATTTAAATCCTTCAAAATGATGCAACAACACTGATGAGACTTTCACCTAAGTATAAATAAGAATAGCGCTTACCGGCATTTCTATTTTCTACCGTGACGGCTATTTAATGATTGTGCGAGATCTGCATCGGCACTGTTGTTGAACAGTGAACCAGGGTATGCCGCTGGCATAGCCAAGCTCAAAGAAGTTGTTGTGGCCTAGTGATTCCGTACATATCACTTACAACCATCTCATGTAATTCCACTTATGCCACAAAAATAAATGTAGTTGCGATGTATTGCGATGAACTAAGTACTTTTTGGAAATCACGTGATTCATCAATGCCAATGGAATGTACGTATCTTATTTTTACTTGGCGGACAAGATAAAGTGACCGAAATAACATTTATCAACCATTTAACCCTAAAGGGCTACATTATAGAATTTAATTTTTACCCACTTAAAGTTGTGTCTCGCTACCGCGAGCCACAACTTTAGGTAACTAAAAATTACCCGAACACACAATTTGAATGGAAACATCTCCAGATTTACAAGATGTAGGAATGTTCATTTCTCATTTAAGATTTCCGGTTTGGACAAAAAGAGGCTAAAAACGGCCTCAGACGCTTTAAAGGTTGAAACGTAAAAAAGTTGGTGCATCACAGCACGGAAACTCCCATACTGGAGTATATCATTACCCGCTAAACTAAACATCCATTCCTACAGTACACGGGGTGAACTGGATGGAACTTGGAACAGGTGAGTTTGAGAAGGTGGCTTCAGGTTGTTATGCGTGTTGATGAGGCAGCGCCTATAGATCGTCACCTGGTCGGACAGCCTGGCTCCAGTGGGCGTCCGCGGGGGAGATACCCCCTGAGCCCTGGCTCTATCCCCCTGGATCCCGGCGCGAACATACATCTCCCGGACGCCCCCGGGAAACCCGATGAACCAGAAGATAGATTCCAGCGGAGACAGATGTGTGGCCCGCGAGAAAGGCGCCCAGCCATGTAGATAGATACAGGGATCAGGTTGATCACGTTAACCCTCTCAGTGCGGGGACGCACTTTTGACGTGACGTCAAAAGTACGTCCCCGCACTGAAAGGGTTATGATATTTATAACGGTCGCAGATATACACGCCGTGACACGTAAACAAACGCGACAGAAAAAGCAGCAGCAAAGCTATTTACAGCAAGTTCAAAAAGAATAACTTCCCAGTTAGGGTGCACGAATCAAATTATGGGCCTATAAGGGTTGATCGCTTCACCGCCAATCACAACTAGAGTCGTTTTCAGTCGTTTTCAATCTGTTTTCAAATGTGTTTAAAGATCGAGATTTGAAGCGTTTGGCCTCAAATTAAACAGATGTGAGTGATTTTCACCCACTCAAAATTATGGGTCCCGGTAGCGAGACGCAACTTCGAGTGAGTGGGTGCGAATTTAAACATGACCACGTGAATGCGACATTATCCATTTTAACTTGATATGATCAG
The DNA here is from genome assembly GCA_964017125.1 of Flabesymbios commensalis. NCBI lineage: Eukaryota > Metazoa > Annelida > Polychaeta > Terebellida > Flabelligeridae > Flabesymbios > Flabesymbios commensalis. Next base: position 39,252,571 of record OZ024902.1, read on the forward strand.
GACACGTTTCCTGATTCCAAAGTGCTTGTTAATCACGATATCAATTTCCCTAACGCTGAAATATTTTTGTATAAACCATGGAAGCCAAAGGGCTTTTTTCAATTTGAAATCATCATAAATGTTTTTGTCAGCTCTTTCTGATTCATTTGAATACCTATATGTTGGTCTACGGTCATTATACATATCTAAATTCTTTCAGTGCGGGGGTCGTACTCTATAGACGTCAGATTATTACGTATAAAGACGATCCCCGCACTGGAAGGGTTAGCCTATATATAGCATGATGCTAGATGACGCAATCGAAAATACTTCCATACATCCCATCTCGCTAAGAGCCCTCGCATCGCTCCACTCAAGGCCTCACTCTGCTCGACCGGCGAGGGCGAGGGCTTGCAGAAGATGCCATATCCATTGCAACGTTTGCTAAAACATTATTGGAAACAGATCTGGACCCGGCTCTTCACCTGCAGTGATCCCAGGTTTAACGGCTGGACATTGCCGGTATCCCGGTCTCCTCTGATCACTCTGTAAACTCGTTTATCACGTGTGAATGGTGATGGACCACTTCTCGGTGGCATCGCCGGGATCCCGGGAGGAGGCGTCCAGATCCCTGCCTATCACACGGCGCACGGATCAGGTGTCCGACGCCGTGCGCAACACCACAAAATGGATGGAATGCCCGCAGTCGCCTGCGTGCGGTCAACAACTCTGGAAACGCGATATGTCGGCCCAATGCTGGCTTTATGTTGGGTCACCGTCTGCGACGGTGGCCCAACATAAAGCCAGCATTGGGTCGACATCACGTTTGCAGGACGCGAACCTTACACCCCGAATCGCCGTTTCCCTACCAGGCAAATCCAAACAGACCCTCCGGCCTTCTACGGTGAATAAAAACATTCTCCCACTACGCGTGATAGAGACGCTAACGCCACAAGGCGTCCGTCAACATCCGTCGTGTGTCGGGGGGGGGGGGGGGAACACGGCACCTGGATACGGGATATATATACAGAGGGGGGGGGGTGTTTACAGGCGATATCCTGTGTCGTAATCTAGGCTCAGGTAAAACACACCACATCTCACGGACGGAACTGTCAGAACGGGATACGCGATTCTGCCGGAACCCCTTGCACAGGGATATAAGAAAGAATATATAAACCATATATTCTTGATATAAGCAAGAATATGGTTATATATTCTTGATATAAGGGGTATAATACCGTGACCAGCGCGGGGGCCATGTCGAAACGAAGTCTACGACGTCGGCCCACCATCAGTCCGGGCGTTGAGCCACTGCTTCGCAGCCTAACATTCGCGTGGAGCACGTAAATCATGCTAAAAATATCCAGAAAAAAACAATCTTGAAATACTATAATCATAGTCGTCATCTATGGCATGCTCTTCAGCTATACTCGGCGGAACGACCTCACTCCGGTTTAGAAAATGTTTTTTTTTTGTGTATACGACGCACGAAAGCAGTCTGCTGCAAATACTCAGCAACATTTTTTTTTTATAAAAAATACTCAACAACATGTCTAGTATGGACGGAGATAAATCTAGTGTGATGACGTACTGCATCACCCCACAATCAGAAAATGTCAGAATCATTAACCTTTTCTCAGTATCATATTCCCTCAAGCAACTGATGGCATCAGGGTACTACTTTTGGTGGACATTGCGCACAAATGTGTACGTCCCTAAAGTCAAGTCTATATCCATGCTTAGTCTTCCTGTTAGTGTTTCAAGAAAAGAAAATTAGCAAGAGAAATGAGCACAAAATTTACACAAATGGTGTACATTCTGATTGAAATTGTACAGACATAACTATTTTCATCCACTTGGAGTTGTGCCTCGCGATAGCGAGACACAACCTCAATTTGGTGAAAATTTTAATGCTATAATGTAGCACTTTAACCCTTTTAAGCCTGAATTTACCATTGTCATCTCATCCACTACAAGCCGCGAATTGCTGTCGCAATTCTCGACTTGTAGTGGATGAAGATGATTTGATGTGGTTTAAAAATTACTGCAAATTACCATGTATTGGTGAACCAGTCTCATTGAAATTTTCGTACTAAAAACCCCTAGTTATGGGAAAATTAAGTCTGTTTTCAGGGATGTAAAATGATGCTTTAATGCATCGTTTGGGCTTAAAGGGTTAAAGAGTTAACAAGACAAAATGACTGGAGGTGTCCATCAAGACCAGTCAGTGAGAGGTGGCGACTATGTCATGTGTCAAGTCAAGTCATTGGTGGTGAGCTAACTGTCAAGAAGCTCATACTATAACAGACCAAGAACTGGGATAAAAAGTTCTTGAACAGACTAATGATATCCCCGTAACGCACCGTTTATCAGATACTTGGCGCTGAACAGACAATGCATGGCGTGCTAAACGCCTGCAAATGTTCTGTTGATAAAGCTATGCACCATATCACTTTTGGTACAAAGGGATCTCAATGGTTTCCTTGTTCATACCAAGAACTTTAAATATATACATTTCTTGTTCATACTCAGTTCGGTGATATATTATATGTTGTACACGATTCCACGTGGATATTTTTAACTATTGTAATGGTTTATAATCTGATATCAACATGATCAAGTCTAACATACAGTGGAACGTATCTCTAGGATGGACGAGCCTATGGAGCTCAGAACGTGTAATTCGTTACGCCACTAGCTTTGAAGCAATGTTGGGCCAACGTCTCTGACGTTGGCCCAACATTGATTCATAGCCGGGATTAGCACTTGCGTTAGTCGAGCCTACGGTGTCAGGTGACTGTGCTATCAGCTCAAATCTAAAGAGTGTGTCACGCTTGTCAATGACAATTAAATTAACATGAAGGCGAGGTGATGATGGCTGATCGCTGGCTGCGTGGCGGGCCAGCGTCTAAGCCGTTGGGCAAACGCTTCTGCACAGTATTGCGCGCACCGCTCCTATCTCTCGACTTGTCAGAATGGTTTCTGCTTACAAATCAAACTCGCACCTCACACGATCAATGTTTTAACGCTTAAAAGAGGGCGTTACAAAGTTATTGCTATTAAAGCGAAAGAATGGCGCCATCATGGATTGCTTTAATTAATAAAGAAAACGGCAAAATTACCATTATTATAAAAAAGTATCTTAAATTTTCTTACACTGTAATGTCGGTTTCCTTCTGTCAATTTCACTGTATTGATCATGATCTATACAGGATCACGGTCCCACTCAAAATATATATTTTCCATGTAATTAAATAGTGCGATCTAGTCGAGGGACTTAAAACCATCAGTAGTAAGCCGACGTAGATGGAATAATGTCATTTTTGCCCATTAAAAATGTTTACAACAACATTAAAACTGAACAAATTAGATACTTTTTCACAATTTTTTTAAGTTCCATAATTTAACATAATTTAAGACTTTCTAAAACTCTTTTTATTATCATATAAAAGTTTACAAATAATGGTTATTATTATTTAGAACATTAGGATGTGAATTTTAATACGGTGTATTTTAATCTAAATCTAAGCAGCACATGCCGGGATTTGCCATTATGTTTATCAGAAGGAGAATTTTCCAACTTAAAGGATTACACAGTCGCAGTCTGACCTTTCAAAAACAATTTAAAAAAGCACACAAGCTGTTCACCTGGACTGCCTCTTTCTCTGCTGATGTACTGGCATCAGGAACACTCTCATTATTATCGCAGAGTAGTCACAGCCTAACGCCAGATGAAAACTGCTATCCCACGCAAACCATCTTATTACACCACCAGCCGTATTAGTTACCACGTTCATTTCAGGATGTGTTATGTGAACCAGACCTGCATTTTCAGCAGGCAGCTTATTTAAGATTTTATATAAAATTTAAAGACATGTGAAGTAATATTTTGCTTCTGGAAAAATATTTCTGTATCGCATACGTTATTTATCATGTGAAAAAGTATCAGGGTATGTTTCAAGTGTAAATCTTAATTGTATTATGTCTTACTCACGTATAAAGTAACTACGAGTCTAAGCCATTAACAGTATGAATGACGATTGATAAAATATTGCATTTTGACGATTAATTATACAATATGGCCCACGGCTTTGTGTAAGGTCATCATAAACATCGCGAGGTATGTGAGAGACTAAAAATAATTATTATTTTGATGAAAAGGGGCAGTGAGTGATGAGAAATACATTAGATAAAAGCCAAAACAAGTAGCCTCTCGTCTTGTCAATAATTGCACAGAAGCAAAGTTCTTGGTCTAGTAAACTATTTTATTACACGTGTGGGACTGGCTGTATTAGTAGTAAATTATTGCTAAATACGTCACTTTTCGACACTAACGGTCATTTAAGTGACATTGTAATATAACAAAAAACAGTGCAGTCCTTTGATGAGTAGTAGTAGTAAATCATTGCTTTACGTCACTTTTCGGCACAAAAGGTCTTTTAAGTGACATTATAATACGATAAAAACGTTGTAGTCAGTTGATGAGATGAATGATGTACAGATGATGATGTGAGGGTGGGGGTGATAGGGCATGGTGGGTTATTGAGAGAGTTTTCCTTCGCTCGCCCGATAAGAGGTTCTGGGCATGTCTAGGGGATATACCCCCAGACATGCCCAGACGGCAGTCCTTTGATGAGATGAACAATGTACAAATGATGACGTGAGGGCGGGGTGATAGGGCATGGTGAGTTGTTGAGAGTTTTTTTCCCTTCACTCACCCGATAAGGGGTTCTGTACATGTCTTCCGCCAGATTTACCGCCAGGCATGTCCAAACGTCCAGAGACTAGTGTTTTTTTTGTTCAAAAGCGGCTCCGCTATCCTCAGGTCGGATAGTCCCCAGAGTAACAATGGTTCCATTCATCCCACATGAAAGACCTACTGTCAAGCACTATTGCCGGTTGTTTAAAGATACCACGGCAACATCAGTGCCTGCACTGACAGTGACACTGCACTGGCAGTGCCTGCACCGAAGCGTGAGCTGCATTGGCACCGCTGTTGAGCGGAGGAACAAGGGTACACCGCTGGCAATTCGGCCGAAGAATATGACCAGACACGTAGAGGCTGCAGCCTATTATGGCCAGACACGTGGAGGCTGCAGGTACCCTTATATAATATAGACTAGTGCTTCTGTACCATGCAGTACAGCAAGCAATAGACGGAACAGATCCCTAATGACCTCCCCCCCCCCCCCCAAGTGGAGACGAAAAGTACTACTACTAGCAATAGCAGCCATCCCAGTACCCCAGGACTATAGAGTCTGCATAATGGGCAGACCCGAGAGTGGGTTTCAAAGTATCGAAGTTAAGAAGTTCCCGGAATTTTAAATTCCCACGTTCCGAAGTTCCCAAGTTCCGACATAATCCGGCCCATCAGAGAGCCATGTGGTAACTAGTTAACAACAACATTATAAATCACGGACTTGCATCATGTTCTGGATAGCCGAACACATGGCAGTGTTTTCTCAGGCCATAAACACATAGGCAGTGGTATATATGTCGCGATATAAATGTACCTACTACAGTGATTAATGGTGGATAAACATAGTGATAAATAATTGTATTCACTTATAAATGTAAGGCTGAGTTGACCCTTAAAGTGCTGATCACTTCTCTAGACATTCTCACCTTGTTACAGTTTGTACTTCAAAAATAAAAATCAAAAGGAGAGATGAGCTCTACATTTGCCAGATTAGCATATGTTATGATTTCAAACTCTACAAATTCAATATTTTTTAACCTCTTGAAGTTGTGCGTCGCTACCGCGACACACAACTTCAAGAGGTTAAAAAATTAAATTCTATACCTCATCGCTTCAAGGGTTAACATTGAAAACGGTTTGTTCTCAGTGTAGTAGTAAGCAGGACGCCTTCTGTTTATTTGACATGACAAAGTACAAGCAGCATCATGATCATTGAGAAAGGTTAGCAATCCCCCCAGCAACACAGAACATTCACCCAATTACATTAGAGTTTGGATGAAAGGGTTTAAAAAACGATTGGCTTTTACTTTGACAAATCTGAATATTTTTCACCAAAGGACGCTTTAGACCTTTAAAGGTTACCGTGCGCATACCTGTCGACCGTCGTCTTCAGACGGTGGTTTTGTTTATATATTCGGCTTTCAGCGGGTCCAGTTTTTCGGCCTCAGTGCCAGCCACGAGGTAACCAAGCGGATACGAGCGACCTCGGCACGGCGGGACCACGGCACAATGCCGGGGCGCGGCGAGGCGGCGCTGGCCCGGCGACGACACGGCGTCTCGCGCCCGCTGCAACTCCATCTTCACCTGGCATCATCCAAACATTATGATGGCGTCTCCGCCACCAACAAACTCACCAACTCCAATTTCCTCGGCTATCTCTCCCAGCCTGGGAGGCGCGACCGCTCCGTATTCCGGGCTTCAAAAACACAGCGGGTGCTGCTCGCCTGTCATGTGCAGCCGCCGTGCGTCTGGAGATTAAAATTATTTTATATATTACGTCCTCCAGCAGTCAAAGTGTTGCATGTGCCACTCATACGAGTGGCACATGCAACACTTTGACTGCTGGAGGGGGGATATGATACGCATTTTGTTAAAACTAAATAATTATCCGCACCAATTCATGGAGTCGTGAGAATCATTGCTTCTCAAGAAACATGAGATGTTGACCCAACGCTGCATTAAGGTTGGTCCACCGTCTGCGACGCTGGCTCAGCATTTCTTTTATATGCTGAATATCAATGAGCTTGTATAATATGGATAACCTCCTTGTTGAATATCCTAGCATGCGGATGGGCAGCAGATGGGTGTTTTCTGAGGAATTACAGAGGATGTTGTTCCGCCACTCACATTACTCACGTTAGTGGTGCTGTAAGCAGAACATTCCCAGTTTACGGTAATTGTATTCGGAAACAAACGACCACCCCCTGTAGAGTCCAGCGGCTAACTTGTCGTAAACCGGAGAGATATGAGACAAAACCAGACTGTTTATTCGCGCGTTTATTGGACAGGAGTCGTGCTCAGACGAAGTGTTGGCCCTACAACTCTGAATTATTTTGTATGAACCATGGAGACCAAAGGGTTTTTTCGATTTGAAATCATCAGAAATTGCTCTTCCTGCTTCATTTGAATACCTATGTTATGGGTTTAAGACCATCGGAAATATTGTAATTCTTTCAGTGCGGGGACCGTCTTTATACGTCAGAATCTGACGTTTACAAACGTCAGATTCTGACGTATAAAGACGGTCCCCGCGCTGAAAGGGTTAATAACGGAATGATTACGCACGTTTTAAACTGTACGCGTACTATACTGTAAACGACAAAATGGCAAGGTGGTCAGCTGAGTGTATCCTAATCAATAGCCTATATCTGATGGACGAGGTCCTCCCAGCAGACAAAAGATGTTGAATCAATGTTGGATTAACGTTGATCCATAGTCGTAGCCGGTTGACCAACGTTAAGCCAACATTGATTCGATGTCATGTGTCTGCTGGGATTCCCCTATGGATATTTTGTTGGCACAGCCAATGTTTTGAATAATATACCATCAATTATTAACCTCCGCCAAGAGAGTTATGTTTTTGTTCGATCGTGTTTGTTTTTTTGTCTGTCCATACGCAGGATTACTTAAAATGTAATGAACGGATTTGCATGAAACCTTTGCCCGCGTGTGTTTCGGGGACCAAGGACCAATCCACCAATCTATTACAATTTGAGGATTACGATCCCACGGACTTGGATGAAAATTTTATGTATCTCGGGACAAGGAACAATCTACTATTTTCGGCGGAGGTTTGCAGTCTGTTTAGTTCATAAGAAAACGAGTGTTCTATCTTCCTCTATTTAATGAGATACTACAAATTAGCACCATCACTTTGCGTTGATAAAGTATCACTGCCGCATAACCATTATTATAAATACATCTCTAATGCTACAAAAATGAACGAAAAATATTATTATTTTAGATATACTAACGTGTACGAGAATATGGGCCCTTCTCAGTACAGCTTGTATTCTATCACAGAAGGATTGTACTTTGTTCATAATATGAACCCATTTCTTGCAAGACAGTAAACGTCTTCATTTTAGTATCGCTGCGACTAAAAACGTGCAGTACATAGATAACGATTTTTTTTATGAAATTATTGTATGTTTTAATGTAGTTTTGATAATAAGGTTAAATAGTTGATTGTGTTTCGAATACTAAAAATATAAAACATTGGTTAAAGTATTGTTAAATGTCATATAGTGGTGCGAACCATCTACAGTGCACAGTGACAGACAAATTGGCATGTCAAGACATATAATCTGGGGGGAATATTTCTTGTTGAGAGCACCAGACAAAACACGTAAAAACATGACGACATCTGGGCATCCTACTTGTCAAAGTTCAATGTGATTTCCTGTATACCAATTACCATTACATTTCCTAGAAAAAGTAGATGCAGCTATAGAAGCCGTCATAATTAACGCCAAAGATGCTCAGGACTGTGGGTTCTATGGTTTAAAATGTTAGTCAATATAATCACTACATAACAAACAAACTCAATAGTAAGAATGACGATACTGGTATGCATACCGGTCAGTAATTCAAATTTTCCACGTACTCGTACCTTCAGTTCACTCTACATGCCAGTGTAATGATATAATATTGATCATGGTAATGGCACACAAACTATCATCTTTAACGTCACAAAAACATTTTTATGCATATATCAGTATATATCCACAACAAAACATACCTTTTCATTTAATCTTTCTGAGTCCTAGTACGGTAGGCCTGATACGTTGGCATGCAGTATCATATACCTACTGAATCACATCTGTAGAGAGGCAATCAGCATATTGCCAGAGAGACAAACATTTAACATTTACCCAAGCCCCAGCAGAGACAAGACGTTGAATCATCGCTGGTTTTATGTTGGTCCACCGTCCACGACGGTGGACCAACTTCAAACCACCATTGATTAAACGTCTCGTCTCTGCTGTGGAAATGCTGGCAGGCTGGATTGGCGCGGCTGTCCTTGTTGCTTCCGATCCTAAGGTCAAACGTTGTGTAACTACAATTATCCACGCTGAATGAATGAGACGGATACCGCCGGTGAAACAGCTCAGAAGAGAATACAGCCGAGCAAAGCCAAAATGCAGTATCTGCTTACTTTACAAGTAAGCAGATACTGCCTTTTGGCTTTGCAGAGCAGCTATAGAGGGTTCGCCATCATCCCTCCAGAGGCGATCCCTCAGTCTCCGACGATCCGCTTTGTCTCCTGAGAGGAGATGGGGAACGCTGGCGGCACTGTAATCTCCGCGGCCGATCCAGAATAAAGGTTCCGGAAAATTGCAATCATATTCCTGGGGATTTGCGAAAAAACAATTCTGTTCGGATTCTTTTTCAATGCGGGGTCTCAAACCAAACAAAAGTCGCCGATAAAATAATTACATGTGGGAGATCTATGTCTGTTTTTCATAAAAGAGAAACCTTTCTCATCAAGTTTCAAAAAAAATCAAACTTAACAATAGGCGGCTGATCAAATATTTTATTTTGAGTGATCTCTGTTTTAATTTGATGAAAAAAAAACAGTTTTTGTCTAAAGATGGAAGTTTTGTCCTGTTTCAAATGACGAAAAAAAAATTCTAAAGGGTCTTCTAAGCCAAGGCGTGGAGATGGAAGAGCAGGGTAACTGATGCAACCACCATGCAGTTGGTACCACCAACTCCCTGATTTACCTTCACGGTACACATATTAAGCGGGCCATCCACTGGGCTGTCTGACAAGGGATCAGCTATTTCCTGTCGGCAATCGCTTCCGAGTGGATTCTGCAGAACTTATCCCCGGATTGCAAATGCTCCCGCTTCCTCATTAGCACATCTGGTAGGAGTTTTAGCTTCTGCTTGCTCTCCTGTCTGCCCTTACATGTGCATCAACCCCTTACCCGCCACCTCAAGTAATTGAAAATACCCTGAAGTTACGCCTCAATGACGCGACACAATAGCTTGAACTGGGCGAAAATTATTCAGTTATTTGGAACAATGGAGGTCAAATATTTTCAAGCGTTGACATTAATGATTATTATTGTAAAAATGTCTCAACTTCAAAAGGACAGGGTGCCAATAAAAATACGTTAAAAAAAGCTTAGGGCTCAAGGGATTTTAAAAAAGAGATGTACATAGGATACAAGAGGATTTATATTCTATATTATCTGATTGTAGCTATTAAACAGACACAAGAAAATGACCCAATGCTGGCCCAATGTTGGCCCATCTTAACCCTTCACCCGTAGAGTTATCTTATTTAAATTTTCACCCACTAGCGCGACCCACAACTTCAAATGGGGAAAATTACTCATATTCGTTTATTTGATACCAGACATTTGCTAATGTTGATATTTAAACACTCATTTAATTCCCAACAACATAACAGTGATTTAACCTTGCAATAAAACACAATAAAAACGATTATAGTCGTGATAAGCGATGAAAGGGTTAAAGGGAATGAAAAGTGTTCACAGCAGACACAACACGTTGAATCAATGTTGGTTTAACGAGTTAAACCAACATTGATTCAACGTCTTCTGTCTACTGGGTCGTTCAATGCTGGACCAGTTTCTGCGACGATGCAAGTCAAGGCTGGATTTACATCTCCATTTGTTTGACCAACGTCTGCAACGTCGCACAGACGTTGAGACAATCGAGTGATAGCGGTGAAATAACTGATTTACCTGGTCATTCACCGCGGCATTCCTGCAAACCTTCATGTTTACCGCCACGTGCCAAAAACAGGAGTGTGCTTATACCGCTCTGTAACGCCAAAAGGCAGTATCTGCTCACCTGTGAAGTCAGCAGATACTGCCTTTTGCCTTAGCACGGCAGTACATCTTGATGCCCATCACTCTCTTGTACGCATCTATAGTAAACACTCCCAAATAACCCCCAGACACATCCCAGAAAACACCAAACGTGAAACAATGTTGGTTTGATGTTAGCCTAACGTCTGCGACGGTGGACAAACATTTAGCAAGCGTTGACTCAACGTCTCGTGTTTAATGGGATGTTCTGTTTAAAATCTCACAGAATTTGCCCATAATACACACTTTGCGAGATGAAATGTAGAAAGCATCATAATATTATGTATAATATTATACATCGCGAAGTCCTCGCAGATGAAGAGGAAAAAAAAATCTTCGGCTCAACCTTGAGCCAATACACATTGACCCGATAGTGGTTTAATGTTGGGCCATCGTCTACGACGCTGGGCCAACATTAAACCAGCATTAGGTCAATGTATCGTGTTTGCTGGCTAATCTCTGGCGTTATCCAGCGGCGCGATGCCATAACTTTCGGGAGATATTATTATTCAGCCAGAGATTTATCACGTAAGGGTTCGCTTTATATCTGTCTTCCCACACCACTGCCTACTACTGGTGTGCCGGTGATCTTTAATGTTCGTGGCAGCGTCGCTGTTTTTACACCTTCCGCTCCGATGACGGCCCCGCGACGAGGGTTGTTTTTCTAATTCCGGCTTTCGTGATCACTTAGCACGCCGCTAACGCGGCTAATGGTGATCGTCTTACGCAATGAGTGCGCAATAAAACGGGGGAAACAACACGACACCCCCAGCAAACACAAAACAATTGTATAAGATTTGTACAATGTTGGACCAACGTCGAAGACGTTGGCCCGACATTGTACAAATGTTATATACAAATGTTTTGTGTTTAGCGTCGTTCAAAGAGATAATAATTGTTAAATGCTGTGTGCACACTTCCATTTTTCTCAGTCATTTGAAGCTGGTAATTGCGTCAGCAATGCCAGCTTCAAATGACTGAGAAAAACTTAACCTTAACCCTTACAACATGTACAACGCTGATATATTTTAGTATGAACCATGGAGCCCAAAGGTTTTTTTCAATTTGAAGTCTTCGTTACATAAAAGTCTTCGTTACATGGAGCTCTTTCTGATTCATTTGAATACCTATGTTCTGGGTCTATGACCTTTAGAAATATTTTACTCTTACACTGGGTGGATCGACTTTCGACGTCAGAATCTGACGTCTACAGAGGTCAAATTCTGACGACTAAAATCCATCCCCACGCTGTAAGGGTTAACGCGTTGAAATATTTTTGTATAAACCATGGAGAGCAAAGGTTTTTTTCAAATTTGAAGTCACCATAAATGTCTTAGTTGGCTCTCTCTGTTTTATTTGAATACCTGTGTTATGGGTCTATGGCCATTGTAAATATTTTTACACTTTCAGTGCATGCGGGTTTCGACTTCGACGTCAGAATGTGACGTCTACATACGTCAGATTCGGACGTCTAAAGTTAATCCCCGCGCTGTGAGGGTTACGCTCATAAATCCAATAGCTCCTGCACATCTCATAAAAATCCAGTCAATATTTTCATTACATGATAAAAAACAAAGTCGCCCGCGACGAAAGGATTAACCTCCAGGTAGTGAGTAATAATAATTCAAAAAAGGACTAAGAAAGAGTAGAGATGAACTAGCTTCCTGGATTGACCCTTTAAGCGCTGAATTATTTTTGTAAAATCCATAGAGACCAAAGGGTTTTTTTATTTTGAAATCATCCTAAATGTCTTAGTTAGCTCTTTCTGATTCATTTGAATATCTATGTTATGGGTCTACGGTCATTATAAAGTTTTTTACTCTTACAACGCGGGGAGCGACTTTAGTCGTCAGAATCTGACGTCTACAGACGTCAGATTTTGACGACTAAAGTCGTTCCCCGCGCTGTAAAGATTAAATCGGTACTTTGTAGACGCCAGAATATTTCTAGAAAAAGCCGGAAGAAATGCAGACATGCGTTAGTTATTGGCAGCGTGATCCAGACGTTAATGGCCTGCCTTCTAAGATCTTGTTGCCATCACCATTTCCCAAGGTGAACGCTAAAACGGGATCACTACCCTAAGTCGTGACGTTTAGATAACCAGACTGACAAATGGCTGAACATTTTCTGGATATCGACATATCTTGTTGGGTTGATATTTCTCCTATTACCTACACTGGATTTTATCGTTTAGAGACTTGTAAGAGATTGACAGTTTTAAATTTAAAACTACCTGTATCTAGACATGATATAACAAGACGCAATTCCACTAATTCGAGACATGATATCAAAATGAATGTTACGTCCAGTAGCATGTAATATACGTTTTTAAATATATGTGTAATATCACTTGACAGATGTAATTTATAAAGACATGATAAACGCATGATAAAATACGATTCCATTACAAAATTTAAAATTATTATGCAGTGAGGATATGAAAACCTTGATATATTATGCTATATATATATCTATCTACTTTCCAAGTGAAAATTAGTTAGTTGTAGAAAAGTAAATGCTCAATTTACACTGAAATTTACGTATATATATAATACTGTAAATCTGGAAAATTAAAGCTCAGTGTGAATTTAAAAGATGTGAGAATAAGAGGAATGGTAGGCTTAGATTAGCTGTATATAATGCCCATGATGAGAGACCACAAAAAAGCACGAGGTATTGGACAGAGTTGATTTAATGCTGGGCCAGCGTCGCAGACGATGGGCCAATCATTAACCTTTAGAGCACTGAGATATTCAATTTAAATTTTATATCACTTGAAGTTGAGTCTCGCTAGCGCGATCCACAACTTCAAGTGACTGAAAATTTGTGCTTTGCGAAATGTAAGTCCCAACATAAATCAGTGTTTCAAGATTGAATTTTATTTTAAAAAATTGGCTATACAGGTGCTAATAAAAACACAGAATGTCTACTATAGTCAACATCAGTGTGCTAAGGCTTAAACCAACATCGGTCAATGCCTTGTGTTTGCTGGGAGGTGGTCATTTATCATTATCATATGAATGATACATGTGCGCAGTTGCCCGTCCAGCAAACACGACCTCATTGACCCAATGTTGCATTGGGGTTTGGCCAGCGTCGAAGACAGTGGCCCAGCATTAAATCAATATTTGGTCAACCTGTCCATCTTGTGTGCACGTGCGCTTCATCCCTGCCCATTCTTCCATAACGCACAGTAACATGCATCCCGCCACCCCAATCCGCATACAGTGTACATGAACGTACACATCCGTACAGCAAATGTACGTACACATCCGTAGAACAATGAAAGATTAGATCCTGAGATGATTGAATAAAACCATAATGTACACACAAGTCTCTGAATATGGATACATCGTAGTGCACATAGTCTCAACCACAAATTATTATTAAAAACAATATTTTATAAGCAACTGATTATAACATCACAATACTTTCACAACCAAAGCCGAATTTTGTAAGCTTAATGTCACAGAATTTCGCTACACAAATGTCCTTCCGCAATGAAAGGGTTCAACCATCGCAGATTTCATTGGAATCAAATTACGTCATGAAATTGGAAAGGATGTGGTATATCTGCCATTAAATTTAAAGCAATATTTAAGATATTATTGTGTTTAATACATGTACATCAAAAAAATAATTATCATGATGAAATATTATCAATGCTGAGAAACGACACGTCAGATCTATCCTGTCTATCCGCTCAAGACTTTCTAATTTCAGTCACATTAATAAAATTGCCGGTGATATTGAACATTATTTCGTCATTACTCCTCTCAGGAAAAGACGAAAGATTCATAAATATACAGAAATTCAATATAGGGATCACTTTCCGAAGAATAAAAGAGAAAGAGAGAACTAGATATGAATAAAAAATGTGATTGAGGTTTAAAAAATACTGAAAATAACCCCCTCCCCCAGCCTCGAATAAATAATCATTATCACGAAGATCTATGCTAAAATGTAGTGCCGTAATATAGCTCAGCAGATATTATACAACACACGATGTCCCTCAGACAGAGAAGCATGTGGACCAGATGGTGATGCCCGCTCCTATCTAATTTATGCATAGCTTACGGATAGGGGTCATCTCATATTATTGACAATAAAACTTGCAGCTCATTGCTCTAGTTGTCACTTTAACCCTTCACGTCCTAGTGACGCCTAAAGTGACATTTAAAATAAATTGATTCAAAAGGAAATGTCAATACCCATTTAAAGTATTTTTATAAAATTAGGTAATTTTTATACACTGCGCTATCGATTCAGACTTGGCAGTGAATGAAAATAGCATGAAATAAAATAAAATATGAAAATAAAAATATGATGAGATTAAATTATAAAAAGAAAAATTTCCGACTGAGTTAAATGTCTTAACCCACAATAGGGTTTGGTAATAATTATTTTATCTATATAAGTCATCACGTAAAATTATCTTTATCATCGTCTGTGGAGAGGAAAGTGTGTCCATCGTGCTGGGCTCCACCAGGCTCATATGGTCTGGTAGGGACAGATCTGCGGAATAATTCTCCTGGTCATCCGGTTTATTTACACCTGACACGATCATTGTAATGTGCAGACATTAACGGTGAGACCAGACGCCAACATATAGAGATAAAGGCTGATTGGCCAGATGCCGGCATAATGTTGGCCAAGCGTTCTGACGTTGGGCAACCATTGAACAGAGGCGGTGACAGCATGCTGCGCATTCCCAGCAAACACGACACACTGACCCAATGTTGGGTTAATGTTGGTCCAGCGTCTACGACGCTGGCCCAACATTAACAAAACATCGGATGAACGTCCGGTATTTCGTGGGCTGTAAGCGCCCGTATTGTCATCATGCAAATTAGTCAGCAGTCCGCGTTATTATTCATAAAGTGGCAACTTATCTCCTGTTTTCGCAAATGCTCACCATTTTACAATAGAGCTTTCACATTCAAATATTTCATCGTTTCACAAGCAACACAATGACGTAATCTGCAGACATTTTGTCGAAAAAGGATTATACCTATTCGTAAGTACTACTAGTATATCGTTACGACTTGGATGATCATTTACACATGCAAACACGAACCAGCATGCAGCGCGATGAATGGAATTACATAATTTGGTTGAGAAAAATTGCTGCAGGCACGTGATATTACAATCGCGTGGATGAGAAATTCAGAATAGCTCGTCAACGTCAACGATACACCAATCGTCGATCGCAAAACAAAACAAAGTGAGTGTCTCTTTATGATCGAACCGATTATCTGTGCGAGAGGGGGATGATCTTAAGTCATCTTCAAGCTCTTTCAAGAATATTTCAAACGGTGTTTTTCATTGATAATAATGCAACAAATTAGACTGAATAAAATAATGTGATGTTTGGACTGCATTTTCACAGATGGGCGGGTATTCACATGTGTATAGTCACAGTGAACACGATGAATTACACTATCCTGTTTTAATGTTTGGCCAGCGTCGCATAGAGTATGGTCCCACATTAACCCTTTAACCGGAAAATTATTCAATCTGAATTCAATCTTTCGCTAATCAATTTCAAACTTGAATAGCAAATGGCCTAAATAATTGCATAGCTTTTCGCGACATGATACTGAACAACATATTCCCTGAAAACCATGTAATACTCTTCTGGAAATTGTTAGGATATAGAACGTACCTCTCATTCTTGTCATCAAGGCACACTGAGATCGATTTTGGGGGGGGGGGGGGGGCTAATAAACTTCAAAAGTTTATTTCTGTTGATTTGAAGGAGCGATTACAATTGCTCACTATAAGGTAAAGAGCGCCGGCTACTTATAAATGATGGGACTGCCTGCTGTTTCTTCTCACTGACCTGCGTCCCGTGCCCGCCTTCACGGCATCTCTGTTGAAGCAGGTGTTGTTCCAGGAGAAGTCTTCGGCGTTGGCGGACAGCAGCTTGGGGAACACTGCCTGCCTCTCAAACCTGCCGATGTCCTCGTACGTGTTCCCGTACATGAACCCGTTCATCAGCGTGGAGTGAGCGTGGATGTCGATGTAGAAATCCAGGTCCATTTTCTGAAAAAGTGAAGCCAGCAGTGTCTATTATGTGATATTAAAATGCGTGTCTAATATAAAAGTGTTAACCCTTTAACAGCTAAAATATTCAATTTGAATTTTCACCCACTTGAAGTTGTGTCTCGCTGACGCGATCCACAACTTCAAGTGAGTGAAAATTAATCAGATTTGACAAAATGGAGGTCAACTATTTTCAAATCTTGCTGATTGGTGTCATTTTTATTTTCAACATCTTTAATAACTGACATGCAATGTGTTGATAAAAAATGTTAAAAACAAATATATATTTGGTAACCGCGTTTTAAGGGGTAAACAGAGCGCTAGCCACGGCTAGAGAGCTGTTTTTTTGACTTCCGAACAGGATACCTTGGAGTATAACAGAGAACTAAGATCGGTAGATTGGCAAAGAAGTTTGGATTCAAAATGTACAAATGTAATTTGACCAACTCGGGCCCGACAAAAAATAATGTACTTTTTGTAAAATGGTTTAACCCTTGAAGCGCTGATTTTAATGAAAACCTTGGACCCCAAAGGGTTTTTTTTAATTTGAAATCATCATAACTGCCTGATAACTAACATAACTGCCCGATTCATTTGAATACTTATGTTATGAGTCTACATCTGTTAGAAATATTTTCACTATTACAGTGCCGGGACCGACTTTAGTCGTCAGAATCTGACGTCTACAGACGTCAGATTCTGACGACTAAGTCGATCCCCGCAGTGTAAGGGTTGTTTCGTGTTGCTGTGGAGATTTTCGGCTCAGACGACACCTTCATTATACCAATCAATGCCAGTCCTAAACGAATTGATCAAGCCGCTTTGCGAGACATATGTTTTCAAAGAACAACAAGTTTCGTGCAGCTCGATCCGTCGTGCGGTGTGGTCCTGAGTATTGAGTGGCTTGTCTTCACCTCAAATTTAGGTTTTAAATTCTTGCAGCACCTGATAATGAAATCCAGGTGACCCTTACCTCACTAGAATCCATCTCCATGACCAGGTTTTTCGTGGCGTACAGTGTGGGGTGCGCCCACGGCGAGGGCTCCACCCAGTGGCGATTAAGGTCAAATCCCATCAGCGAGCACCTGGAAAACACAACATTTACACTTATATTCACATAACCCCCATAGTAAGACCACGACACACAACTTTAAGCGAGTGAAAGTTATTCATATCTGTTTAATTTGAGACCAAACTTTCCCAAATCTGGATGTTTGAACACTCATTTAATTCCCCATAACAGTGTTTTACCATGCTGATAAAACGAATTTAACCCTTTCAGGCCTGGATTTGCCATTGTCATTTCATCCACTACAAGCCGCGAATTGCTGTCCCAATTCTCGACTTGTAGCGGATGAAGATGATATGATGCGGGTGAAAAATTAAAGAAAATTGCCATGTATTGGTAAATGCGCTTCATGAATGGAAATTTTAATTATAAAACCCTTAGTTGTAGGAAAATGAAGTATGTTTACAGTGATGTAAAAAGATGCTTTATTGCACAGTGAGGGCTTAAATGTTTAAGCGATTATATTCGTGATTAGCGGGTGAAGGGTTAATAAGAGTTGACTACCCAGCAAACACAAGATGCTGAATCAATGTTGGTTTAATTGTCGGTCCAGCGTCGGAGACGCTGTATCAACAATTAAAGCAGCATTGGGGCAATGTCTTGTGCTTGCCGGGTCAAGTACTACAATCATATCAGCAAGAATATAATATTATATATTCTTGATATCAGGTATGTATGTATTTAAAACCCTTTCATCACCAAAGCCCACTTAGACAATTCAGCAGTACAAGCGTTTATGTCTTTAAAATAAAGAAACATCTTTAACATCTCAAGGCCAGAATTTACTAATGTATAAGGCCAAAATGTATTGAAGGGCCGTATCTGTCACAAAGTGGCAGATAGGACCCCTGAATTTCAAGGCGACATTTTATTCCTTATTCTCAGTAAGTCTTTGCCACATAAGAAATAGAACAAGCATGAGAAACATTGTATTACTTTATTATAAATGTTTTAATTGCCAAATTAAAATATGCTCAGACAAAAAAACAAAAGTTGATGAAAAAAATTGTTGTAACTAAACTGTAATCAGCATTTATCCGGATCCCTAAATGCTGTTCTCCCTTTTTTTTTAAGTTCATCTACATGTGGGTATATTATTCACTCGAATCATTCATTAAACATGATCATATTCATAACATGCAAGGTAATATTATGCTCAGGCAATATGCGAACATAATCCCATGAGCCTGATCAAATATTATGGTTTGTCGCGCCTCTGAGCATGAATCACCAAGAATTTAGAAGGTTTTTTTATTTTCTCTCTGCATACAAAGAGAGAATCACGACGTTAAAGGTGTGCAGTTCTATGCATGACTGAGAACCGTGCTGGAAAGCATATACCGCCACTTTTGTAAAACATAACGGATAAAGTGATAGAAAGTCCGGCGAAACGACTTCTCTTCCCTGTCTACTTAGAGCAGCACGTAACAGGTCGGGTTTTTTTTCAGCGTTTAGTCTGGTGTCACCTGTTTAGTGTGAGGTCAGCTCTGGGACGCGGTTACCGCCCTGGGCAGTCTAATGAACCATTTAGACGCTCTGTTCTTATTGACGCTGAAACAACCGGCCGCGTAACCTTTGCGGCCTGGCCCAGTCAAGACAGGATGCATTGCCCCCCCTGTCGGTTTGACGCCGGGCCAGCGTCGCAGACGCTGGCCCAACATCAAAACGGCACGGGGGCAATGCATCCTGTTTTCGACAGTGCGCAGGCGACAGTAAACGGAGCCAGCGCTGATGCCCTGCAGCCTCCCAGCCAAGGCGTGTCACTCTATCAAGTAAAGCAGGCACGGTAATCACTCGATATTGTACCACATTAGGGCACATCTGGGCCAATATTTAAGCGCCGTCGGCGAGAAAATGCCGCGACAATTTGGTGTCGTGTCCAATGGATTTCTCGCTCCTATATATATTCCATTTTCACTTCTCTTTTAACCCTTTCAAGCCTGAATTTACCATTGTCATCTTCATCCACTACAAACCGCGAATTGCTGTCGCAATTCTCGACTTGCAGCGAATGAAGATGATTTGAAATGAGTGAAAAATTAAAGTAGATTACCATGTATTGGCAAAGCAGTTAAATTAATATTTTCATTCATTGTAGGAAAATTAAGTCTGTTTTTAGGGATGTAAAATGATGCTTTAATGCATCATGGGGGCTTAAAGGGTTGAAATATTTTCCCGTTCGTCTGTCCAGCTAACAGTCTAAGTGGAAAGTCAATAAATATTTGAAAAAAGTCCAAAACTGTTGTCATACTTTAACTCAAGAGCCAAAATCAAAAGAGTAAACATTTATATTCCATGGATATAAAACAGCCACACCCACTCTCGCCCGTACATGTTCCTAACAGTAAAAATCTTCGGAACATATAGAATCAAATAATAATTTGTTCCGGCCTAAAAGGTTTTTACGGGGTCTTTAGCGCGAAAACCTGTCCACCACAATATGCCAACCTTCTTTTATCCCCATCACAAAACAGCTTACAGTTACATCACATTCACAGAACCTTCACAATCTGATACGCCTTCTATCATGTTTATCATAACTTCTGCCTAATCACACAAGGAAAAGTGAACAGGAAATAAATATTAATAATTAAATAGACTTGTAATGAGCGCAGGACTGTGCACTGCTGTTTTACGTCTTCGGCGAATCCAATTTCAATAATCTCTCTCCACTGCAATATTTATAAATGTGAAGTCGATCTTCTTTATGGTGACGTGGCAATAATTAAAATGGACAATAGATTCGTTCCACGTGTATAATAGTTTACTAAAGTACATCATCCAGGCAAACACAGATGTTTACCCAATGTTAGAGTGATGTTGGCTAAACGTCGCAAACGTTTGACCAACATTATGCCAACATTTGGTTTTGTATTTGTTGGGATGTTTATGGTCTTTCTAGGCTGCACTAATTTAAAAGTTCTGGATGGAAATGGCTTGTCTAGTGTTACGTGGCAAAAGAGAAGTTGATATACCAGCACTTGGTGGTTACGCGACACACGACTTCAGATGAGTAAAAATTCAATTTAGCGCGCAAAGGGTCACCAGTCACAATACCTGAAGATTACACCCTCATTCAGCGGTTATTTAGCTGACCACTGCTGCCGGAAATGTTGTCCAGAGGCGGGAGAATACGGACATACGTCACTGCATTGTGAGAGGTAGCCACTTAGCCCGCCGTGCAGGCCGCGAAATCATCAGAAAAAACGGCTGTTTTCGTTGTGCAAAAAGGAAATATCCGGCGAGACGAGATGTAGTAGACGTTGTCAACAAATAATATACACGAAGGTCATTAAACTATCTGCGGCAAACTGCGTATTCTGTGGCCACCACTGGGGTATTATTGTTAACAGGGTAAAAGAGACATCGTTTTAGTCACGATTGTCATTGTGTGATTGTTTTGGTGATTTTAAAACTTTAAGTATTTAAAGGGTTAATAGTACATGTAAATTTAACTTACTGTTGATGCACCCGTCACGATTAGACTTTGAGACAACCGTGACTAAAATGTTATCATGTCTATTTCAGTTAAATTTAAATATCTAAATATGTCATTTTGGGGAGACACAAACAATTATCATTTCATTACGGCATGCCACGTAGTCTCAGTTAATATCTGACGAGGTCATATTCAATCCCGTAACAATACACCGCCATGTAGATTGTAATTAGAATATCATTATGAGCCAGGTGTCTATTATGGAACCGACAATTGACAGAACATGATATTATAAGGGATGGCATTAAATTGTATGCTTAGAATTTAATGTGCGGCACCAAGTAAAGTTTGCACTCACTATATTCTCCTGGAAGATTGTACTTATTCCTGCGAAAAATTCATGATTTAGATTACGGGAAATTATATTTGAAAAAGAATTATCTTCCGTTCTGTTCAGTATGTATTCACAATCAGGTGAGGATACATTAATGTATCAAGTTGCTTGCACACACATTTAACCCTTAAAGCACTGAAATAATAACCCTTTAACAGCCGGTGCCGCCCATTTTCGTTTTTTACATTTTTGTTATATTACATTACATATCTTTTGAACATGTTAAAGATAAAAAGTGACATTATTCAGCAAGATTTGAAATTTGTTGACCTCCATTTTGTCAAATCTGAGTAATTTTCAATCACTTGAAGTTGTGGATCGCGTCAGCGAGACACAACTTCAAGTGGGTGAAAATTCCAATTGAATAATTTGGCGGTTAAAGGGGTTAAAACAAGCCATAGAGAGCAAAGGGTTTTTTCAAAAATAAAACATCATGCCTGTCTTAGTTAGCTCTATCTGTTTCATTTGAATACCTATGTTATGGGTCTACGGTCATTATATTTTTTTTTTTCCGTGCGGGGATAGACTTTAGACGTCAGATTTTGACGTCAAAAGACGTCTGATGTCCATAGACGTCAGAATCTGATGTCAGAAGTTGATCCCGCGCTGAAAAGGTTAATTGAGCATTTTCAGCTATTCAAAGAGTAAATATCCTTAAAATAATGATTGGATTTTTTTTAATTATTTGTTCAATACTGTACGAATTAATAGTATACATAACATGTTACCAACAAATTATTTTTAAAATAGCGGCGTTGTTCAAGGAAATGTTTAATTGCAATACACATCGAAACCACACATCCGATAATGTTATAAAAAGCACAAGAAAAGGTGATGATACTGAAAAGCAAAATTAGCCTGTTATAACAATAATTTTCAAATTTCACTGAATCTTGCGTAGAAACATTATTTTTAAATTGCAATGAGAAAATACAAATAGCAGTTTAAATCACTTTTCCCAATGACACAAGAAAACGATGATGCGCAGTGAACTAATGAAATCAATATAGAATATCGAGATGTGCTGTACAGTTCAGATGCACAGACAGTCAGTGTGTCATATTTTATCGATGAGTAGTAATAATAATCGAGGTTAATGTTCCTATACGAAGTTCAAAATCGATAACAAAAAATCCACGAAGAAGTATAACCATGCCATTTCTTTAATTGTTTTTGAAATTTAAGGTCTTACATTGTTGCATTATTAAGGGGGTTGGTTAGCTCATGTAGAGGGCTTATGTGCGTGTTGCGACTATATGTGACATTAAGTGTGTGCACATGTGCGCCTTTGTCATATTGTATACGTGTGGGCTAGACATGGCACATATGGATATTATAGAGGAAAAGATGTGAGAGATGTGTAACAAATACATTACTGTACACGATGAAACTTTTTAATTTGTTAATTTTAGCGAAATTGCTGTAATTTATGAAAACAATCATGGTTTTGTTGGAAATTATACACGATAAATTATTATGCAGATATCGAGTGAATGTTTGACCGATGTCGATTTATTGTTGGGCCAGCGTCTGCGACGCTGGCCCAACAATAAACCGACATTGGTTTCCAAGAGCATCACGAATTTGCCGTGCAGATACGTGGAACCCCAAATTATCAGCCCGATAAAGTTAGTGTATTTATCCGCGGCGGGATGAATTTCCGTCCTTTACAGCAGATGGTATCGATCTTGACAGCCCGCATGGAGGAGTACGAGGACGGCACGTGTCGGCCACGACGTCACAGCTGTGTCCTCGCGTCCACCGTCACCATCCGTCCTCAGGTAAGATATATCGTCGTCACCCTACCCCCCCCCCCCCCGCCTGCTCACGGTCACGCCGTTGTCACCACGGCTCATCTACCCGGGCGTCTCGGTCAGTGAGTCAGTGCTCACCCTGCTCCCGGATTACTCACACGGTCTCTCTGGTGGTTGTTGTTGAGTTTGCTGTCTGTTCTCTGTTTTCACAGCTCGCATCCCTGCACCAGCAGTGGACGGCCATGGCTTACCCCGGCAACCTGCAGAACCTCTCACAGCTCCATCAGTACTCTAACAACTACCCCGGCCTGGTGAGTACCAACTACATACAACACGTGCAGATTAACCTTTTAAGCGCCAAATTACGGATAAGATGGAGCTGAAAATTGTGTTTAATATGCAAAAAGTGGAAATTGATGGTTTTAATTATTCTTTTATTAGCATGGCAAATTATGGCTATGTGGGGTGAAAATTATGTTTTCAAAACTGAACAACAGAAAGTCAAACAAATACGAATAATTCTTACAGGCTGACTTGAAGTTGTGTAGCGAGACACACTTTCAAATGGATGAAAAAAGGTTAGTTAAATAACTTGGCGCTTAAAGAGTTTTAATATGTTACATAAATGTATAATTAAGATCACATGAAACTGTCAATTACATCTGTAATGCCAGCAAAGCTAAAAGGCAGTATCTGCTCACTTTAAAAGTCAGCAGATACTGCCTTTTTGTCTTTCCAGAGCATAAATCTAGCATGACAGGCAGTAGTTTTAATGAATACATGCAGTAAGGCCTCAATAAAAATAGGTCCGACAAAAATACCCTATGCAAACAAACCATTGACAAGATGATATTGACGACTGAAATAAAGGTAGTTTAATATTGATTTCGAACACGTGGTTGAAAAGTAGAGCACACCCACCATCAGACGTTGGCCATAAGCTAGTCCAACGTCTACTACGTTGGGCTAACATTGTACTAACATTGTGGGGGACTTTGATGGGAACATCATCATGTGGATGTGGGATAGGGGATTGAGTGTGACAGGGGCCGTATTCTCGTACAAGTTACGATATATCGTAGGCTTCTGATTGGTCGAGATGGCCATCTCGACCAATTAGTCACGCGTGGTTTGCCCAGTGTTATTTAATGTCGCCCCAGCATTGGGCTAACCATGTCTTATGTTAGCAGGGTGTCATCTTCCTGTACGATATAAATGGTGAAGAAGACCTATATCATTGTACATGTATATATGTGGCAATCTCAATATTTTTTAGTCAATGCAGAGATCATTAGAAGTCCCTGTAAATTTGAATAGCTTATTGAAGCTCAACTTGCATATAGTATTATTAATATTTTGCATCTGTCATGCGATTCATGATTTGAAGTTGAGGAAAACATGTACAGGTCTGTGTTTCAATATATAGACAGTAAATTATATGTAATGTGTATTAGTATATTGAATGAAATTTTTTTATTAGTGGCATAGACTGCTACTTCCCAGTTGGTCCACCGTCTTCGTCGCTCGCCCAACATTGAAATACCATTGGGTGAATGCCCCGTGTTCGCCACTTCATAACGTGGCCGATGCGTCATTTTAACCCTCGCAGGTTATTATGTTAAATGAGGGATACCCGGCCAGAATGTTACATCATTATTGATGTTGGGCCGACATCGAAGACGGCAGGCCAACATCGAGCGGTTAAAATACCACGTCGGCGATCAAAGAGCAACAATAAAATTGTAGATGACGAGGCCCGTATGGCAACAAAATTGACATAAATTTTTATGCCATAAATCATTATCTAGTTTGAAAACGCCCAGAAAAGAGTTTGTGCGAGTGGCACTTACCCAACCAACCCCCCCCCCCCCCTCCCCCCCCCCCAGCAAACACGGGACTTTGCGCCAATGTTGGTTTAATGCTGGGCCAGCGTAGCAGACATGTGCCATCATGTATGTATGTATGTATGACATTCTCACATATTATTATTGTTTTCCTATATGTTTTCTTATTCTCATGTTTAACCTCTATATATAAAGCCAACATGAAGCATCCTGTCATCTAGCAGGGTGTATGTAGAGTGAGAACGAATACAACTGAAGACTATAGGATGACATGAAGCTACATGAAGCCACGCGGTCATTGTGTTAACCCTTACAGCGCCGGGATCGACTTTCGTCAGAATCTGACCACTAAAGTCGATCCCCGCACAGTATTGAAGAGTAAAAATATTTATGTTGACCGTAGACTCATAACATGTAGGTATTCAAATGAATCAGAAAGAGGTAACTAAGACAATTATGGTGAAAAAAACCCTTTTGTCTCCATGATTTATAAAACAAATCAGCGCTATAAGGGTTAAAATGTCTATAGCCGTTTTCAGCATTTTCATGCGTCGTTCAAACAAGAGAATTTGAAAAAGTAATAAATTTTAAATTTACTAGATTTGCATAGGTATTCATACAAATAATAGTACAAGGGCCCTATATAAACAATTTGTATCCACTTTCAGTTGTGCGGGCACAACTGAAAGTGGGTACAAATTCTATCATTCAGCGCTTTGGGGGTTATTGGCAATGCAGCAGCCATTATTCTGATCCGCAAAACGAAAAAGTAACATTTTGCACGGCATTGTCACAGCAAAATTACCTGTAGTTCCCCAGGTAGACTCCATCTGGATTCAGCATCGGCACAATCTTGAACACTATGTGGTCCCGCAGGATTTTAGCTATTGGGTGATTGCTGATCAGGAAGTCAATGGCACCTGCAACACCACCAGAAAAGGTGTGGGTGTACATCTAGATAGATCATATTCGTGTTTTGGAATGCTTTCCTGCCTTTGGCTGTCAACCGAGGCAGTTTGTCGTAACTGTTTCTGATAAGACTAAAACAGTGACAAACAACAATGAACAATTTAATTCTAAGTTGTCTATTATGACCCTTTGCCTTCTAAATTATCTAAATTTCCTCGACCTTGCTTACAACTTTAAGTGTGTGTAAATCACCTATATTTGTTTGATGCGAGACCAAACATTTGCAAATCTGTATGTTTAAACCCCATTTCATTCCCAATAACTGTAATTTATCCTGTTAATAAAACAGATCAAAAGGGTTAGGACGTAAAGTTTGACATTCCTGCTATTTAACAGAAACGTAACACGCTAACAAAGAGGATAAAATACGTTTATCAGTTGGTGGCTAAATAGATTTGGAAGCTATTATTTTAGGAACACTTTGAATCACGGATGTGCCAAATGACACCACACATCCCCCTCCCCCCCCCCCCCCGCGTGAATAGCACGGTGTTTGAGTTTGCAAGATGAGCTATCCCAGCAAACACAAGGCGTTGAACCAATGTTGTTTCAATGTTGGGCCAGCGTCGAAGACGATGGCCCAACATTGAAACAACATTGGTTCGCCGCCTTGTGTTTATTGTGATCCTACCCTGGCAGATGTACGAAGACGGGGTTTCCCCCGGATGGACCCGTGCCGTGATGAACACCACCTTCTGCTTCTCTTCCGGATCCAGATTGTCGGGGTTGGTGATGGTCAGCAGGTCTAAACGTCTCTGTTGCTAAAACAATAGAAAGCCTAACTATCTATATGATTGCCACCTGAGACGCCGACACTACGTTACTGTACCATCTAACCATCACGAGAATCACTCAGAATGTATACGTTTGTAATAATAAACTTGTCAACTTGGCAAAAGCCTGACAAGTTCGTCGTTAATGAGTACCTGTGGCTAACACCGAAGATTTATTTTTTAAAACAAATATCTAGATGAGCTACATTTATGATCAGCATAGTAATCGCAAAAACTGTGACGTGTGCTGTTGGACACAGATGTATTTTAATTTTGCCTTTCTACATGACTCATTGTAAATATTAAATTCCCAGTATTTCTTGGTGAGTGAACGAAACAGGACTTAATATCAAATGCTAGCTTGGGATGTCCTTATTGTGGCGGATTAAACCATAAATAAGACGAGGATGCACGAAGGGTTCAACCAAAGAGCCCATATCCTCTTTGGTTCAACGTACCACACTGAGACACAGCAGTTCTCTCTGCACGTAATCTAAGTTACGCTTCTCGATATTGTCCAGGTGGTTCTGTAGTCTGGTGTATGAGTAGGGGTAGCAGTAGGAGAATTGGTACACGTCGTCTTCCTTGTCGAAACTGAAGGCGTACGACATCACGTAGTTCCTCCTGTGATCCGGACAGCGGTAGTAGTATACATACTTTGGTGGTATGCGAACCCTGCAAGCAAGAACACAAAAATCTCCACTTAGTTTTAAACAAAAATGGTTTATAAAGCCACGTTAGCATCACGTTGAACCAGCGTTGGGTAAACGTATCTTCACAACAAGCACAGAGCTATCTCAAAAAAATCTAGCCTTTGCTCTGCTAAACCGGAACGTGAGATAAAATTTAACACAAATTTATAAAAAAAGCTTGTGGTAGATGCTGATTTTAATTAATAATTCGATGTGTGTTTTTTTCATTTAAATAGAAATATTAGCAATTTCAGCTTCAAATGAACTAATTGACGACTCAGCAGGGCAAGGGTTAATTTTAAATCCACAATATACTTAGTGACAAAGTTCGTGACAAAATTATCAGTCACTGACAAGCGTGATCATGGTGATTACATAAAACGCATACTTGTCTGCAAATATTGTTAATGGGACGTTCTATATTGAATACGATTATTTATCAAGCTCATAATATTATTATCAGAAAAAACGTCATGAAAGACAAGACAAATTTGGGGGAAAATTGGAGAAGATGAAGTGGGAGCAAGCTATGATCGAGTGGTGCACGTGTCTAAGTCACGATTTTAGATGTGATGATATAATTGTCAATGAGAAGATGGCGGCATGTACCACCTTCTGCGCCTCTGGCTCCACATAAAACCAGAAACGACATCAACGTACTGTATAAGAGCTGTGAAGTGGTCTAATACAATATGGTCGTTTTGGATTATTCTCAATAACAATCTAGCAGTTTGACAGTTTGGACGAGAAAAGTGTCTTCAATATTGGGAACATTTAAAAATAAGTGGCCTCCGTTTTGTCATTTTCACTCAAAGTGGATGCAAATTTCAGAGGGATTTATATTATCAGTGATCATAGGAGGCGACGTTCTCTCCAACGCAACGTCTTCGAAATCGACTGAGCAAGTCAACATGCTGAACAATGGACATAATAATATAACATAGGCATACATACATGTTTTAACATGATATTAATAATAACTAGAAAAGGAGTTCCTGAAACACGAGGCCCGGCTTTAGTCTGTTTGAGTGCTTTAGACAAAAAAATGGCCTGATAATTTGTAAACATAGCTGTATTGGTTTCCTCATGGGCCAGAATCCTAAATGTCCAGGATATAACTATTGAAAGTCTAACCAAGGAGAGACAAGTATATATCTTCAACGTGGAGGCCTATTCCTTCCACCACCATCGCTGATTAATCTATGTACGCGTCTATACGATGTACCTGGTACACACAATGTAGGCATACCCACCCAATACCGGTTCACTGTTGGGCCAGCGTTGCAGCCCATTGCTGGTTCAATGCCGGTCAATCGTATTCGACGCTGGCCCAACATTGAAACAGAATTGGGTGATTGTCCCGTGTTTGCTTGACTGCCATACAGGTGACGCTTTATGCCCCGAAAGGCCACTACCTGCTGGGCCAACATTATTCCAACCAAAACCCTTTAAGCTCTTAAACACGAATATAATAGCGAATGTCTTTTTTCTGAACATTTTTTAAACACTAAAGGAACCTCAAACGTTATATTGCACATATCCATAAGGACTAGTGTACATGAATGTCACTGTTTCCCACACACCCACCCCTCTTTCCCTTAAATAGGACACAAACTCAGGCAAAATAAACTTAATTGGATACTGGCCTACAGACGGTCCTAATAATATTTACTAAGCTTTGACATGTTGATTCATAGTGTAGAGTGAATAGTCATGTATTATAGGTCAGCAAAATATCAGGCACCAAGTGCTGGGCAGTCTTGTATACCGTAGGTGTCAGACATGTCGGCCTGCATGCAATGTCATATACAGTTCGCAAAAAAATCAATGTGTGCATGTGCCAAAACAGCTAAATGATAAGTAACCATAGAAACGACCCTGGTGCCACTCTTCCAAAGACGGCATCAAACCTATATAACCAAGAGAAGATGAAAGTGGCCATAAAGTCTGATCACTGTCAACCCTAGCTGCCGTGACTTACCTACCTGTGTACAGGCCAGACAAGCCAGCAAACACAACCCAGTGCTGGTTTAATGTTGAGCCAGCGTTACAACTGGTGGCCCAGCATTAAAACGTCATTAAGTCAAAGTCTGTTGACCAAGTGCTGGCTTCATGCTGGGCAAGCGTCGCACACGTTGGCCAGCATTGGATCAAGGTGTGTTGACAAAGTGTTGGATCAATGTTGGGCCAGCGTTGCAGACATTGAGCCAGCATAAAACCAACATTGAGTCAACGTCTGTTTGCTGTGTAGGTACACGTACTACAGGCAAATGTGTAAGTTAAAAGCCTAGATCTGGAGTATTTTATGCATTTATCATGTTTATGCAACCTTAAAAACATACTCAAAAGTCTTTGACAGTGCGATTGTGTACAAAAGCAAACAGTATATGGAATGGATAAAATGCATGTCTTCAATTCATAATTATTGTCAAAATCATTGCCATACACAACTACAGACCAGTTGAGTATTTTTAATATTTACACAAATATACAATCATTATCAATTTCATGATTATACAAAATTATAATAATTATAGGCTATTTATGTTGGTAAAGTGGTTCAATGTTGGACTATCAGACTGAGGCTTAACATTGAACCAGGATCCGATCTCCATATTAACCCTTAGATCACTGAGCCTTTCGATTAAAATTTTCAGTTACTTAAAATTGTGTCTCGCTACCGCGATACACAACTTCAAGTGACTGGAAATTTATGTTATTTGTGAAATTTAAGTCCCAATATATATCAGTGTTTCAAGATTGAAGGCATATTGTACTGTGAACAGATCGTTATCAGTGGTTATAAAGGTCCTAATAAAACACAGGATGTCTACTGCAGTCAACATCAGTGCTCCAAGGGTTAACCTATGATATGATGATGAACATAAAATACCCCAGAAATAGTTAAAATTATTAATTTTGATACAACAAAAAAAATATACATGAACTTTTATATATATTACCATCTTGGTCTGCTGGAGGATTTCACTAGTGGTGACATTCCATCTCGATACAGGCTTTTGGTCTTACTGAAGTTTACTATATTGAAAATGACACGCTGTAATATAAAGATTACGGAATGTACTAATAATCATAATAATTTCATTAGTTTCCAATTCATGATGAGAAATGTATTTATTCACTTTTTAAAATATACATCTATATGATAGGTGTTTATCTTCATCATGTTTAAACACAAACTGATAGAACATTTATAAAGTGTACATATCTGGTTATTTTCATGTTTTTTTATATAACTAACCCTGCTGTACATGTACATACATGTTTACTATATATGCTAAATAAGTCAGCAGTGACTTTTAATTGTGTCAAAACTACATCTATCTATCTAAGCTCCTGCAATCGACAACTTTAAGAAGATTAAAGGGGCAATTGGCCTCTTATAATCTGGAAAGCTTATAAAAATATCCTACAAAGTAACAAATTCAAACATCACATCGAGTTAAATGTACTTTGAAAATTCACAATGTCATCCACCAAAAAAATTTTGAAACTGAGGCAAGTCTGATGTTGATTAGTAGCATAAATAATAAAAAAACATTAAAACCTACAGCTAGATAGTTTTTTAACTGTTAGATTATTTATTTCAAACTTAAACTGCAGCCGTATGTCTATTGGGTTTGTGGAAAAATAATTTGATGGGCTGATTCTAGATGTATAAGTGTAATTGACAAAAAAGCCCCTTTTGTCATGTTAATCATGAGGTTATTTAATGACGTTATTTAGTGAATTCAAAAATGAATGGGTACTCACTTGATCTGATTTAACATTTTCAACAGTGAAATTAAACCACACACGAAATCTTGGGTTACAAGTGTCAGGGCGTATAAACAGATCATATTCAAATTCTGTGATGAAATCAACACGACCCAAGTTTCCTAAAAATGTGGAAAACATGTTAGATTAATTTGATTTAAATGGAAGTATATGTGATAGGCATTTAAACATGTTTGTCTACCACTGTAAATAATACACATGAAACATTTAATAGCATTGGAAATTGTTTTTATATTTTATTCTTTCAAATGGGTGGAAAAACTATAAATAAAAACAAGATGCATAAATAGATGCATAAAAAATATACTCTTTGCATAATAGACAAGATTTATAATTTAACCCTTTGAGCACTAAGCATGATCATTTATAAATAATCATAATAATACGCAATAATAGTAAGCTAATCATAATTGCTTATAATCATAATCAACATTTTTTTATCATGTCAAATACTGTTTTTGTGATATCAATTGATATTCGATTACTAGGAATTGTAAATGTACATTGTAAATTTGTGAATCGTGGTTCACAGTTGGGTTATTGAAAATGAGAATAAAAAGCTGAATTCTAGGAACTAAATCTTGAAAAAGATGAAAATGAATGAACAATTATTCATTCATCTCAATTTTTTATCAAATCGGAATGTAGAAGTATGCAGATAAGTACCTTCTATTATTTTGTATTTAGCAGCCCTCATATTTATAAATAAGAGATATAAATAATGAAATGATATTTTAAAAAAAACACAACTCACCACTTTCAAAGCAAGCATCAAATATTAAATGTCCTTTCTTTGGACGCCCTGTATAACCAGGTGGAACAACTGCAAACTTATTTACATTTCCCACCACAGTCTCTTCTATGCTCTCCGAATCACTACCTGGAAAAATCCCAGCACATGCAAAGGTATTAAATACACACTGATGTCAACATTTAGTAAAGCAGATATTCTGCAACAAATATTTTATAATGAATATAAATTATAATGAGGCTAGGTACTATATAAAGATGAACGAAATAATGTTGTATAATTTGTAATTTTCCAGTAGGCCTAAAATAAACATAGGCCCTATAGCCTTAATTTCCGATTGTCAACTATTTTTTAAAAATCGGTGATTTTATTTTGGCTTTTTAATCAGTTAATATGACCATATGATGTAAACATGTCCATAGACTAGAACTGCAAAAGTTTTAAAAATTTTCTGCTGTGCATTCACCAGTTAGGCTAGATATAGCGACAAAATTCCTGTATTTCTTATTTTTAACATGGTTGTCCAAAATTAGAAATCAGGAATTTTGTCTAAAGTTATATCTGGCCTAGCTGGTGAATGCGCAACAGAAAAATTTTAAAACTTTTGCAGTTCTAGTCTATGGACATTTGTTTACATCATATGGTCATATTAAGAAGCCAAAATTAAATCACCGATTTTTTTGATGATTTTAACCTGGGCCTGTCCCTTTAACATGTTTAAGCAAATAATTCAAATTTGTAGACGTATTTGGCTTTGCACAGCAGTACGCCAAACTTACAGATTTTGATAAGTTTTGTTTTTATAGTACTGGTACATTTAGTAGCCTATTCTGTGAAACTCAATGACCTCAACTTCTTTTGTTTTCACCGAGCTGGCTAATACAATGAAGTATGGGGGAGGGTTTACATATAACCTTGTTTTCACCGAGTGACGTCACTGCCTTTCACAGAATGAAGTAAAGAATATACTACTATGTCTAGAGATTTATAATAGTAGGGGGCTAAGGCCTACTCAAATACTGTTTATACAATAGACTAAGCCTATATATTACCCCGGTACTTACTATAACATATAGGCCTATTCTAGATCTAGATCTATAGACTATATATAATAAATCTATGGACTATATATTATAATATATATAGTTTATACTATACCATAGATCTAGAATAGGCCTATAAAACTGAAGTATAAAGATATTATATTATATTAATACCAGCTTGAACACAGTGACTCAACTCAGTTGAACACTGATTTATAATAGTAGGGGGCTAAGGCCTACTCAAATACTGTCTATACAATAGACTAAGCCTATATATTACCCCGTCCCCGGTTTAATCATACACAGTGTTTGTTGCTATACAGTCGGTCAACACTTGTCAGTCGTATAGCCATAGGCTGGCATAGGCAGTGTTACTAAATACTAGGCATAGGATAGGACTACCATACACAGCCATGATGATGAATGATACAACTATCACTGTCAGTCTCAGACAGTCAGTTGGTCACCGTCAGTATCAGAATTCAGTCTTCAGAGTACAAATTACAATCGGCGAGCGAAACGACTTGTTTGTGTAACGAGTGACGGGTTTAGGCCACATTTTATGAAATGAAGTGCTTTTATAAGCTATTTCGATAGAATACATATATCTTGCTTTAGAGTGTATTTTACGGATTATATATCGTGAGAATAAAGACATATTTTTGGGGAATGGTTGTAAATATCTGGCTTCTAAGCAACTGTAAACAAACCCGAGTCCAGTTTCTTGTCCGCCATTTTTTCCCAGAGTACACTGCCGGTGTAGTGGGCGGGGCTTAGTGACGTCTCCCTGATGCATACTGAAACAGGCATTTGACAGCATAAAATCTAAGCCACGGTTTTAGCGAAAAACACATTAAAGAAATGTTCCAAAACAAGAAACCCTAATTCAATAAACATACTGATTGTTCTGGGAAAATATACTTGTCAAATTTGTTACGACTACGGAATAAATTGCAGAAAACTGTGTGCAGCTATATTGACAGCCGCGTCACTCTTTGTTTAGGCTGCATATTTATCTCACTGCGCCGCACGATCTAGATCCAGTTGAGAAAATATAACACTGTGTTCAAACTTTTATTGGCACATTTACAAAAATATGTTTTCATTATAATATTTCCTGTCAGCAATATCATAAAAGAATGTGCTAACACACAGTATTACTAGAATCAGGCGACAAATAGGTAGCTCGTATGAAGACAGTTGCGTGGTTGTGGTGATGAGGCCGGCAGGTGCTCCTGTCAAATGGGCGCTGTTCTCGTGTTATTTGGTTCCCAGCACTTGCCAGAGAAGGTTGAGTTGTGTTGTTGTAGGGATTCTGAATCCATTTTGTTGGTCTTTTCCTTCATTTTTTAATAATTTACTAGACTTATCGGTTGTTTAATCATTTTTTACACCAAAGACTTTCTTTATGTGTCGATACATTATTTTATTTAACAAGAAATTTTCAAGACAAGATACTGCATTTCCTTAGTTAGCACGCCATTTTGTTGAAACATCACCCAAGGAACTGAAACAATTTCGTCTTTTTACACTGGAAGGATTACAAATTTAAGCAAGGATTAAAATAATTTGTTAATTTGAATACTGCTGGATATACCTTGGGATAAAAGACGTCGGTCGCAGAAATATTAAGGTAGGTTAACAGCATTTTCTTGGCATGCTATCTGAGGACGACATCCCAATGTTTGGTGCCAGCAGGCAGCAGACCAGCAATAGTCTACCAATGGGCAATGCCAACAGGCCCAGTCTCCCAGTGGATGCTGTCTGCTGGCGCTGTAACCGGCCTGGTAGCATCATCAGAACATCCCTGCTGCGAAACAGGCCTGAATCTGAATATAGGCCAGAACTCTTTCCTTTGTCAGTTTGTGATAAAAATTTATCCAAAATTTAAAAGATACCACGATTTATATAAGATATAGGCCCACGCTTAAGCCAAGGCCTATAAATGAGCCTGAGGTAGGCGTGACCGAGTAGGCCTATAAATGTGAACCGGTTACGGTTTTTTTAAACCAGTGTTAACCTGTGCCCATCGTGGCCTACGTTTTCAAACGCATTTCAGACGAAGCAAATAATAGGCCTACCATTGGAATTTAAAAACTGCTTGTGGTGGATCTAGATGATCAGTTTATCGAATTATTCAATTTGGGGGATATATTCTTGTCTAAAGAGAAATCGTTTTTCATTTTTATTAAAGTTGGAAATTGCATCAGCAATTTCAGCTTCAATTGAATGAAAAATATCATACTACAAAGGCGTCGGCTGCCTATCTGCCAAATAGGATAGTGGTCCTAAGCCTGTACCAGCAGTTTCTTCGCTGTTTGACAGACAGGAGTCAGCAAAGCGTCTGCTTTTCATTCCTGACAATGTGTAGCAGACTCCGTGATCCATGAGCTGCTGGTGGTGCACGTGGTTGTTGTTGTAGTGTTGGCACAGCTGCCGCCGGCTGTTGTGCTGTCTATATTTAGGACGGGCTCGCGCCAGTCGCGTGGACCGGGCACCCCCATCTCTAGCCTGCCTACTCACATAATCAACGAGCTCTCGTCACGGCCAGTGACCGCGGAATATGGAAAGCGGGGGGAGGGGGGCGCTGTCAATCTACCGATTTGAGTGACAACCCTGCAATTATCATTATACGAGGCGTTGCACCAATGTTGTTTCGATAGTGATGTTGGTGTTGATAGTAGAGGTGGACTACTTCACTGGTTGAGAGCAGCATATGTCCTGCATTGGTTCAGGGTGTCTTCGCCTATCGTCAATTACAATAATTTTACAATACGAAATTCAAGTGGTCGCGACATCGCCACATGTGGCGACAGAAGCAAAATATCTGTAGGCCTAATGTAAATATTTAAAAATGACCATTCAGAGCACCTAAAAGTAGCCATTTGTAGCGACAGGACTCATTTCACCTGCCCACCCCTGAATTGTATTAGCAGATAAAGCCATACAGGTCATAAGCGTATACATGTTATACAAACAAACAAATAAAAGATATTAACAGATTAATACATGACTGCAGCAGTAGAAACAAAATAAATTATTTAGCAATATCATTGAATTGTCTATGACGAATGTAGCCTGCAACCATAAAAAAATAATATTGGCCTGTAGACAAGTATAATAATAGAGCAACTGTTAAGTAAATAAATAATATGAATGTATGCAAAACTCAAAAGTTAGAGTAATCCACAATTGATAAGATTAATACTGTTACAGGAAGATTGAAGATAAAGAAATCATTCATTTTACTAGACCGACACTGATCAAGTTGGTATCAGATGTAGTTAACACTTTAGGTATTAGGCGCGGGGTATAATTTGCTATGCCTGTAGATATTAAATATTAAAGTCAATGTCTGTACGACAATATTCTGACTCAATATTTCTGACTGATACATCAACAATAGGCTTAACAGCTATTAAGCTGTTCCGCCGTGCAAAGCCAAAAGGCAGCATCTGCTTACTTTACAAGTAGGGGAGACACGTGTATATTGGACCAGTGTGCACATTGAACCACCCACTACCCAGTCTAAAAAAAATAATATCATAATTTCACTTTATATGGCACCAATAATAATGGGAACACCTTCCAAGTTTAAAAGCATAATTTAGCTGACACATCTCTTCAATTAAATTTCGTAAAAAAACTAAAAAAATGTTGTGGACTGTGTTCTGTGTATTTTTTCTCTTTAGCTAAAACAGTCAGCATTCGATGACTATTTTAGCAATCCTGATCGGGTAAATTGTAAATACAAAAAATATTACCTAATATGACACTGATCGAGCAACAATAGATAGAAACAAATTCTATTTTTTCTACAGGTGTAAAAATTATTATAACATGTGTCGTCAGCGTGTATATTGAACCACAAGGGTGTGTGTAGTTTAACCACTGGTCCAAATTACACATCAGTGACCCAATTTACACGTCATCTTCTAACAAATATGTAGTGGACCGCTGAACTTATTTTAGATATCTCTAGGTCCAATATACACGCAATCAACTTGAACACAGTTGTATATCATTTCTATTGTAATGTGTCATCGCAGCGGTGTCAATCGTGATATAATCGCAGACGATTTTTAAGGATCAAGCATGAAGTAATATGGTTACCAAAGTTCATTATCATGATTATACAACTATTTAATAGCATTGGCACCTTTCATTTATTAACTACGTATTGTAATTTGTAAATATCCTAATAATCACTACTCGATCATGGTAGGCCTATTATGTTATGTCTCTGACAATATTATATTTAGGGTCTAGTCTGCTAGTACTGGTTGTGTATGATTAAAGTTACAATTTATTTGTATTTTAGGGGTGTTTACATCATTATATGCCTGTATATATATATCAAAGAATAATGCAGGTACAGCTTTAGGGGCCCTTGAGGCTTCTACATGTATACTATTTCAGCCCTAAGTTATTTCCTCAATGCCCGGTCCTCACTCTGACGGGCCGTAGGCCTACTATCCATGAAATGTTTATAAACCATATTTAACATGTTCAAGGGTCGATAAGAGAGACCGGGCTAACTCATCCTGCAGTCTCCAAAGGTATTCCTTCTCATTCTCACTATAGTGTGGAAACAGCTATTAAGTCCGCCTAATTCCAGGATGGGCTAACTGGGAAACGGGGTTAATTAACCAACCTGTTAACTGGGACAGGCCTCCAGCAAACAAAATCTGAAATGATCTATGTCAATGGCCTCGCTAGGACAACCGGATACCCCCATCCTTTACGATGTTTACTTGAACTACCGGGACCCTCAAAGTGGTACCAAAAGGTCTGGGGAATCAGATTATAATCAATGTTGTTTTTTTCTCTACGACCAAATTCTTTTTCCCCTTCCACGTACGGTACTTATACTCAGGTCCTAATTTCACAAAATATAATTATATTAGCCATGAATGAGGGATTTGGGAGGAAAAGAGACTTATCAACCTAATTTGGATGTCCTGAATTCAAAAATGCTATTTGCCAAGCTCATTTTTGACCCCTCGATCCCCTAAATGACAAAATAATATATAACCACTGTCTTTATAAACATTTTGTTTACAAATAAGAATACAATTTAAGCATATTAATCATGTTAGTGAAGCATAAAACACCCCAGCGTGATTGCCCGCGCGCGGCGTCCCAATTTTTCAAACACAATATTTCATCATTCCCACAACATAGGCCCACCAGCGCGACGACGTAGGGCCTTCGCGAGCGCTCAAAACTGTGACATTTGCGCTGATTGGGTAAAAACTGTTTTTCTCCCATGTTTTCAACAATTCCTTATTGCATGTATTGTTAGTGACCTGTATATTATACCTCACAGTCGAGGTATATGAATCAATATTTTGTTTACAACTGTGTACATGCTATAGGCGGCAGGCCCACACGTGTTTGTGCTTTGCCAGGGTAATAATAAGGTATGGCATGTCACCCATGATCACTACCAAAACACGAGGTCATGTGCTTAAACTGAGTCGGTGCTAAACCTCTATATGCCATTAAAGCAGCCTACCTTAATGTCTACTGGTGGATTGATAAAAAACGCCCTCCACCAAACATGCCAAAGAAACTCATAAGAGTATAGTATTGACGTAGGGGAGATTAGGGCACCTTGCTGACAGGCCTGTTTGACACAGAAATTATTTTTCGATTTGTGCGCCATCTGGTCAATGGTTTGCCTACCAAATATACATGTAACCAATAATTTTGTATTTACATTTTCAGCCTAGTATTGCTATTGGCTGTTGGTCCATTTTTTATGATTAAAACACACCACTACATTATTTTCTTTGTCCGACCACTACATACTAAGCCGAGAATGGAAAGTTAGTGTTGACCTAGTACATATCAATTATTATGGTAGGCGTATGTTCTTAAAATCAGTCAGGTGTGACCGAGCTGTTGATTATGAGGGATCCTCATTAGGTTCGGATGTGTTTTAAGTCAGTTAAAACCCTCGGACCTCTACATTATTAGCTGTGGAAAAAACCTCGGCCTTCGGCCTCGGTCTTTTCCACAGCTAAGAATGTAGAGCTCCTCGGGCTTTATCCTATACTGAATATTCGCGTCTATAGATTAAGTAATAGGCCTACTTGAATTCTCTATGATTTTGATGGTATCTTACACCTATTGTATCACTTTATAACTTATGCAGAGGCCAAACTATAATAATAATATATTCAGTTCCTATAGAAAGCATGTATGGCATGTACATGCAGTCAGAGCGCTTGTGGCCCAACTCTCACAAAAAATAGTGACATATAAAGCAGCATGTATTTAGCCTTTTTCTAAATGTTTCAAGAGATGGTGATTCTCGCACATCCAGAGGCAGATCACTCCACATTACAATTTTGTGGACCATTGACCGCCAAATCACAGTCACACGTTCCTATGTCTTTAATAATAGAGTACATGACTCCAGCATTTCCAGATCGTGAATATCTTTTGGGTTTGTGAGCCTACAGGTTGAGTTCATTGATGTCATTGATGAAATCATTTATACATTTATATGTGCACAGTTTAAAAACAATTATTTTCAATTTCACAGGCAACCAATGTAGGCCTAAATCACATAACGTAGGTGTAATGCTTTCATTTTTTAACTTCAATCAGCCGAGCAGCCATGTTTTTCACCCGCTGAAGTCTTATCAAACTGCGTCACCGCTATGTTCTCCTATAGTAAGACATTCGAGTAGTCGATAGTTTGTTCAATGTAGCCAAGGAATCTATCCATATAGATTCCTTGATAGCTAATCTTACAGTACTGGCACACGCGTCCATGGTGAGAGATCTACACATCTTTCAAATTTGCAGGATATGATAGTAAGCAAAGCGGCATACCTCATGTTACATGTTTTTTTCGTCGACATGACAAAGGATTGTGCTTATCAAAATAAGCGCACAAGTTTCTCACAGTGGTGCCAGACTCAGAGTGAAGTCAATCAGATTGAGGTCGGTCATCCCATATATACTTCTGATCGTTGTGTTAGGCTGAAAGTTTATGTATTTTGTCTTGTCATCATTTAATTTCAGCTCATGTATGAGCAACCAGGATCGTATTTCTTGTATGCATCTTTTGATTCGATCTAAAGCTCAAACACGGTCTCCAGGTATAGCAGGGTCAAAAACAACATAGCTGGGTGTCATCTGCATACATATGGTATATCAGCCATTTGTATAGTTTATGCAGTGAAAGTACAAAACCCTGTGGGACACCTCGTGTTAATTTTACAGAGCCGGATAGTTTTTCCAATTCGGATTTTCTGTGTTCTCTCACTTAAAGAGTCCCACATGGCTTGAACGAGCCTCCTCAATCAGCATACAGGTCTAGACACTCCACTGAGACTGCTCTTATCTGCTTATGAAGCTGCAGTATGACATTGCTATTAGGTATTAGATGAGAACCATGGTGTGGCACTGGTTTTGTAAAATCTTAGTGCTGCATTCGACACTATCAATACCAAAAGTGTCATCACCACTCTTATAGTCAGATATTCTTCAAACCTGTGCTGTTGAAGAGGGGTGATGACACTTGGTATTGATAGTGTCGAATTCAGCACTAAGATCTATTCTCTGTAGCTCTGCAGCGTCGGTGGGACAAAACTTCGTCAAGTACTGGTGGTGAAAAGTGGGGAGTATTATGTACAGTGTTGATTGATTTAGCTCTGATCAAATCTTGGATATTTTTCTGTAAAAAAAAGTAGAGAATTTCTCACATATTTAATCAAGTCGGAATCTTCTTTTAGTAATTTTCTACCTACTTTTCGCTGTAGAGAATTTAGATTGTTAAATGTTGTTTTCGGATCAGCGTAATTCAGGCTCTCTTGATAATATTTTGCCTTGGCAGTCTGAATGGCACTGCCTACTAATTTCACGAGTGGTTTAGAACTGTCTGTCAATTTCGAGTTGAGTCTTTCTCCACTTTCTCCACCTTCGCATATCTTGGATCACATCATCAAACCAGGGCTGTGTACGTATCTATAGCTCTTTTGTTCCGTTCTACTGTTGGTATCACAGATCTGAGGTCAGTCAGGGTGGGGCAGCTATGAACACTCAGGGTACCCCGAAACTGTCTCAAGGGTCCCGAGACTGTCTAAAGATGCCCCGAAAGGGTCTCGACGTGCTCACAATTTCTTCAGATACATATATTGTTTCTGCAACATCTAGCATTTATAAGCCAAATGCAGGCTTTGGCTACAGTACAGATAATATTATGTAGTAGCCTACTCAAATTCTGATTTAAAATAGATTCAGGTTGTCTTCAGGTACACAATAGTGTCTCAAGGTATACCCAGGTGATGTCAACGTTGCCAGAGTACGGGGTAGGCTGACATCGAGACATATTTTTTGAAAATCTGTTTTGTTCAAAATGAAAGGTTAATATGCCTACACATTTCACAATGTTCCTCTCTTGCTCAGATAGGCCTACTCGGCATAGCCTATACCCCACTGGATACTACGGTGGCTCATATCTGCCAATTTTCGTTCCAGAGAACTGAAACCCAATGTTATTATGGCGTCTGATTAAAGCGTTATAACACTTTGAATTAATGCGTTATAACGTTTTTTAAGGCGTTATAACGCCATAATAACATGGGGTTTCTCTGAACGCCATAATAAAATGGGGTTTCTCTGAACGAAAATTAGCCTGTTATTTTAATTCCCCAAACCGCCAAAGTTTAAATCCACTAATATTTCCCGGTTCACAGTATTCTAGACAGGCCTGCAGTGCTGTAGCCTCTACTAAAAACAATTACTTGGGGCTCCTTAATTTTCCATTAGTCTTACACCTAGGCTAGATATCGTCTAAATAATTTTGGCAACCCCCTAAAGTACAAAATACACCAACGCGAGCGCTCACGCGAGGAGAGACTCGCCGAGAGACGCGAAAATCGCCTGACTGTCACCAACGCGAAATGTGAGGGGTTTTTCCTTGTTGCAAGGTCAGATTTTGGTAGTGACGCGAAAGGAGTCAAAATGTCATGAAGGTAGTAAAGGCTTATTAAACAGTGAAACACAAAGTATGACCAAAGGACGACAGTTGAATGGTGTACCAGTTCTCCCGGTCTTCCCCTAGGCTAACAGTTTTGAAAATTTTCGCGTTGCCCTTGGCATTCGCCTATTCGCTGAGTAGGGGCCTATAATTTTTCAGTGATAAAATAGGCCTGGGTTTGCTAACTAACGCAAAATCGCGTTGGAATGGGCGGATCAATCCAGGATTGTAAAAAGAAGAAGGCGCGGGGGCGGTTTTGGGCTCGCCACCAAGATTTTTTGGT
The DNA here is from genome assembly GCA_964017125.1 of Flabesymbios commensalis. Classification (NCBI taxonomy): domain Eukaryota; kingdom Metazoa; phylum Annelida; class Polychaeta; order Terebellida; family Flabelligeridae; genus Flabesymbios; species Flabesymbios commensalis. Next base: position 39,295,225 of record OZ024902.1, read on the forward strand.
ATATTTAGGCCAAATTAATAGGCGGATTCCTAAATAATTTACCGCAAAAAAGAGTGGGCGTGCGCCCCCCGGATCCGCGACTGAATTGTTTTGCACTAGGCTGTGACGGATCCAGAGCAGGTAGGGGAGACCGGGCAGGTTGAACATAGCTCACGGTGTACCACCTCTTAATATTATGCATGTCGTTATAATTTGATGTTTTTGGTACTAAATGCGATTTTGTTATGAATATTTAGGTACCCGGTACTATCTGATAATGCTAGAAGCTAAGCTGCTTTCACAAGTTTTCGAATGATATGCTGGGAAATATGCAAATAAACAGCTGTGAGGCCTACCCCGTTAGGGTGGTTCAGTGTACCAAAGTTTATAAAAACTCTTTTTTGAAAAGAGTCTTCAGTGTAGATTTTTAAACAGAGTCAGTGATTGCGCGGACTTGATATCTACTAGTGGCAGTGTATTCCAGAGCAGAGGAGCCGCCTTGCTTAAAGCCCTGTCATCCCAAGTTGAACCATTAAAAACTTTAAAGATGAAATACATAGACCAGGCCAAGAGAAGAGACCGGGGTTAGTTGGAACACGTGGTTTAAATAAAAGATACTAATCGGAAAGCTGGTTTTTGTAAAAATTGTTCCGACCAACCCCGGTCTACCCTTAAATTAAATGATTTGTATTCAACCTGGCTATGAATGTCTGATAATAAGATCAATATGGCTAGGCATTACCAGGTACAAAACGTTGTTTTAGTATGCACCGTGCTAATCATTTTACAGGTAGGTCTAGGCCTAGATTTCTATATCTTATTTATGGAAAAAATGCTTCTATGTGCCCCGATCTCCCCTAGTTATAGGGGGGCGGGGGGGAGGGATCAGCGGCTGAGTCGCCGAAAATTCCCAAGCAAAATTGTTTGTCGCCCCCACCCACTGGATCCGCTACTGATTAGGCATCTGTAGACCCTATAAGGCTATAATCTAGCTATTTTTTGTCCAGAAGTAAAATTTAGGAAAATACTTAGGGACGCACCATTAGATATCTGGGGGAGGGGCCTAGAGTTTTTGTTGCTTGCAATTTTTTTTTACCTCCGCTAGAAAACAATTTTTTTTGTCGATGAACGTCCAATTTTTTTTGTTTAGACTATGTTTTGTTGATGAAATTCAATGTCTAATTAGGCCTATCATTTAGTGTTTTTTCTAGTCGACATATTTTTCATCAATTTCTAACTTTTTTGTGGCGACAAACTTTTTTCTATCCCCCCCTCCATCCCCCCCCCCAGATATCAAATGGTCCATCCCTAAGCCTACTGATCGATTTGAAAATCTGGAGCTTCCCTGCCCCCTGGTTCAAGTGGCCCTTGGCCCTGTGTTACTACCAAGCAGACACAAGACGTCGAATCAACGTTGGTTTAACGTTGCTCCAGCGTCGTAGACGATGGACCAACGTAAACCAACATTGAATAACCGTCTGGTGTCTGCTGGGTATAGGCTACTGGCCTACTCCTCTGAACGTAGCATATGCCTACTTCAGTCTTCATATCTTATTCCATAGATTACATAGTTTATAGTAGGCCTATGCCTAGACTAGGCATACTATACATGCTATACGTAATAAAGTTTAAAGATAAAATAGACTGCCCTAGTTCTAGTCTATTTTATCTTTAAACTTTATTTTTAATAATAGACTAGTCTAGACTAGGCCTAGTTGAGTTCTAAAGTAAAACAAATTAGGACCGTATTATAGTCTAATATATAGGGGGTCCAGATATTATATTTACCATTGATTAGGCCTACATAGGCTAGAAGTAGAACTATATGCAACATTAATCATAAACATGAACAATTAAAGTGTATCTAGGCCTACCTTTTACATTAAACTAGACTCAAGGTCAAGGTATGTGAGGGATATAAAAGGAGTCCGCTCACTCCTGCTTATCAGTTGCTTATTCGAGGACGACCAGAAGCACCACATGGGATAAACTTATATCCAATACCAACTAAGTCTAGATCTAGTCTACTCTTAATATATTGCTAGAATGAAGTATCAAAACTGGTCTCCTCGTGTTACAGAACAGGTACAATCATGTTGACGTTAACTATTTCAAGGGCTGAGCAGACTAAACTGTAAACAGTAAACTTGGAACTCGTATCAAAACCGTCTCAAAGTCAAACGTCTGTACAGTAGGCCTACGATTCATGACGTAGACCACCGAAATTACCTGAGGCTGATTAGGCCTACCGTACTTGCACTCACTCACTGCGAGTCACCACTGGTCACCTACCCGAGTGACTGACCCATTGCCATTGTTGTATTAATCAGATACGATTCAATGTTCATGTTGGTCCACCGTCTACGACACTGGCCCAACAATGCCAATGGCAACATTGAATGATTGATCCGACAATGCATGTATTGAATTGATGTATTGTAGTAGACTACATGGCCGAATTCATGGGTGAATCATACTGAATGTCTCTTGTTTCTTGCCATGTCATGATGATGGGTAGTCTACCAACTAGAATCTACAGGTCTACTCAGTAAGGAGGGGGCACATGGGTCCTGGGAATTATGGATTCTTCTCATTTCTTGGCCTCGCTATTCGCTTTTTATCATTATAAGGAGAAAAAGATAAAGGTCTACATAGTCTATAGATAAAAATAGATAATATTTTTTAGGCTCGTTTTTACACTATTTATAAACTAAAATCCTCGTTGTTCGGACCCTAACAGGCGATTCGCCGTTCGTTTGATTCGTTTTTCAACCCATGTGCACCCTCAGTAAGTCTATGGATGATCTAGTACATGTACCGTTAGACTCTAACGTTAGCTATATTAATAGTCTTATTTAACTTGAGTTATGAATGATCATTGACTGTGACATTAGTCTGAGAGACTCAACTGGTGTAGTATTTTTAGTAAGATGGGCCCATCTTACTAAAAATACTAACTTTAATCTTATCCTAACTTTCACTCATGTATAGAAAGTTAAAATCACTCCTAACATTTATAATAAGACTCTTATCAAGAGAAAATTAGGATATCTAGCAAATCAACCGTCTTTATAACTCGCGGTCGTCGGAATCTACTGAGAGCCCTCTACAGACTACACAGTCACTGATTCTAGATTTGTAGTCTAGGCCGGTTACATCTAGCCTATACTATGGGTGTCTTTTTTGAGCTTCCAGAATTGGAACAGGATATTTTTTGAGCTTACAACTCTGGGCACAAAGTTAGCATGTATTTTGCTGATTTCTCAAGCCATTATCAGCCGAATTCCATCACTTTTTTCTAGCCTCAGAGCAGATAGCCCCAATTAAATTCGGTGTTAATTTGAAAATTGAGACAGGGAGTCTTTTTAGCCCCCCCCCCCCCAGGTTACAGCCTAATCTCTAGAATAATTTGTCTGGTGTAGCGGAGAAGTCTGCTACTTAATCTTGGGCTGATATGAGTCATTTTCAAAATATTTGAGCAAAAACGGTAAAGACATGTCTTCAACATTTTTTCAAAAAGTTTGCATTATTTCATAATTGTTATCATTTAATCAGATAAAGACATGTATAACTCAGAATTTCTATTACAAGCATTTATCTTGGAAAATCAAGCTTTTACTCAATATAATATGCTTGATTTGTCTTCACCGTGAGGGGTCCGAAATGGGTTTGCGATTTTTTGAAAACTTGTTAATGTCATATAATTACGTTATTGTAATTGCAATTCATGACAGGTTGGCCCTATTTCCAAAATCTCTTTTCTTGATAAAAAAATAAAATATGTATAAAATAGCTGAGTGAATCACCAGTTAATATTCAATATTAAGCCGTGGTCCAAGCTTAGGAATGCAAATGTCTTTACCGTTAACAAGAACTCATTAGGCCTATTATTTCTGCAATTATTCACCAAATGGCTCTAGCACATAAATTCCACATAAAACCTTTTTTTTTTTAAAGTACCGTACACAAGATTTGATTTATGGACAAAGATAAATGCAATAAAAGTGCAAAATAGGATGTCTCAAATATAATATCCCAACAATAGAATGTCTTTACGCGTGTCTGATAACCTTGGTTGAAAAATTAAATAGCTGTTCTAGATTATTCTTGTCATTAGTACATGAAGCAAACAACGTTGTGAAGTCAAAAATATGCACATATCTTGTAAAAAATGTTTATTTTATGCCAAATAGTGTGTCTTTACCGTTATAATTATTTGTCTGTACCATTATAACGGTAAAGACCGACATAAAAGGGTAATGACAAAATTATTATTACTTGAAAACGTAATTTCTGTGCAAATTCAATGTCCTTTTAGTCGTAAGGTGTGGAAGTCTGCAAACAATTATACTGAAAAACAGGCCTTCTATATAAAGATTATAACACCTATTTATTTAAGAAAATTATTTCTTTATCGTTACAGCATCATCTTTACCGTTACCAAACCGTCTTTACCGTTTAATGTTCTGTATTTGCCGTTATAAAATTGCCTACTATTTAAGCCATATTTTTATTATGGTCTCTAAAAGTGCTAATACATAACATGCTGCTTGGCTATTAGCAATTGCACATAGTATCCTATATACATACATAACATTTAAATTCACAAAATCAGAAATATTTTTTCTCAAAATGTCTGTAGGTGTTTTGTCTGTTGGTGTAGCCGTTTTTGGCATGGAAAAGTAGTTTTGCACATTTTGCTACACAATTTGTCCGGGACTAATTATGATCTGAAGTTATAACTGATAGTCAATGTATAGGGTCTATATTAATTAGAGAATTCAAAAGCGAAGGGTCAATAGGCAGTAACTTCAGATATAAACTAGACAGCCAGTCAGTAAGAGACTGCAAACCTCTGCCGAAATGAACGATCTTATTCTTAAAACTTAGTAGCATTGCATTCATTTAGTGAAAGTTGCAGTGGGTAGTCTAGTAAAATTTCACTTTGGATTCATGATCAAAAATTATGATGTCATCTATTTAACCTATTTCATTCATTCAGGTGGCTAGGTCTAGTATAAAATTAACTGTTGTGAAACTATGACATCATAAATTGAAGTAGTAGTCTATAGAATTACATCAAATAGGCCCATACTCTGCCACCGATCGATGTCATCCAACTGGAACGTAATCCGGATCCTGTATCGTAATCGTAATTCTGTATCGTAATCCAGAGCATGATCATCCCCAATCGATTGTTCCATGGCCCGAAACACACCTCTTATATCTGGTGAGAGTATCATGTAAATCCGTTCATTATTTATTGAGTAATCAGGGGGGCTGAAAGACAAACAGACAGATTAACCAAAAACATAGCCTGCCTGGCGGAGGTAATTACTGGCCCTTAATAGCTTACCTGAGGCTTAAACACTGTTAAAGGCTCAGCCTCGTCACTGATAAATAGGCTGAATATTTACTACACAGCCGCTATAAAGGTAAAGGTGCAGGTTTATAGTCTGATATCAAGTCTGTATATTAAAATTATTGACGACCTAGGCTATCATCCGACTTTATATTCCCCCCCCCCCTGGTCACTGGATCTGTTCATTTTTTCTATCAGATCCTCTTTCCCCATTCTATATAAAAATAGGCATGCTATATAGTATGGCTATTGTGTAGACCATGATCCACTATATCCTATTAAACCTATTATTTTACCAACCATGGCCACAGTAGGACTAACCTTAAATTTTCGTTTGCGGAACGGAACGTGTTGCAATCCCAATCCCTCCGACATTTTTATCCCTCGCCCGTAGGGGAAGGGAGGTTTTAGTCGTGCCAGGATTCTGTCAAGCGTCACGTTTTTTTGTGGGCGTAAAAACTACTGGTCTATTTTTAAAATGACATTCCTAGCAACATGGGATTTTTTTTTAAATATGATAGCAAAATTGCCGCCAGAGGTCGACTTCAAATTTTTTTGTGGGGGCAAAAACTAAAATATTAAAGTCAGAAATTATTTTACTGTCACATTCCCCACAATATGGAGATGTGCAGACGACTTTTTCAAGGTTTTACTAAAATTCAAAATGGCCGCCACGGATCAACTTCAATTTTTTTGTGGGCACAAAAAAAGCAAAAAATTAGTTTGGTAATTTTTTGGGAAGTTTTAACATCACATTCCCAGCAACATGGGGATGTTCAAGTGATTTTTAATGCTACCAAAATTCAAAATGGCTTCCAGATATCAACTTCAATTTTTGTTGTGGGCGCTAAAACTTAGTCAGAAATTATTCAAATTTTACAACCACATTTCCCACGATGTGGAGATGTGCAGGTGATTTTTTAACGTTTTGCTGAAATTCAAAATGGCCCATATTCGCCTAGGCCCAGCACTTTACACTGTTTTAATGAATTGGCTCACACCACATCGTATTGGTGGCCCATATTGAATCTAAAATGAAGATGTTAAAATTGCGTGTCATTGATAATGTTGGCCCACCGACTACGACGTTGGGCCGACTGAAAATTGATCCAGCATGGGTAAACGTGTCGTGTCTGCTGGGACGGGCATGACTATCCATACACAATGATTTAAGTGAATAACCCTATCCCCGCTAATTTATCTTTTTTAAATTTTCACCCCATTGTGTTTAATTGTATTATATGTAGACTATTGTCATTCCGAATGTTTTACATAAACTGCTGTTCAAGGTGTTCAAGGTAAACCAGTAACATCAAACAATGCTCTTGCGATGGACAACGAAACATCAAAATTATTGTATTGTTTTAGAATACACCCAATTGTAACTGCATTCAACGGATTTCGACTAAAATACCAATAGACAGTAGACAGTAATTTATATCGTAGTGACCAGTCCTGGCATTTATATTTGTTGTCTAATACATTCATGATTTATACAACACAATATTGTGAAAAAAGATGATATTTTTGTGGCTATTTCTATTAATTCTATTTTTCCAATTTTCCTCCAAATGAGATTTGGGGCAGATTTGATGCAAATGCTGGCTTATTGTTGAGCCACCGTCTGTGATGCAGCATTTGAGTGAACGTCTTGTTTGCTCAATGCTGTGTTAGCATTCATTTATTAGACTTTCTATAGATACAATGTACATATAGAGGCAAGTGGCGACAGGTGACCTGGCAGCACCTATGCGAGGCCACCGCCCTCGAAATCCCTACGGGCGAGGGCCCTAGGGTAGTGGACTGGTTAGCACCGCTGCCTTTCACGCCAGAGTTCGGGGTTCGGCTCCCGGTCTCGGCGGTTTGAAAGAAACAAAAAATGTTTCTTCCCCATCCACGTGTGAAAGTCAGTATTGTGAGGAGCCTCCGTGACCGAAAGGTAGCGTGCTCGACCTCAGATCGCCAGGGCTCGAATTTCGAATCCTGTGTCTGGAGGACAGTGTCATCTCAATCATCTTACCATCCTCAGGAGGTTCTCCTGGCCTAAAGCCCGATTCATTTCATTTCAAAATCCCCACAAACACCAGATTTAATTCTCTTTGAATGTTGTCTTGATGTTGGGCCATCGTAGGATGTGGTCAGCGTTCAGGTTGTAACATTGTCTGTCTGCCTGGCTCCAGACGCTGGAGGACCTGTCGTCTGAATGTGGTGTCTGCCCACTGTCTCTGTCCATGACTGTCACGCCCGTGTCACCAGTCTGGTGCCAGGGTGAGGGGGAGGGGGGCTGTCTGGCCATCCCTTCCAGGACGGGCGACTGTCCAATCCCTAGTAGTAGTAATCGTAGTAGTAGTAGCGGGCAACGTCCAGTCAGTTGCCCTTTCCCCAAACTTGCCCCCGTAATATTTAATAGGTGAGTCAGTTGCCAAGGAGAAATCTCATTATTGTGGATGCTGGCTGCGCACATGCGCTGTGGCGGGCTCTGGGCGATGCTGTGCCGGGTAGAGGGTAATTTAGCTGTGGTGGTGGCTTGTGATTGGCTGCTGGCGGATTAGGCTGACCCGCTGCACTGGGCTATATTGGCGTGGAGTGTTCTGTGATGCATTGGCTTTGTCAGTGTGTGTGTGGCCAGCCCTGTAGACAGACATAGACACAGCATCAGCCAACCAGACTCACACACAACATACACAGAACTCTGTCTATGTAGTCACACTCATATACTACAGTGGTGGCCACACTTTTTCTTTTGGGGAATATTTACACAGAAACAGCATCTCAGGATATTTTTTCACGCGAAACGACAGAAAATATGCAGGTAGGGAGATTGTTTGAGCGCCGCGATGGAGTAGATGCTACGTGGGATATCGTGACAGCCGGCTGCACCATCAGCAATAAGCGATTGCTTTGTGTGTGTGGCACATGGTCCACTCGCCATACAGTATTGTGACTGGTTGTGACAGAAGGTCGCCGCTCTTTGTTATCCGTGACTGAGCACTACTACCACTGAGCCAGCGATATCGGGACTTAAACATTATCTACATATAATCAGCTGATAATTGTGCTGGTTTAATGTAATATTTCAAGTTATCTCTAACATTAACCCTTTAACCGCCGGTGCCGCATATATTCGGGGTTTCATTTTTTATTAGCACATTAAGTACCACCTTTTAAACATGTTAAAGATAAAATGTGACGACATCAATCAGCAATATTTGAAAACAGTTGACCTCCATTTTGTCAAATCTGAATAATTTTCACTCACATGAAGTTGTGGATCGCGTCAGCGAGACGCAACTTCAAGTGGGTGAAAATTCAGATTGAATAATTTGGCGGTTAAAGTGTTAATACATCTGGATATCAATCCAAGTTATTAGACCCCTATGACAGACTCGTTGAATAGTAGGCCTGAATAGCAGATAAATTGTTAAACATACATTGCGATATAATTATCATAAATAATTACAGACTCGGCGCGTGTCAGGATCAAGCCAAAGTTGAGGACTCTATATTGTACTAATGGTCGTGATTCTAAGGTTGTTAGTCTTAAATAATTATTATGTAGGTATCGTATAGTATCTATAGATGCCTAATAAATAATATCCCATTATGAGGAATTATATAATTTCCAGACAGCGTACATATTTATATATATATAGATAGATAGATATATGTTTACATATAAATATATTAGGTGGATTACCACGCTTGTCCAAAGGAGTGGAAACTGAATGTGTTGGCAGAGCAACATGTTTAGGAACGGTATTTTCTGGATTTGTGCTTCAGGTATTTCGTTTTTTTGTGAGCTGATATTGTGGCAAGAGGCGAGCCAAAAAGTCTGGAGATGCGCAGTGATCACTGATAGAAAGTGGTGGTGTGTACCAAGAGGTTCCGCTATGCTCAAAACACAAGACGTTCACCCAGTGCTCTTTTAACATTGGGCCACCGTCTACGACACTGACCCAACACTCTCCAAACACTGGGTCAGCGCATGTGTTCTCCGTGCCGTCAAGAAGTACCAGCACACGTGGCTCTGAACAGCGCAGTGCGGCCCGCAGCATTCGAGGTAGCTTTGTAGTCAGTGCTCATGTAGATCTATATGGTGTATATATATATCTAGAACGAGGAAATGGGGCCTTATGTCAGTTTTGTGTACATTCAGGCTAAACTGGACCAGACGTGCTTCCTGAGAATAGCGAGATAAATTAGACGACACTGCTAATTGATCACTGCGACACACTATACCTGGATGCCATCTAATATCTAGAAAATCAAGAGAAAAAACAATTCATATACTAATCTTTTAATAGAACCGACTACCAAGAACCGTAAATATTATAGATGTGAAATATTTTCAGATCCATACATAGTATACCATACATATGTTTATATTTGTCACAATAAACACTGATAAAGTCGCTTGCACGCAATCAAACCGATATTATTGTGTAGATTCTGACTATAGGTAATAGACTAGAATTGATCTCGGTTTCGAGGTCCGTTGGCAGCGCTGCAGGAATATAAATCTTTGAGGGGTATTTCACACATTTAATGTAAGGATTTGTTTTTATAAATAACATTGCATCGATTACTGATAATTTGTTGCCAGTCATAAAATTGGTCACAAAAATGTACACCCGTTCTAATAATTAACCTTACCAATGAAACTTTTTTTCTTACAATTAGTTACTGACAGCCGCCAATCAGTAATAATACTATCACCACATGAGTGTATGAGTTTCAATCCCTATTTAACATATTCAATGATAACTTGGTGGGGAGGGCATACCTTCATTTACAGATTGCATGGCAACACGGTGAATGGGAATTGCAAATGCATATTGGCTATCAATACTTGATACACGTCTATTAGCAGGAAACACGCCAACTGTATGTAGCAGATTGATTTTCTCTGCTGCATCTCTGACTGTGTATCTTGGCATTATTTAGTAGGGTTATTCATCCGAGCGTCTGACCTATTTATCAGAGACAGTCAGGATACTGAGTATCAAAGATAGAGTATGTACTCTTCAACATAGCTTTTGAAAGGAGACAGCTACTAGTATATGATAGCAGGGAGGTGTCTTTACACCTCTCTGATCATAGTTACCTAGATAGCAGTGCACCTCCTTCACATACCGGTATTAATGGCATGAGCAGGGGTAACATCACATAACCACTGACGCCTCGAGGCAATGTTTCCGTTTATAAATCGTCGCCTCGGAGCTAAAGGATCCTACCTGACACTCGTTAGAGTGGCAGATAGGATCATTTAGCTCCGAGGCGACGATTAATGTTCTGATTATTATATTGTGTAGTACGTTCATTGTATTTCTTTGTGATTTACTTTTCAATTTTGCTTCTTTCAGATAACAACAACTAACGCAGAAACTAACACAGCCATGATGGACACCGTTCAGATGCAGAATGGCGGACCCAATCACAATACGGTTGACACTGGTACATGCCCAGATGACCCAAAAACCAACCTCATAGTCAACTATCTGCCTCAGTCTATGACACAGGATGACATTCGATCTCTCTTTTCTAGTATTGGTGAACTGGACAGTTGCAAGCTAATCCGTGATAAAACGACAGGAAGTAAGTTAATAAGGCAGAAATCCTGACGCTCTGACAAATTTGAGTATTATTATAAAAAAATAAGGAATATGGCTTATAGCCTTCGTAGCATACATGTCAATAATGCTGCCGCAATTCTAAACTCAATGTAAGTAAAATACCCAAGTATAAGATCTATGGAAGGTCACAACCATCTCATTGTGATGGATTATACCATTGTCTCTCGATGAATTATACCCAAAATATGCGGTATGTGTGGAGGGAGCTTAACCCTTTCAGTGCGGGGATCAACGTAAAGCGCTCAGAATCAGTCGGACGTCAAGTCATCACCATAAGGCATAGTTATGTTGAAAACCCCTTCTATCTCCCATGATTTATACAAAAATAATAAATATTACAGTGTTGTAAGGGTTAAAGTGCTCAATTATGAAGGAAACTTTTTTACCACACGGTGTAGACCCTATGGATTTTTTTTTGTAATTTGTTATAAATGCTTTTGCAATACTAGTTTTGTAGAAACTAGTTCATTAGAATAATGATGTTGGGAACCCCTGGCACGAGATTTGCCGATCGTTACTTTATACAGTGATTTTTGTTTGCAGGTCAAAGCCTTGGTTACGGCTTCGTGAACTACAAGAGAATGGAAGATGCACAGAAAGCCATTAACTCACTAAACGGCCTGCGGTTACAGAACAAAACTATCAAGGTAACATACCATTATTTGTCAAACTCTCCCCGAGTACAAAGTTCCAAAGGTTCTGCGTTCTTAAAATTTTGTATGGATGTGGGGTTTTGTTGATTTGAATACCATATCATCACCTGCATGACTCACCATCTTTAGCAGGGTGGTGCCATGAAGATGTACACCAGCTGGCCATAAATATTGTAGTAGTTTACTAATGGAGTGGAGAGCGTGCATATATTTTCATTTCTGCAGATATGCTGCTGTGAGTTTTTATTATTGACGATTTTTAACACTAGTTTGTGCTGAAGTGCAGGTGTTAAAGGTACCTTATTTGGCTGCTTCTCCTAGGTGTTATGTATTGCTGAATATCCACCTCTAACTAACAGCTGAATGATTTTGCAACTTTTTTGAGTGTAAATTATTTTTTTATTATTTGCAATTATCAGTTGAGATTCTATATAAAATTTGAAAATCAAACAATAACCAATTGATTTTGATAATATTTTACCACTGAATGGGTATTGTTGATGTGCAGTGATATTATGGGTGTGAAACAAGAAATTAAAATTTGTGTTATTAAATGAGTTTGGTTCTTTGCATTTTACACTGATTTGTCAGCTGTTTATTCACCCATAATGGCACACCTTGAACACTATCCAATCCAGTGTTTATGTTGATTAAATAACCATATATTTGGTTGCCTTTTCAGTTGCAGACCTAGCCACAGTATTCTGGGTGTCTGCATGTTTTCTGAATGGCTGTGTGCTTCTATTTGTGTTGACTTTTTGTTCACTTTGCTCTTGCATTATGGCTCACTTCAGGTCTCAGTAGCCCGCCCCAGTAGTGAGAGCATAAAGGGAGCCAACTTGTACATTAGTGGTCTACCAAAAGCCATGACCCAACAGGACTTGGAAACCATGTTTAACAAGAGTGGCGCTATCATTACCTCCAGAATTTTGTGCGACCCTCAGTCTGGTAGGCATTTGCTGTCTCTATTATCTATTCGTTGCTTTGTATTATTCTTTGTGCTTTATTCAGTTTCTTCCTACTGGCTTATACATCTTGGGTCTTGTCATACGGGGGCCGAACTAGCATGCATCCTGCTTTAGTACTACTTTTCTATTTATCATTTTGGGTATCTTCTGCGGCACTATTAGGGGTGGGGAAGCACCATAAATGGAAAATGGAAAAAACGCACTCTACTACCTGTGGCTCGGTCAGTCTGGGTGCCGTCTGTTTTTCTTTTTGTGTGTGTGCTCAAAATTCTGAACATAACAAAAGGTGGATCACCGAGGAATCAGGTCAATGGCGTGACTACCTTTCACTCTATAACGCTGTGCCGTACATTTCTCTGTCAGGTGTCCTACGCACGGCCGAGTAGTGAAAGTATTAAAGGAGCAAATTTGTATGTATGTGGCTTACCCAAGAATATGAGCCAGCAGGAACTGGAGAAGCTGTTTGCATCCTGTGGCAGGATTATCACTTCTAGAATACTCTATGATAATACCACAGGTTAGTTTTAGATGACAGTAGACAAGTTTGCTTTTTGGTTTCTTACCAACATCAACAGTGGACTACTGCTGCAATGGCCGTGTCTCGTGGCATCTCTTTCTTAAATATATTCATGCATGTATCCAGTTTCCATCTATTCTATTCTCATTTTTCTCAACTTGGGCTCTAATAGAACCAAAATATCTTGCAAAGTTTGATGTTGGCTTGTATCCGTTATCAGCGCAGTCTTACATATATATTATTAAGTCGCATGACTGCATTGCTGTACCAACTCTTACTGATTTGCATGATTCATGCTTATAAATACATATTGATATTACAACGTGAGTACTCTCCACACGTAATTTCAGCTTTTAAATATATACTGTTTTTTTAATAAATGTCTTCCTGATGTAGCGAAGAACATTTACCAATTATTTTATTGTTTGTTTGTTTTTATTGCTTTTGGATGACTGTTACTTTGTTAAGATAATATTAGAAATGAAGCCAATATAACTCTAATTAAGGATCATTATTTTTCTAAAACTTACTGAAAGTATTCCTGACTAGAGATAAGATTTTTTTACTATTTTCAACGTTATTCACAGCTGAGCCTCTGGGAAATATTAAATATATGCCAGAAAACATTGCACATATGATGTAGTGCAGAGGAGATTTCGTAGGTTTATGAAAGTATTAGGTTTATCTTTGTTGAAAACTTTATTATTTTTGTTTACAACTAGCAATAAGATGTTGAGATAATTATAGCACTTATGCAATATGCAGTAATATCACACCAATCATTTCCTTGCAAACGTCTATTTTGTATCTGTGGTACCATCGATGGACGACATCTTAGTGCGCATATTCACAAGTTGAAGGTCATTTCCCGACGAAGTTTTTCCTAAATATTGTCATTTTAAAAATAGCATGTCAACCGGACAATTTTGTGCAAATTGTTTGCAACTTCGAATCTACATTTTCAGTATTTTTCTGACATGAATCGAATAACATTCACGTTCATAATGCAGGCTTTGTTGTTATTCTTTATGGTGAAATTTCAAGCATTAAAACGAAATGTATTATGTATTAAGATTTGACCCATGCACTTGGTAGTTTAACTTCAAGAGTATTTAAATGTGTATCGACAAGCAATTATGCAGGGCCTGTATATTCTGTGCATGGCTGACTCGTCAGTTCCAAGTTTAGGTCAGGGGGGCATTATAATATATGTCATGGCGGCGGCTGCACATATTATAAGAACATCCATCAACTATTGAGTTTAATAATATTATTTATTTTAATCTCTAAAGTCTAAATTTTATTCGATTTAGTGTTCCCTGACCAAACATGCTATCTGCGTGTTTTGATATGGTGAACAATGGCCATATACCCATGGTTCATTTTGCCACAACTAACTGTGAACTCCCGTAATAAACTAGATTTAAACAAATGTTATAATGTGAAGTGCATGTATACTTTGCCCTAAGCAGTGCTCGCATTCCAAAGTGTTGAAATGCAATGCAATCATGTACCAGTATGTTTATTTCTATAATTATGATGTATTTATCCTATACAAATCTCCAAGATAACTTCCTTTACAATTGCTTAATTTTATTTTAAAACCTGATATATTATAAGGGGGTCACCGTGATTTATTCAACCTCCAGTGTAGGGGTCTGGAGTATTATTGAAATAAAACTCCCTAACCACAGAGAAGGACGTCGTTCTCTAGTACATTGGCATGACTTCACTGATCCTGCAAAATTTGATCTCTTATACTAACTATTATTATATACAAGTAGTGCCGTATTCAGATTAAGACACAAGGGGGGGGGGGGGCGGTTACAGGTCGACTACCCGGTAATAATGTGATTTGAGGCAAGTCTGTTATTTTACGTAGCGCTATGGACCTGATATAGATTTTTCATTTTATGCGATAAAATCACCAACGCGAAAATGGGACGTATGTACACTACAAAGATGTGCACATGTGTTCACTCAGACGAGTTGGCACAATCAATAAAGATAGCCTGCTTATGATGTGAACATCTAGCCATGTAGAATCCACAGTTTATGCAGCCTATGTCACGGTTATCGTAGTCTTTAAGCCAACATGTGTTTGTGCACATTATAGACTACAAACCTGTATACATACATACATGTATGTATTTATATATTCACTAGTCTTGTAGAAGGATAGTTCACAATTAGGATTGCTGTTAACATCAAGCCTATGTACAATAATGCAAATTCGATGTCGTCGAGACAGAGACTAAAACTAAGCCGTTCGAATTAGGTTAGTCTTTAGGCCTACATGTCATTTGGCTTTCAATAGCCCATCCAATGTTGCGGGGGTGGCCTTCATATTTATGATAGTCTCAACTGATTATTTGAAAATGTCTTAATTTAAAAGAAATTACTTGTTTGACGAAGCCTTATACATCTATCAGATATATTGAGTATATTCTTACAATTAAAATTAAATTAGCTCAACCGATAACGTGTGATTGTCCGTTAGTTATCATGGTTATATCTGCTGCTCGTTAATTCATCACAATTAGAATCTGTCAATGCTTGAAAATTAAGCATCTAGGGAGGTAGATATATTGATAAGCACTGAGCATTTCCATCGGATAATATTTCAAAAAGGGATAGATTTGTCATTTTAAAACAACGAAATGTGCTCGTGGACAGCCGCAGCGTCGTAGACGTTGGACTAACATTGTGTCAACGTTTTGCTGATAGTACTGTATACACATTTATTAACTTTTGCCCACGTATTCCTATTCTCCTGAAGAATTGTATCATCCCGCTTTATTTTAAATTCATTATCATATCTTCAACAAATCACCAGAGATAAGATATCACTTTAGTATACTTTGCCAGTGCAAGTCCTGCTATTAAGGGCAAGAAATGCATGCCTGTGAATATTTAAAATATACCATGGGACAAAACTCTGCATGATAGTTTTAATATATGTTGTAAAAATGTACTCTGAAATTATTTAGTCCTTATATTCACCATGTTTACATGCACACATTCAATTTTGTTACACTTGAATGACTTGCTGGGATATGTCTCTAATAATGCTAATTTGGTAACATGATGTTTGATAATAATTTCTTTTTAATTTTTATTGTTAGTTCATTTTTGATTTTTTTATCACTGGAAAAATTATCGCAATTTATATTAATAAAATTCAAAGAAGAAATATCAAAGAAGTTACATGATAACTAAACGCTTTCTTTCAGGTTTTAAATGCTTACTGTATATATGGTAATATTTGCAAGGTTCTAATTTTCGCTAGGAAAAATGCGAGAATTTAAGAATCTCATGAAAATTATTATTATAATAGCCCTACTTAATGAAAATGAAAATTTGCGAATTCTAAACTTTGTGAAAAGTCCCAAAGTCAGAAATTATTCGTGAAAATTTGAACCCGCAAATATTACCAGATCCACAGTATATTTCTTTAAAATTGACTTGTATACACTAAATTACATTGTACTGTATAACCATGTATTTCATGTCTCTGTTCATATAATTAACGGTAGTATACATCGAACAGACGGTGATGTTCCAGGTATATCAAAAGGTGTGGGATTCATTCGCTTTGACCAACGGATAGAAGCCGAAAGAGCCATCAAATCTTTGAACGGAACTGTTCCTGAAGGTGCATCAGACCCCATCACAGTTAAATTCGCAAATAACCCTAGTTCAAACAAGAATGTTCTACCGATGCCACCAGTGACTGCACAGTATCTGACACCCACACGCAGATTCCTTGGTCCCATTCATCATCCTACAGGCAGATTCAGGTAACCTCCTTCTTCGTGTTATTAAAGTATCAATTCGATGATAATTAAATTTAATTAGAATTTAATTAGCTTACCATTTTTAAAGTCGTCGCAATTTTTACGTTGTAACGTATATTATGGGAACATACACGAGTTAGGTTCAGACTCAATCAGCTTAATTTAATATATTCTATCTGGATAGTTTTTTTTTCTTTTGCAGGTAATTACATTTTTAATATGATTCATTACTTTATATTTGCTAAATTGTAAATACCGTTTGTCTCTGTTTTGTAAGAAGGACGATGAGAATAAACTACTTGTTTCAAACTTTTTCACAGAATAAATTGTTACATCGTACAATATATTAATCTGAACCTTTTGTTTTCACACAAGCAGCAGTGGTGTTACACACAGATTCTCCCCTCTGGACGGCGGCCTGGTGACGAACAACCTGATCACAGGAAATACACTGAATGGTTCCGGCTGGTGCATCTTTGTCTACAACCTCGCACCCGAAACAGAAGAGAACGTGTTATGGCAGTTATTCGGGCCATTCGGGGCTGTGCAAAATGTTAAAGTGATCCGCGACTTCCAAACACAGAAGTGTAAGGGATTTGGATTTGTAACCATGACAAACTATGAGGAGTCCCTGGTAGCCATTCAGAGTTTGAATGGATATGCACTTGGCAACCGGGTGTTACAGGTCTCTTTCAAGAAACACAAGAACACGTAAAGGGGGGTAAAGTGTCGTCATGTGTCATTGACAACGAATCCAGATTCTCAATCCCAATGCAGCTAGTCATGGACTTGAACAATATGGATGTACTGTGAAACATTGTGCTTATAAGGGAGTGCTCTGGACACTCGGCAAGTCACTTGTGTTCAGTGGTGTCTCAACTATGGATCTGATTTCCAAAGTGGTCAAGATCCCTCACAAGGCAAATTTAACGAAGAATGAACCTTTTTATGTTGTCCCAGATTTGGCATATTTAATTACAGTTATTTATGTTAGATTTTAGAATACGTTTATGTTCTTACTAGGCATAATTTATGAACTTTTCATGTATATGAAGTCAAGTTATTTATTATTAATGTTGGAGGATTTTTTTTTCTTCCTTTTGAATGATAGTACGTACCAGTGGCAGTGTTTACACTATTAAGTGTAGGGCAATAAGTTTTATTTTGCTGATTTGACTTCAATTTTTTCTCCTACACCGATATTTTTGACATCGAACGACCCATATCTCAGTATTATTGGTCATGACAGTTCTCAGTGTGTTGACTGTCACGGTTATTGTCAGAACAAAAAGTAAGGGTTTTTTGTTTGTTTTTGTTTAGTAAAGCATTAAATTTTATTTATCGAATGCTATCTTTTGTTGCTTTTGTTTCTATGTATTTTTAGTTCGCTATGATTTGTGGTTCCCACATCCTCAGCATTGACTTGCAGATGTACACTGTTCATTTTGTATATTTCTTCATTTGTATTTATTTATTCTACTAACTTTTGACTAGGGTTGTAGTGCTTCATTTATTAGCAATATTATCTTTGATCTTTCTGATCTTAACTATTTATCCTGAAATATTATTACTAGTCTGAGTGCAAAATACCAAAGGTTGTCAGGGAGTGGTGAATGATTCATAACTTTTGTTTTGTCTGATTTGGCATTTTTCTTGTTGAAAAGCGATATGTTAATTTTCTTTCTGTTCAATCTTTTAATATATAGTATTACCTTTCCCCAACCCTGAGGTTTAAATTTGCATGTGATGGAAGACACAGCATGAAGACTTGTGGTGCGTACGTGTGACGTGCTGTCCGCTTGATGTAGACGTGGCAAGGCAAGTGAAGCACTTTTTAACTTCCATGACAGTGTGGGAAGTATATTTTTGTACGTATCAGTGGCTCTTGTTGAGACATTTTGTCCTCCAGGAACACGAACTTGGGGCACTCAACAGTGATAGCAGAACCAAATTGTGCTGGGAGCCTATGCCAATCACTCTGTTCTTCCATTTACACGAGGAGACAAAAATGTTTTTCATGCTGAATTCAACGAATTTCTTAATCGAACAAACTGTATATATATATGAAAGTTGAGAAATCTATTGTTTGATACTTGCAAGTTGGACATTATATAAACCTCAAAGGTTTTGTAAGATGTTACTATGTTTCATACTTGATGCACCCACTCTCTCATGTACACACCTACAATCTCAGACATTCCTGAAAACAACAGCGATCATGTAGATAGATTTTAGTGCAAAATGTAGCTTTTTTAGCTCTTGCACTCTAAAAAAAAACTGCAAAACAGAACATGGTCTCCGTTTGCGCATGTTGATTGTTATGGAGATCAATGCATTTATTGTGCACATTTTTCTATAGGGGGATCAATTGTGTATTATATAATGCCAGAGATGTAAAAGTTTTTGAAAAATTGTATAGAGAAAATGTTTTTCATATTTCAACTGGCAAATTGGTAATCCGGGGGTTCAGTTGCTGGAAACCTAAATACTGCTTAAGTCAAATGGATGGTAGCATGATGTAGTATTATTGTTTTTAGGTATGCTGCAGATATCAATGATAATAAAATGCATATAAAAATATTACTAATACTAATCAGCAGCATGTGATATCAATTATGATCAAAAAGTCCACCAATGGACATTCTACACCAAGAGAGATTTAACTGTATTTTGCCATGAGATATTCTTGATAGGCAATTTTAATGATATTGTGAGTTGGTGGTAAGTGCAGCAGGAAACCAAAATCACAGAATACTAGTTATCAAGTATCCCTGTATCTGCCCCAGGTAGACTGGACATAGCTGGCCAGTATAGGCCAGGCTGTAAGACCGCAGGCTGAGAGTCTGTGGTCGGCCAGCGACAGCTTGTTGATGCACTGACCCAATGCTGGGTTAATGTTGGGCCTCCGTCTACGACGTCGGCCCAACATTAACCCACCATCGGGTGAATGTATGCAGGGATAGCTGGCTACAGTGACTGCTGAGGGTATTTTGCCCAGCTGTTTATAAGCGATGTAGCCCTACTTTGGCCATGTTGGTTTTGTACCATGTTGTCAGTGCCATCAGATCCCCTTCCATGTAGTGCTGTGCTGTACATGATGGCGGCGATCCTGCTGCCATACGCTGCTCTTTCTAGTCCGTCTCCTTCCTCACCATTCTCTTCTTTGGGTGGGTGGGTAGCGCTCCGGCATTAGGCCAGGCTCACCCCGAAGCCTGTTTCTTTTCTATGTTCCATTCTATATTGTTGCTTTATTAAAGGCCATTTTTGTTAATCACACAGCATCCCTGCTAGCGTCAGACCCATGTTCTGTGTGCAGCCACCAACCTGCGCTGCAATCACCACGGATGCAACATTTTTACTACATACACCCTCACTTTGTGAATCATGTTTCATGCAACGAGGTCAACAACGTTATTAGCATACACACAGAACATGCGGCTCTGTACTCATCATATATAGTGGTTTTAGATGATGATGTGTTCAAAACCAAATTTGACAGCTAGCAAAAGTTATGAATTGTTTGATGAGAATGCTTTACATTTTAAAAGCCATTTTGATAGTTTTTGTAACCCTCTAGGGGTTTTCTTTCTTAGTAGTTAAGCTCTTCTTGTAGTAGGTAAGGTGTTGATGATCACTACTTAGCCGGCCAGAGCCTACAGGTCCGCCTGTATTTATCTGCGCTCAGTTTTGTTCTTTACATTTTAAATTGGATGTTTTAAACAAACACTAGTCGCTTGCATTCCATACTTGTTGATGTTTTGTGGTGGTTATTACAGATTTGCTGCTGTATTTATGACCATTACATTATTGCTCGCCTAGCACCAAATCTATTTGAATTGTCAGAAGTTGTATGTTGAATGGTGGGATTTTGTTTGGCCTTGTTTGGTTTGGTCCGAATCTTGAATATTATATTATCAAAGTATAAACGTTAAATTTTACTAATTTTTTTCTAATTCCCATTAGTTTGGTCTTATTGGCCGCTCACAGGGAAGCTTTAACTGGGCAGCCACCTTCTTCCAAAACACACCTGCTGACATGCGTTCTGTCGTGCAAAGCCGAAACTCGGTATCTACTTACTGCTCAAGTAAGCAGATACTGTATATTGGTGTTGCAGAGCAGCGCTGTTTTTACCAGAGTTGGAACAAGCAGCTCCCAGCAAACACAAAACATTTGTATAACTTTTATACAACGTCGGCCCAACTTCGTTGGGCCGACGTTGTATAAATGTTATACAATAATGTTGTGTTTGCCGGGTTGGTTGGGAGAGAGGTGGTTGCTCTCTGACTTGGCCGGTGAGATGACCGACCAACAGACAAGGTCAACCAAGGCATAGAGCAACGTGATGTTGAGGGTGATGATGATGAATGATAAAACAAATTAATACAACAAATACTCGACAAATGTACGTCATTGTCCCAGTGTGCTTAATCACGAAGAGGAGAATTATGAATGAAAAAACAGCCGGCTGTTTGTTGTCGTTTCTCATGTAGTTTGGTTGTATTGCAATATTTGTACTTTTACATGTCAACAATTATACAAATAAATTGACTTGAATGAAGGAAGGATTAACTCCTGTCTAGGTTTTTAACTGTGCTGTTTAATCATCGACTGTTAAATCAGGTTATTAAGCTCTCATTAACTGGCTGCTTATTATTCTTCCATTTCTAACAGAAAAATTGCATTCACTTCAGGTCCTAATACTGCCATCTTAGACTTGAATTGAATGCATCGACTTATGATGGCTAACCGGTGGCATATCATATAATCAAATCCATTAGTTATGTTTGGTCGTTTGACTTGAGCTCGTTTATACAATGATTGTGAACTTGAAAGAGTACATAGAAAACTCGATTATAGAAATGTGGCCAAATGTTTCAATTTTGTACAAGTTGCAAAACATGAATTAATATTCCAAAATTGTATTTTCAATGCAAATGGCTCAATCTTTCATCCTAAATTTTAAATTATTGATCATGATTATGTACACCATCAATGAAACTGTATTAAACTGTTGTTACCATATATTCCGTTTTTGGTGAATGTCTCTCATTGCGCTCTACAAATGTTATTTATCATTATTTACTGAACCCAGCAGACACAATACGTCGACCCTATGATGACCTAATTTATTGGTCCACCGTCTACGACGCTGGCCCAACTTTGGATCACCATAGGGCCAACATATTGTCTCTGCTGGGCAGTGTGCTGCGTAGTTGTTGGATCGTTAGATAGAAAATAGGGAGCCGTCCTGCTAGTTTCTTACCCCTGGGACACTCGTATCGCCGTATTTATTGCTGGTGACACATTTACGCCGCTGTATTACAAAATACTGCTATATTGTATAATTACAAGGTGTTTCACGGATATCCATGTGTTTTAATGACCATACACAATCGACCTGCTGGAGGGGGGGTATTCTCAGTGCAACGATCCAACGTCATTTTTTCTCAGTCATTTCTTGTCGCCGCTTACAACACACTACATTCGCAGAACCAGTGTATTTGTGTTTGGGACAAAGCATTGGAGAAGATGAGGATCTATTGATTGGCCTCAGGCGATGGTCCTGTACAGCCACTGTCTCCGCCCGGCCAGTTTATTGCTCTGTGTTTTGCACGGTCACAAACAGCGGAGGCGTCCCAGCAAACATAAGATGTTGACCCAATGCTGGAATAATGCTAGCCCGCCGTCTGCGACGGTGGACCAGCATTACTCCAGCATTGGGTCAACATCTCTGTTGCCTCGCCAGCATCCTGTCTGTATTTGGCTGTGGGTTATATGGCCTGGGCATTGCCATGCACACCACTCTCCACAATCAACCAGTCTCTAATTCTGTGTAGTGCGGTTTTATGAACTGCCTCCACAGAGCAGGAATGGGACTTGCATCTCAAACACTCCTCTTCCTGACATAATCCCGAACAAAATGGTTTGTACGACTCACTGCTCAATGTTGTTTGCATTGAATTGACTTCATTTATATTTATTTATAAAAAAAACTGTGCAAAGGCAAACAGCTGCAACTGCTTCCTTTCCAAGTAGGCAGTTGAGGATTTTTGCCTTTGCGGGACAAAATAACCTATATCTTTTTTTATTTTGGAGATTGGGTGATATTTGGGAGTGGATTCCACGGAACACCCAGCCTTTTTTCAGGTCTACCCCGGGTCCGGTATGGGGGATGCTGAACTCAAATGTTGATTATTAGGAGACCCTTGGCTTGTCTGGGCCAGAAAACATGTCCCAATACGACTATCCCACAATGTCAAAAAGCAGTTATTGCTACTTTTCAAGTCAGCAGATACTGCTTTCTGGCTCTGCTCCACGGAATACTGGTGCGGTGTGATCTGGAGACATCTGTTACTGGTAGCACTCAGTCACGCCAGCAGTGCTCTGAAAACCCAAAAGCAGTATCTGCTCACTTTACAAGTACGCAGATACTGCCTTTTGGCTTTGCACCACAGCCTGCAGTGTTCTGACACGGTGTTGGCGCACTTCAACTTATTGATTGACAGGCCAATCCTAACTTTCCACGCCCTGCACAATTGATTGCCCCGCTTGCATATTTGACAGATTTGCAGCACTTGCGCCGAGAGTGACGCGTGTACAGCGATCCTGGGACCCGCGGGGGGGGGGGGGGGGGGGGCTGCCATCCATGTCTACATCAGCTGTCGTCATCAATGCAGAGACAAACGGCAGTAACTGCTTACTTGAAAAGTAAGCAGTTACTGCCGTTTGTCTCTACACGGCGAAGCTGTGTCATCGGGCGGCGCGAAGACAAACCGCCGTAAATACTCGCTTGGAAAGTAAGCAGTTACTGCCGTTTGCATGTTCACGGGTGACTGATACTCTGCCGACGCGAGCCGCTGTCCAAACCATTGACCAGTCTGGGACGTCCTGCCATTATTTTGTGTTTGTCGGCTGGATACTGGACGGCCACAAGGAAAACACAACTGCGTCATAGCTCAATAAAGGATGCGCCATTAGGTCTACCCAGTGTCCACTACAACATCAACCCTCATAAACACTGATTTTCTATCGATTGTTAACATCGTGGCATGGCAATCGGAGGTCTAAGGCTATATATTATACATATATCGGAGTGGCTATATTTTTAAGCCTGATGAAGCACTAAGAGAAAAAGATCTTACTCCAAACCCCCCACGCAATCTAGTTCTTTGAATGAAATCCCTGCATTCTGCCACATTCTCTTCGGTAAACGGAATAATTTTTAGCAGGAAAAATTGGGGTTTAGTAACCCTACACCAATGTACTATATTCCATTAAAAAAACTACTACACCAACACATTATTGTGTAACATTTGCCTCAAATTGTGTAGCAAACTGCTCCGCTACACCAGACATTCCCTGGTTTGACCTTGCCTTGTCTCTGTGGAGACACAGTGTCTTGATAGTATGAGGGATTTAGATGCCTGATTAATGACGTCTCGTCTTGTAGCCTGTTTGCCATGAACCTGACAGCAGTACACCCCAGCAAACACAAGATGTTGAACCGATGTTGGTATAATGTTGGACTGCCAACATTAAACCAACAATGGCTCGGAGTCTTGTATGGGTGGGTACAAACCTTTGTCTGATAACCATCTGTACAGTTATATGGTGATCAATATCACCAGATGGCAATACACCGTGGCCAGCACCTATCATCGATTTTGAGATAAAATGCCCGTCCATTGTCCTGTACAGTTTGTCGCCGCCCTAACTAATTCATAATTGACCAGTGTTATTGTAGTTGACACAGAGAACTGCTGGGAAATCACCCGGCTCTGGTTTGGTGCTTTATATCGCTGTGCTGATCACTGCTGATAGCAACCTGTCTATCCAGCAAATACGAGACGTTGAACCGGCATTGGTTCAACGTCTGGTGTGTGCTAGTATTATAACAAAACACATCTGAAACGGAGAAGGCTTATGATGACGGGCATTTCACCTGTGGCCTTTGTTGATCCGGTTTGCAAATGCGATGTATATTCTCGTTAATAATAGGAACTGATCTCACTGAGAAAATAAAAGTTGTCCCCTTTAAAAAGTAAGCCTACCTATGGTGTGCAATTACTAGTCTAGTATAGCTGATTAGGCCCTTCTTCAATATATGCAGCTCTGGAACACAACTCGTTAACAATCTTATAGGCCTATCTATGATATTATTTTAGATTAGATTACTTGAAATTTGAACTTAGTATACGTGTTATAGGATATTGACGTTTCTAATGGAAATGAGGATAAAGGTTTTCGCCGTTTTTACAGTTTTTCAGTGGGATTATCCCAGGCTTCTTATGGCCATCATCTGGGCCTATTCGGCCGGCTTTTTTGTGTTGCTGCTGTACAGCAGACCTGCATAAATATCTAATGACCGTGGCTAAATCAGGATCGCATCCGAAACCAGTTGTCTGCAACTCAGCTGACGCCGGTCCACTTCGTTATTTCTCCGGGATCATGATTATGCGTGTGTTGGCGATGTTCTCTCGGTCTCAGGTGCGGTGCTGGCCTGGCCACCATCGAGGTGGTGTGTATGGCGCAGTCTCCTGCTTGCCTGCAGACCGCTGCCCTCCCAGCAAACACGACACATTCAAACAACGCCGGGTTAATGTTGGGACAGCGTCGCAGACGCTGGCCCAACATTAACCCATCGCTGTTTAAATGTGTCGTGTTTGCTGTGCAGTTACCCCAGCGCAACCATAAATATTCCGCGAACGGCATCCCGGTAAACGCGCCCTACATTGACACACTGTTTGATGACGGGCCGGTGCCGCAGACAGTGGCGCGGCATTGCTCTGGCACTATTTAAATGGTGTTCTCCGCATGACATGGCATGCACCCCGGCCCCCATCTCTGTGGCTGCTAGGCCTGGTGCCTCCATGCTGCCATGTGCCCTCACGTCTTCACATTGTGTACATTTGTCACTGACAACCTCCATGCCGTAAATGCGGCATTTCTTTCCCTTGTTAATTATTTGCACCACATGTGCAGCGAAATATCTCCAGGAGAAAGAGCGAAATTCGATTGATTCGTAGATCCGAATGTACGAGGCGCTCTACGAATCTATCGTATTTAAGTTTTTTCTTCGACTTAAAATACACAAAATAGGTCCATGTGTTCCAAGATTTGATATAATTTGATCCAATTTTGATTAATTTTATCTAGTCAGCATGGTTAACCATGAAGCATTAGCCATGCAGTGGCATGGTTAACCCCTTATATTGTGCCCGACCATGGTATATTTTCGGAGCTGATGAGAACACATCATTCATAGGATAATTATATATGTTTGATGAAGGTCGCTACACCTCTCATATGTAGCGAAGAGCTTCTTATAGAGAAGTGTTTTTTAATGGAATTTCGTATAATAGTGGGAATGTTATTTCCAATGAGCTCCCTATAGCATTGATTGTTATGATCTAAGTATTAAATATTTTTAGCAATGCTGTTTCTGCTCGACTAATGACTCCTCACCTAGAAAGAACCACGTTTCAATCATGGTCGGATGTTTGCCATCGTAGTTGGAATATACAGTGCTCCTAAATGTTCAGAGCTGTAGTGTTTGCAGTGCTTCCCATAGGCCTACTTGTACATTTAGGCCTAAATTGCTACTATGCGCCATGAGGAAATCTCATCCAGTAAACGCAAAACATGTGTAAACCATTTGTATAATGTTGGTTCAACGCCAAAGACGCTGGGCCGACGCTGTACAAATGTTATACAACTGGTTTTGTATTTGCTGGGTAATTGCATAGTCTCTCCCGTCGAGATATTTCCATAATATGCAGTAAGCGTCTTTGAACTAACCAGATCCTCATCAATTCCCATTTGTTTCGGTGAAGAGCCCGATAACTCATTCTGTTCGGTTGTGGCACGAAAAATTGCTGTGCATATATAGTCTACAGTGCTCAAAACTGTCCAGGCCTGGGATATGCAGTGATATGGTCTATGTAGTCCTACTGCGCACCATAATATAATAATCCTTGAAAACGGTAGATAAGAATCCGACTTCGAGCTTCCTTCTGTCGCAATATTGGCATGATTATACAGAAATCTACGTTGGCCATAAAACAATATTCACTCTCACCCAATAGAATCGTACGAGACACATCGTTTTGCTCAGTTTATCGGATAAACGAGTGGTAGAAATGAATGAATGAGGCTCACATAGAGTCTAAACTGTGTCAGAATAACCTCCTTAGATGATGAGATGAATCAGATAACACTGCCCTGCAGACACAGAATGTGAAATTCGTGAGAGCACACTACTACTCGTTCATGGAGGCTCACCAGAATTGTGTATCTTTACGAGAGGGCAGGAAAGAAACATTTCTTTGAAACTGAATAACAGAGCGGGGGACGAACCCACAAGCTCCGACGTGACATGGCGTAACTGATAGGCTCACACCATAGAATTAGCCCCATTGTGACTGAATTAGTGAAACTGTAGGTTTCAGCCACAGAATGGGTGAAAATTACAACTGAATAATTTGGCGGTTGAAGGGTCAACATGAACAACAATTTACGACATTTAACGCCAATCAGAATGATTGTGACAGTTATTTGCCAGAGGTAGTACTAAATGTGACCCGCCACGCGAACAGGGCCTTTAAGTCAAAATTTTCAAAATTGATTTTTATTGTTAATATGATAGCCGTGTCCTTTCTGTTTGAATAACCGAAAGAATTTTTGAAAAATATTGATAACTTTTTGTTTTATGACCTTTTTAACATTTTAAAATTAGTTATGTGATCATTAAATTTTAAATGACGTCATAAATAATTGTAATAAACCCGCGGGGAGGTACCTTATCGCATGGCGGGCCACAAATGCTTTAAGGTCTCACCACCCTAAATCAGCCGAAATCACGGCAGGTGTATACTAATGATGGAATCATCACACAAAATATTTTCAATGCGGCTGTTTCAACCTCTGTTGAATTAAAAACAAATACAAAGAAGTTATATTTCTGTGAATATTTATTAAGTACATGATGTCTCCTTCATCCCGAATATCAGATATAACTGTTTCGTGATAATCTGTCAGGGATACAGTGGGTTTAAAGGATGTGTGTCTGGTCTGTGAAAGAGGGTATGAATTTAAGCGTAATTTGAACTATAGTGACCTTTTTGCACACCAGGGGGCCTAGCTCAAAATCTGTCTGGGTAGCAACCCCTTATCGGAGCTGTTTTTGAAAATGCACAGTCCAGGCTTCATTATGATATGCGGCACTAGATAGGGGGGAGGGCAAAAAGAAGTAAAATCGGCCCGTGGAATTGAGGCATTTTACATGTATTTCAATGGGACTGGCATTTGGGGTGGTGAGACCATGAGTATGCAGAAGGCTATTCAGGTTTTCTTGGTTTAATTGACATATTATGACTTGTTAATAAAAAAATGGAGCTTCAAACCTATATTTAACGGATGTTTAACGTCGCTGCAATTAAAAAATTCCACAATTTTGATTAGAAAGTGTATAATTGAGAATATGGTGGAATAACTAAGCCTAAAAGAGATCTGTGAAGGTCGTGTTTTGAGGATAATCCATAGATGAAATACTTGATTTGTAATTTGAGAGTCATATGGGAGCAAATAAAAAATCAAATATAACGAATTTGAGAGCGCATAATAATAAAAACAGTTCACCCTAAAGTATATGTCCTCTTTCATCAACAATTTTTTAAATAAAAAGTAACCATGACAACTTTTTATGACGAAATAGTGGCGGGAATAGTCACTCTATTTAAATTTTGTATGTACCGCGACATTTACGAAAAACAGACTGATTTTCAGTACATCTATGATTTTTCAAAGTGCTGCCAGGGCAACAGTTTTTAAAAGATCTACTTAATTCAAAAAATATATTGCTCAGAACAGCTTGGAGCTTCATCCCAGGCTGAAAAAAAATTAACAACTACATATACATTTCTATATATGGTCTCACCACCCTAAATCAGCCGAAATCACGGCAGGTGTATACTAATGATGGAATCATCACACAAAATATTTTCAATGCGGCTGTTTCAACCTCTGTTGAATTAAAAACAAATACAAAGAAGTTATATTTCTGTGAATATTTATTAAGTACATGATGTCTCCTTCATCCCGAATATCAGATATAACTGTTTCGTGATAATCTGTCAGGGATACAGTGGGTTTAAAGGATGTGTGTCTGGTCTGTGAAAGAGGGTATGAATTTAAGCGTAATTTGAACTATAGTGACCTTTTTGCACACCAGGGGGCCTAGCTCAAAATCTGTCTGGGTAGCAACCCCTTATCGGAGCTGTTTTTGAAAATGCACAGTCCGGGCTTCATTATGATATGCGGCACTAGATAGGGGGGAGGGCAAAAAGAAGTAAAATCGGCCCGTGGAATTGAGGCATTTTACATGTATTTCAATGGGACTGGCATTTGGGGTGGTGAGACCTTAAGCCTGGCTGCTGCCCACTTTACGAGAAAGCTATGATGACCCCTATAAACATTATAGATAGAACGAAAAATCCTAAAGACAAATTTGAACACTAACATCTGCATTTTATAGGATCCATCCCACAGGAAAATCTGTACGGGATTCGAATTTCGGTTTGTCCAGATGTTTGCAATGCTAGTTGTGCATGCATGCATGTGTCACAAACGGTTAAAATAACTGGAGTGTGCAGTAGGGCTATATTGCCTATCTTGGTACTGTACATTTAACTCTACCTTTACCGACTTCCCCATAGAAACCGACTTCTTTTTTAAGGAGGACCCCTGATGTAGCCCCTGGGTACAATTCAAGTTATAGCTATGCGCACATCGCACAAAATAAAAATGTAAGATAACATCGCGTCCATGTCACTGACCATTCTGGTTGGCGATTTTCAACCACGCATGTAATGAAATATCTCCATTGCAATTCATGCATATACACATGTGGATTTCGCATAAATGCGAATTTGGTAAACAGTAAGGAAGGTGGTTTTCGCATAAATACGAAATAATTATTGGTAAAGGAAGAGTTAAACAAGTCATTTGTAAAATATGGTGTAGACATTATAGCTTTCTCCTGTCGCGATATTGCACAAATGTGTAGCAAAGCAACATTAATTTATTCATTCACCTTGCGAACCATTCCACTAAACATCCTAGAACAAACTGCAATCGCCTACATTAACAAGCTGCTGTCAAGCTATGAACTTCAAAATTTGTTAGTGCGCCAACAAAATCTGAAGAAGATATTAAGATTCTAAAAGTGCGACGGACTTGAAAATTATTATCTTTGGTACAGTACAAGATGTTGGTGCGTGGTGTTTACTGCCATAATTTTGCTCATGAATATTGCGACATGTCTCCCTGTTAGATCCGATGAGTATGGCAGTGACATTTGCTGGGATTCCTGCTGCAGTCGAGCTTCAGGCAAAACACTTTAGAAAAGCTGACAGGGAACATGGCGTTAATGCTGGCCAGCACTCGTGCCTGACACGACCTACAGTTAGTTAGCTGAGTAAAATGCACCAACATTAAACGTTTTTATCTGAGACACCATTATGCTGGGGCAATAATGTCGTCACGGCATGGCAGAGAAAATATTGTCTTAAATAAGGTCCTTTCTTAATCGAGCCGACTGGACAATGAAAACACGAGTTAATTTGAAAGAGTTCCCGTTTCAGTTTTTGCTATATCCCTTTATAGCCTTATATTATAATGACGACGTTGTCTTTTGCCTTTTTTTTCTTTTCGCTAAAATCGTTTTGCCGCCCCCTGCAATGGTAGTCCTTGAACCTTTCTATCATTTCCGTGCCATTTTCCAGTCGATCATAACCATGTCATTGCTATGCTCTATATCACATGACTCTTGTTGGACTGTCCTTTTTGTCAATTAGGCTATATCTCAGCCATCCCGCTTTGCAGTCCACTTGCAGATCCAGGATTCAGATTGTTCATTGGAGGACAAATG
The DNA here is from genome assembly GCA_964017125.1 of Flabesymbios commensalis. Classification (NCBI taxonomy): domain Eukaryota; kingdom Metazoa; phylum Annelida; class Polychaeta; order Terebellida; family Flabelligeridae; genus Flabesymbios; species Flabesymbios commensalis. The sequence continues at coordinate 39,326,061 of OZ024902.1, forward strand.
ATGGAGTGCCCCTTGACGCCTCGTAGCCATGGGCAAGAATTTATCTTCTGTTGCTGGTGCTTGCAGACAGTTCGTGCATTGAGCAGCCTCAAGGGCACGGCATGCCTACAGATGTGCCATTATTGTGCAACCGATGGCGTAGACATGTGTACGGCACATTTTCCCTGATTTATCAAAGCCGTAATGCAGTAAACACAAAGCGTTTGTATAGCATTTGTACAACGTCGTCCCAACGTCCAACATTGTGCAAATGTAATACAAATATTTTGTGTTCTGGCCTACTGGGAATGCGGTAACTGTTTATTGTTCAAGTAAGCAGTTACAACACTTCGGATTTGCCTGCAGAATAAATTACCAGAATGAGCAGCAGGTTGGTCAGCACTGTCTGTCGATCAGTCAGTCATTGGTGATTTGTTGATTGTATGTCCCTTATTCATGTTATTCGCATTTTAAAACATTATGCACATTTCATGGTTTTATGTTATTGTTCCTTTCATTATTTTTTTATATTAATAGGCCTACAATAAATTCAAGCCCATCCAGCACTATACACATGAGCGTAATACTGGCCACTCAGTAATTAATATGTCTTATTCATTTAGAACAAAATAGACCTGAGCATCTTATTTATATTCTGCAGTACCTTTATATCTACTTATAATTCTGACATTATTTTTTAAGTTTCTGCAATCCATCCGGACCCTGGTCAATAGCCTGCTGCACTTAAAAAGAAAAAAATTAGTAAGCTATACGGCCTGATAAAAAAATCGCCATATATTTACTGTTATGGTCAGCCATATACCCATTTCTCTTTTTGATAAGACGTTACAGACTGCCGGTCATATTATGTTGGATCTATGAATAAAAGCAAAGACATTAATTTGGCATAATGTTTTATGCCGATCTAGGACCAAAGACGTCATTTCCACCTCAGGAGATTCGTCCAGCACAATCGTATTATGAAACCCTATTGATCTAGATTCTTTTAAAAAAATGCTTCGTTGTTTTTTAATGAGCTATCCATATCAGTGATGTAGTAAATATGTACTGAACAAACGCATTGATATGTACCAATTATTCAACTAGCTGCCCGGCCCCGAAGCATGGCTCATTTTGGTCAGCTGTAGATCGAGACTCGTAGTAGTTCTTGGCTGTGCATATACAATGCTCCCAATTGTTCAAAGGTCTGTGCACTATAAAGAACCCTTCAAGTCATTTGATAAGAGTAGGACATAGACCAGACTTCGGGCTTTCTCCAGCCGCGAGATTGCCACAATGTGTAGAAAGCGGTGTAAAGCAATATTCACTCACCCAACAGATCAAACAGCTAAAGCTTTGTCATTAATTAGGCCCACATATTGATAGAAAAGAAAAACACGTTAACTATTTTGCAAACTATATACGCATAAAGGCATCGACCAATACCACGTAAGTAATAAATCACGCTGGGCAACATTAATATAATTATTTTTTTCACCAAAGTGTATTATATAATTATATGAAACGGTTCTTGCAAGAGGAAGGCTTGCGTAGGCCTATCAATGACTCGGTCTTATATAAATTAATTGTTGACGAAACCATCAATTGAGCAGATTTTATGTAAGTCTTTGTATGAAACTAACACGCTGTATGCGTTATCTATTCTCCCAGATTTGGCCAAGGATGACAACTAGAGGTCCCTTCCCCATATTGGTTTGAAGAAGCAAACGGTCCTTGTCTAATTGGCAGCGGGAGACTGGTTTACGGGCATGCCGTTACTGTGCCGCGGAATACAGAGACCCAGATGTAATGGATGCAGCCTCCGTCTGTCTGACATCCTTCTGCTCCATGGCAGCTAAGATCCTGCACCATAGAATAGGCTTTTGCTTTACACCACTTTCTGTACATTGCGGGACATTAAAAGACATAAGAGACGAGACTATGCCTTGCACCTATCGAATGGTTCGGGGGTTCTTTATAGTGCATTCCCAGCAAACACAAAACATTTGCATAACATTTATACAACGTCGGACCAACGTCTTCGACGTTGGTTCAACATTGTATAAATGTTATGCAAATATTTTGTGTTTACTGGGTTGCACCATAGAGAGATAGATCATGACGAAGCCATGATGCAAACATTAGTAACTGCTTATTGCTGTTTATCTTTGCACGAAAGAAGATGTAGGCCTATGTATGAGGAAATGACACGTTGCAGGACACTGGTGTTTTGGTTGTTACGGAGCGTGTGGTGACATGAGTGGTGTCAAGAGGAGTAGGGGGTATTCTGCTGCAAACTGTCATTACACGACACCGTGGCGTCAGACATGTCTGTCACGCCATTAACGGCTGTCCCTGGCTTAATGTAGTCATGTCGACCAGAGACAAGCGCTACTAATTACACTGATGGCTCTCCGCTCCTCCACCCTCTTCTTTGTCCTCATAACCATGGAATAACTTCCGAGTTGTAACGCAGGAGGTGAAGGCTGCTTGGGCAGAGTGAGTGCGACGAAATGCGTCCAAACGAATACGAGACGTGTTGTTTTAATGTTGGGTCTGAGACACAACACGAACATTGAAACAACACCGGGTCGCTCTCTCGTGTTTACTGTGATAGGACTAACCCAGTTGGTAGACGTGATCCCTTTACCAAGCATACACTTTCTACTAAATTGAAAAACAGCGCTATTTTTTATATAATTGGATGGTTTAAAAGTGTCAAAACTCATATCAGTATGATTTACCCTTTAACCGCCGGTGCCGCATATATTCGGGTTTTAATTTTTTATTAGTCTTTCCTGTTTCTTTGTGTCTTGAGAACATCGTCCTGCATGGTTTGTGTGTCTGTTTAGTCTTTTGTATTTCTGATTTACCTATCTGGTTGATTTATTTCGCGCTGCACTGTGACCTTGTAACCTGAAGGTATTGGGTTCGATTTGCAGTTTAATGCAGTTTTCTTAAACAGTCACTGTACCACACACTGTTCAGAGCCATGGAGTGTGCAGTCTTGCCTATGGTACTCATTCCATGATTGGCAGGTGTAGTTCCCTCGTAGAGTGAGAACGAATACAACTGAAGTCTCTACAGGATGATGGTAGCCTACTGTGCACTACACGAAGAAACATTGACGATTCAAAGGCATTCGAAAAGAGTGACGCCTCCCGCTTGAAGTTGTGGATCGCGGACACAGAATCTGATAGGGCCTACTTGTCTGAAAATTGCATTAGCTATTTTGCTGTTTGGTGTATCTGGTTGCTCTTTTGTAAAAAATTTTGTTTATTGGCAATCTTTCCCTTCGTTTTTGTATTTTTGTTAGAGCTCTTCGGCTAACTTTACAACTTTCTGGATATCTTTCTGGCTGGTCATTAACGACTGGATTATCTGATCAGTTGTTGTTATTTCTGATTAATCCTTTCAGATGTGTTCTGGTGTGGGCAATCTTATAGGTGGTCTTTCTGATTTGTAACGGCTCCCGCTGTCCCGCCAGCATCAGCCATATAGGACCAGCATTGGGCGAACACCAATATTCACTTTGGCTCATCGCCTTGTATGCTCAGCTGGTACCGTGCTGGTGATCTATCATCCCAGCAAACAGGACAAATCTACCCAATGATTGTCCAATGTTGGCCCACCGTCACCGACGGTGGGCCACCATTGGACAATCATTCGGTAGATGTGTCGTGTTTGCCGGGATTGCGGGTGCACATGACAACGCGTAGGCCAGCAATATCATATTTACTGTCCGGATTAGCGCGTCATCCCCCAATCCGTCCCGGACCGCCTCAGACAAATACAAATTAGCGTGCAGCTTTCACTGACCATATTTGAATAATTGATTGGCAGTTAGCCGGCGTGAATGATTCCCACGATGCAGTTTTACCGGGACAATGCCGCGGCCCGAAGCCGCGAAGGCGGTAACTGCTCACTTTTCAAGGGAGCCGATACTGCCTTCTGGTTTCGCACAGGACAGTCACGGGTATGGATACCTGACGTCTGTATTGTGCGACGCCGTCCACAATCTGGAGCACTCGGGAACGATACTTTTTCTTCTGCAGAGTCAGCCTCGCACAGTTTATTGTGTTGTGTGTGTGTTATCGCAGATGTCTGACAGAAAAAAGAGACTAGATATACGTATGATCCTGGCGGAAGGTTGGGTTTGCTAACACATTACGACAAATTTGTTCATTAACCACGGTGGCTTAGTTTATGTGGCACGTAATTCCGAGTAAGCGCCGTCTTGGGAAATCTGGCAGGCCGAGCTGGATGAGCGCCGGTTTCCAGCAAACACAAAGCATTTGTATAACATTTGTACAATGTCGGACCAACGTCGAAGACGTTGGGCCGATATTGTACAAATGTTATACGAATGTTTTGTGTTTGCTGTGTTGTTATCTTGCCTGCCAGCAGTCTCGTCTATCTGTTTGGTTTGATCAGTCCTCTCTGGTTCTTCCCGTGGTACAGAGGGAACTTGGAGAGAGAAGAAGAGAAGATGAGAAACTGTTGGCCTTATTGCCCTGGACGCTGGATGCTGACTGACATCACGGCTGCTTCAGGCCGCATCCTCACCTTGGTGGATGGGTGCCGAAGAGGCGCGGCCGTGACCTCTCACCAATTCAACATGCAAAGGCAAACAACAACTTACTTTTCGAATGAGTAGTTACTGCTGTTTGCCAGTGCAGGGCGGGGCGGGGTTCTTGGCCCAATTTAGCCTATATGTGCACACAGGTGGCCTAAAGCCCGATTCATTTCAATTCATTTTGCAGGGCGACCATTACTTTAACCCTTACGCTGAAGTCTTTTTGTGTAAACCGTGGAGACCAAAAGGGTTTTACAATTTGAAGTCACCATAATGTATAACTTACCTCTTTCCGCTTCATTTGAATATATGGTATAGGTTCAGTGTTATAACAATTTTTTATTTTTTCAGTTTGGGACCGTCTCCAGTCGTCAGAATCTGACGTCTTCAGTCGTTTCCCGCTCTAAAATGTTTAATATGTTTTGTTGTATTGAAGCCTTCAATTTGTTACAGGAGTTCGGTAGATTAAGATAACCTTCAATTTGCAGGTTATCTTTATCTACTTCATGCCTGAAACAAACCTGAGTACTTGGTTTCCACAGACTGGGTAAATAGTGTACAATTTCTACAAATTACAAGCCAATATTTCCATCCCTGATAGGAGCATATATATACGTACAGGCCGACACAAGCTTCAACAAGCAGCTTGTACTGAGGCTGCTGCATTGTAGATTGATAACGACCTCACTCTCCTGCTATCATTCCCATCACGTTCATCGATAGATCTATTCCCCCTGATCAAACCGACCCCGTCATGGGCCACTTCTCAAGGAGTTTCGGTTGACATGCATTGCCGGACGGGAAGACATACGTCAGAATAATGGTTGGACATCGGGCTTTTCTGACTTGAGCCGCAGTAATGATACATTATAAATAAGGCTGTTAAGGACAAGGTCGCTCGTGTTCCATCATGACAAATGCCTCCATGACATCTTCCGCAATAATTCCATCCTCAGAATTATTAACCAGATGCCGCGCACGCCGGGCCGCAGGAAGGATGCGAAACTTTATGCGGGGAAACCAACCTCTCTGCAGGATTGACTTAAAGGTTTCCACGATCAATCAGTCAAAATTTAGGATCATAACGTTGTCCCTACAGCATTATTATCTGAAATATTTTCATTTTGTTTTCCCCAGAATAATTCATTGTTTATTTGTGGATGGTGTACGACCCACAACTTCCAGTGGGTGAAAATACCTCATAATTATATGCTTATTAACTTTTGCAAATCTTGACGTTTAAAAACTAATTTCTTTTCCAAATACATTTAATAGGCTAATAAAACGGATGAAAAACTACTAGACCCCGTTGTCATTGGTGGCGAAAGGGTTAAATATGTAAAGATACTACTATGATGCTATGGCATTCAGCACATAAAACGGGCTTCAGTGGTGAAAGGGTTAAAACATAGGTACACAGCCTACATTTTGTAAAGCACAGAGTTCGTCCTAAGGCAACTAGGCCTATGTGTTTTTCTCTGTATTAGAAAAGACTTCGCGGCCGCGCATTACAAAAAAAACATGTATTTTTGTCTGCCCAGCGCGCGCATTGGATTGGATTTCAGGATAAAACATATATCCAGCTCAATGTTTATTTCGTTGCCCTCATTAATTTTACAAAAATAGGTTGAAGTTTCTGTATTTCGCCCCCCCCCCCCTCATTAACTTTTCTAGAAATTTGTCCAATTTTTTTTCGGTCGCCCTCTTTTCAAAAATAGGTTCAATGTTTCTTTTTTCATTTTTTTCCGCCCTCCCTTATCAGTTTTTAGATTTTGCTCTCATTCAAAACAGAGAAGAACAAAATAGTGGCTTTATGTGTGTACCAGACCGTGACGGACTTCTTCATATGATCATCACCAGATTACATCACCATGGCCAATATTAGGACAACATGTCACAACAACGATTACCATAAGCCTGTGCGTAGGTCTATGTACTTGGGCAAATTGGTATCATGTGCTGTTGTTTCAGCCTATGGATCATATAGCAGGAACTGAAAGTGCACGTCTACCAAAATGGCCATTTCTCTCCTGAAATATATCATCCTAATAAGCTAAATTTACTGACATCCAGTGTAATAAAGCAAAGTCTTCCTCATCCCTCTTTTCTCGCTCTCTGGCTCTGTCTCCTCTCACGCTAAGAATGATTTTAATAATATATTGCCCGTTCTATTACTATATTTTATCCCTGATCCATTTGAATACCTTTCTAGCTGGGGTCGAACTATAACCACCCCGATTTCGTGATCCATCATAAAATCAACTATAATGATATTATATAGGCCACAAAACATTTGTACAACATTTATGCAACGTCGGCCCAACGTCTTCAACGTTGGCCCATCATTGAATAAATGTTATACAAATGTTTTTCGTTTGCTGGATAAGCCACGTCCCATCAAACAGGAAACGTTGATCCGATGTTGGCCCAGCATTAAACCAACATCGATGTTTGACATCACGCATTTGGGGCGTTATATGCATGTCATATCTTATTTAAATTTTCACCCACCTGAAGCTGTGTCTTGCTACCGCGACCCACAACTTCAAGTGGGTGAAAATTACTCATATTTGTTTCATTGGAGACTAAACATTAGAAAATTTTGATGTTTAAACACACATTTAGTTTCCAATACCAGTCATTTAATCGGCTAATAAAACGGATTAAAAATGACTAGCGGTGTGATAATTTGCGGTGTAATAATGGTTAGCCTATAAGCATATAGCCCTAAGCAATGCTGGCCCACCAAAATTGTCATCACCAAATAGCGTCTGTGATAGGTGAAGATCTGATTCGGTAATACGAGTCGCGCCTGTGAGAGATTCCCTCGTGAAGCTACCCAGATAGCATCTTCTATGGGGAAAATTAAAAGCGGCTGAACGCCGGACCGGATTCGAGTGACGCTGGCCCAGCGTTGTATTAACACGGTTTGCGTTGTTGCTCCGTTTATATATCAGGTATCATAGAGATGAGGGAACTCATTCCTGCAACCCAGTATTGTGCCAGTGTTGGTTTGATGTCGGGCCAGCATCGCAGACTGTGGTCCAACATTAAGCCGGCACATGCTGAATATATCATGTTTGCAGGGAAGCTCCCGATGCAAAACTGCAAGACCGCCTTTGAGAAGCAATAGGCAGCAAATGCTTACTGTTCATGTGACCCGTTGCTGCTGTTTGCTTTGCGCTGCAGTATATTGCTACCCCAGCAGACACAAGACATTGAATCAACGTTGTTTTAGCGTTGGTCCAGCGTCGTAAACAGTGGACCAACGTTAAACCAACGTTGATTCGACCTCTTGTATATGCTGGGTTCACGCTACATTTACCACCAATATTGTTTAATCTATGATACACATTAAACTCATTTAATTTTAGTAGTGTAGCTTAAATATCTTGCTCGACAAATCTACTCATCATGGGAAACACTAATGATTGATTCTATCAGCTTTGATACTTCATAAATACACACTTATACAGTAAGGTTTGCTTGAGTGAATTAGGGCTAAAACAGTTAACTTATTTTTCCTGTGGGTGATACGTATTACGCTTTTCTTATTCCAGTCTGCTGAGTGCAACTGCTGCCGTCCAGCAGGAAAAAAGCCGTTCTTCAAATGGTTCTTAGAAATTCCCTCTTCCATGGTGAAATAGAGAAAGGTTCCGAATGCATATAGAACGGGAAACTTTTCCCTAGCTGTTCCATCTTGAAGATTCTTCGGTGTTGTATGGTGTAACAGAGAAAGGTGTCACGTTTATGTGGCACTTTTCTTCATTAAAACATATGGCAAAGAATCTCGAGGAAACGTTTTTTAATCTAGTGTTGAAAACACCCGATTGAATGAAACTCAATAAGTTCATTATGCATGCATATAATAAACCTACCTATACCTCTTGTTTTAACAACGAGATAATTTACTGATCTATTTCTGTTATGTTAACAAAAATTAATAATTTGTGAAACGTATTTCGACTTTGATTCAGGGAAATCTTATTAAGCAGAAGCATTGCGAGGCATCCAGACATGTGTCTCTGAAATTCGACACTGGATGGATGTTATAATTGAACGATCAGAAAAACATAACTTTTAAGAGTAGTCCGCTGTGATACGAACAGCGGGATACATCTGTACCCAGAAAGCATCACGCTGCTTGTGTTACCACCATTCAATCCCCGGGAGAGGGGGGGGCGAAGTTGAAGCAACATTGGATATTACAGCGCGATTAGATTATTGTCACTCACTCCTGTACCACCATCGTCATCGCTTAAAAAACTGCAGAAGGTCCAAAACATGTCAGCTAAAATATTAACTTTCCGGTGGAAATATGAACATATCAATCCCATTCTGCATAATTTGCAAAAAAATACTAATAACACACCGTGCTCTAAGTGACAAGGCTCCTCAATATATCACAGACTTATTAAATGTCAACATACCGGCAAGGGTGTTTGGTTGGTTCAAAAATCCACACAAAAAAATTTGGAGACATCTGATCCCGTAATACTATCCGCTCTGTTAGAAAAAAATACCGAAGAAATTCTTTGAGATTAATACCCCCAGTTACATCAAAACTTACTTGTTCACGACAGCTACTATTAATTTGAAATAGTATATAGATCTGCTGAAGTTCCAATATCTTGAGCGGAGATATACCTTATAACTGTTTTTAAGCATGTGCTTAGCCGATTTTAATATCTAGTTTTCATTTTTAGGCCCCTACACTACAGTGTCAATGATCTGAATAATTATAACATTGCTGGGTAAAGATTTTTGCATTGTGTAACATGAGCCTATTCACTATATTCTGGCAAATATTATGACTTGATTGTGTTTCACATAAAGCAGACTATCCAATTATGTAAAACATCGCTTAATAGGCCAAAAAAGCAGATAAGAACGCTTGAGAATCCAACTATATCACAACTATTATGCTTATAAATCAGTTAGCAGCCTAAGATAAGATGAGATCAGTGTGTGATAACTGTGTATAGGGACTGGCCATAAATGTACGGCTTTTGATGATGTTAGAAGTGGTGCGAGATTAATCGATCTCTCCTATCATCAATGACCATACCTCTTTGTCGAACCTCTTTTCAGCGTGTTAAAAAGCGAGGCAATTTGACTTTTTTCCGCGGCGATGGATTTATGCCATCACGGCATAAACAGCCCGGCGAGCGTTTCTTTGTGGTGTCTCCTTGCTTTCTTTCCTCTCAATTTCCCCCGGATCATCGCCCCGCGTGATATCAGCTGCGTTTGTGGAATGGGTCGCTTTATCTTGGCAGATGATACCGGATTCTGCGGGCATTAATCCTGGCCCGCCGCGCGTTCTGGATCCCGGGGGTGAGCGATGGATCCCGGTTGAGCTAATGTTGGTCCCGTGTTTGCGGCCGGCCATGCCACGGCAGCCTCGCTTTTCCAGGCATTTCTGGACATTCGGAAATTCTATCTGCCTATCAAAGGGGCAGACTGCCTCCCTGCGGGTGAGCAGATAGCATCTTATGACTGGTGGATCAGGTGTACTACACTAGTCTGTGGTAGACTTATAACCCTTTAGCCACTGCGGAAAGGATTTAAAATATACAAATTCTGCCTGTATTATATGAACATAACGTATCGATAATTACAATCTCATCGCCTTTTTGGCATATGTGTCCTAAAACGTAGCCTTTTCCTATTATATACTCATTATTATATTTGTAGTATGATTATGTATTTAAAATCGCTCTGATTTGCGAAATGCAACTTGATACGCGTAGCACGGTAACCAAGCATGGCCGTTAAGCCAATGATATTTTAATGTTGACCCATCGTCTCCGACGCTGGCCCAACTTTAAAACAAGATTGGCTCACAATTTCATCACATTCATCACGTTTCACGTTTGCTGGGAACGCTCTAAGCTGATAAACTAACTTGGTTACGTTCCGGGTAGGCCCCAGCAAACACAAAACAATTGTATAACATTTATACAACGTCGGCCCAACGTCTTCGACGTTGGTCCAACACTGTATAAAGTCATACAAATGTTTTGTGTTCACTGGGAACATGATACATTTACTCTGGGTTGGCGCAATGTTGGGAAAGCGTCGCAGACGTTGGTCCAACATTGAGCCAACCCAAGTATATATATAGGCCCTATGCATCGCGTTTGCAGTGAGACCCATCCAGCCACCGGCGGGATTACGAGACTATCTCCGCTTCATCTCTTGGATGATTTTTGTCTGACGCAGATCAGTATTTTTTTTGCATTTATAAGCGTGAGACAGTATACCACGGCGACCGTACGGGTTGTGTAGGCCTACGGCGGCCGCAGGCGTAGCGGTGTACATAGGCCCACGCGGGTCGCCGCATCTTCCAGTTCCACCCGATGCCGCCCACCACCATGGAAAAATAAAATATCTCTATAACGTAATATTTCTTTCTCCTTTGTCTTCGACCTGCATTGTTCGGCTGCCGTGTAGACTGCATTAAACTCATCTAATTGCTATCTCTCGTGCAAGCTTGAATACAGCGCAGACAAGCAAAATCTTGTTAAACGCGCGTTTTACGGCTGGCATAATGGCATTACCAGAGTTCTGCCGTGCTCAGGCAAACAACAGTAACTGCTCACTAGAAAAGTAAGCGGTCACTGTTGTTTACCTTTGCGCTACACGGAGGTGCGCATTGAGTCCGGTTGGGCAAACATCGGCGGGATGGGACCGTTCCGTGCTCAAACCTCGTGGATCACTGAGCAGGACAGCTGCACCCCGGTCTATGCAGGTACTGCCGCTTGTGGTACCCTTGTAAACAGGAGACGTTGTTGGAGGTTAAACAGGAGACGCCAGTTGTTGTTTTAACGTTGGCCAGCGTCCGCGACGCTGGCCCAGCGTTAAATCAGCTACGTGTTTGGCGAGCGCGTGTCGGCGTGCGCCTGCCTGGCGCATGTACACGTGCCGTACGCCTTCCATCAGGCAAGACAACCACACACCCGTCTGAACATCTGTATGCAATAGGTTTTATGACTTTTATACTGCCGTGCAAAGCCAAAAGGCAGTAACTGCTTACTATTCAAATAAACGATTACTGACTTTTGGCATTGCAGAGCAGTAGGCTTTCTTTTATTTGTAGCATCCATACTATCTTTGTTAAAATACACCGATTAATAGCATCCATACTATCTTTATTAAAATATACCGATTAATAGCATCAAAATTATAAAAATATTGAAGAGATTTATATATAGTCATCGAAACAAACTTCAGGATTATTTTGACCTAATTTGCGTCATTCAATAGTAAAAATAAATTAATAGACTTTCACTGTCTGAAATGCTTGAGAATATACAAAGGAAAATACACTTGAACGCATAATATATATATTAAAAACAATATCATCTATGATCGTTTAAGTCGCGTAATAAAATTATATCAAAATTACATGTTATAGTACATTTTACCTTGACGTTCACCCATGATTACTTTATAATCGTTTTATTGGCATGTTAAATCAGTTATTTGGAATGAAATAAGTTAATAATAATAATAATAATAATAATAATAATAATAATAATAATAATAATAATAATAATAATAATAATAATAATAATAATAATAATAATAATAATAATAATGATGATAATAATAATAATAATAATAATAATAATAATAATAATAATAATAATAATAATAATAATAATAATAATAATAATAATAATAATAATAATAATAATAATAATAATAATAATAATAATAATAATAATAATAATAATAATAATAATAATAATAATAATAATAATAATATAAAAGGTTGAAATTGCGTCAGGTTGCTGAGAAAAACAGGTCCATTCTACTTGGCATTTCATTTGCATGGTGGGCCTATACTAATAAACAAAATACTCTATGCCGCAACTATGTTGTAAGTGACTAGCGCGGCAACAGAATATGATGTTTACAATCTGTTAGCTCAATAATTTATGTTAGCAGATATATAAACGAGACGAATATGTGTCTTCGATCAACGTCGTTTTCAAATACCCGGTTAAATTTAATTCACAGCAAAATTCAGATTGAATTATTTGAACCCTTTAACCGCCAAATTATTTAATCTCAATTTTCACCCACTTGAAGTTGTGTCTCGCTGACGCGATCCACAACTTCAAGTGAGTGAAAATTATTCAGATTTGACAAAATGGAGGTCAACTGTTTTCATTTTTTATCTTTAACATGTTTAAAAGGTGGTACTTAATGTTCTAATAAAAAGTAAAAACCTGAATACATGCGGCACCGGCGGTTAAAGGGTTAATGGCTTCTCGCTCGGGCTCCGAGGGTTATCAGTGTATAAAGCCACACACAGACATCCACGAGCAAAACTGAAACGGAGGTGTCTATTCGTTCCCAAATTAGCTCAGCTAATTAGAACGTGCGTACAGATGAATGCCTGCTAATTAATATTTGAGACGTGAAGAATCGTTAATTCACAGTCGGGTGTGTCGGTGATGTGAAATAACGGCCGCCCGTCTCCCGAGGCAATCATTTCCACGTCATCTACAAAATGGTGGAGAACTGGGGCTGATTAATAATAAGGCGATATCGCGACGAGGTTGCCATTAACGCAATCATCTGATCATCGGCGTGGAATCGTACGACTAAATTAAGATAGTTAAAGTAGTATGTATACATATTCAATTTCAATGAGGAAAAACGTAAATGACAAATCTGAGTATTTTTACTATACTTAAAGTTGTGGGTCACGGGAACGAGGCTCAATTTCAAGTGAGTGAGAACGAGTATAGGCCCTAACCAGCAAATATTTGTATAACATTTATACAACGTCGGCATTGTACAAATGTTATACAAATGTTTTGTGTTTGCTGGGATAGGGGTCACGTTCCAGGGATTAATGCAGTAGGAAGCTATACACCATATTTCACCCTTCTAATATAAAAATATAGATTTTTACCTCAAAAACACAATGAAACACTACATAGACATGAAATAAATACAAAATACTACGAGATTTTGCGATTCTTCACTTCCTGAAAAATAAAGCCAAGCGAATGTTTCAGTCCATTAATCAAAGACACATCATTTTTGTAATATTTTTCTGTTTATTTGAATTTTATTCTGTTCATCTGTCGTTTACTTAATACCCCACCAAACATGAGACGTCGATCAGACGTTTATTAGACGTCTATAAACGTCAATTAGACGTTTAGTAGACGTCGACTAGACTTCTATTAGAAGTCTATAATAGAAGTCGATTTGACGTCTATAATAGACGTTGATTAGACGTCTTTGTCTATGCTCATCGGACGTAATTTTGGTACCTGTTATAGCCAGTTATTGCTCTCTATAATTATGCCGACTGCATTAGATTATCTGTGTGTTTTCTTGACTTATCGATCACTTTGTATGCCAAATAAATAGCGTTTCATTATAATGATTATGCATGCATAATTTGTTGTTGATGATGGTTCTCTGCGAATTTACTATACGGCGCATATTTTGTGTACGGTTACCCTCGTGAATGACCCGTGCAGTTTTCACTTACGGGCAAACAGAGTGCATACCATCTGGTTCACCCGGCAGCAGGGCAACGGCGCTGGTAGCTGCAAGGCGCTGCAGGGCGCTGCCAAGCTGCAGCTACTGATAACGCTGGCAAATAATCCGCAAAGCCAAAAGTCTGGCCCAACGCCGGCCCAATCATCGACCGGTGTCGCAGACTCCGGCCGATGATTGGGCCGGCGTTGGGCCGCCGAGCCGTGCACGCATTGCATTTGCAGAGATCTGCCGGCTCCGGTTCTGTTGTGGGGGAGGGTGGCGCGTGTTCGCAGGGAGGGCCTAACATCTGGTCCCGACCCGGATTTATCAGAAAACTAGACTCCGGACCAAGGGCCACCACTTCAATTACTCATAGTAATCACTGTCGATTGTGTAGAACAAATCACAAGGCGAGTGCGAAAGTATTAAGGGCTGTAATGCGTATAGATTAGAGCGATTGATATTGTTTTTTTCTCGCGGTTGATAGGGCCTAGCAGCGCGGACATGTTGACAGTCGGCAGCCGCCGACAGTAAGCTGATTATCCGCATGCCCGACTTTATTCCTACTTTTCTTACAGTTTTCACCTGAGCGCCGGTATTTACAAAACATAGTAATTGAATACATCTAATGACGTCATTACGTGTTTTCTTCGAATTCATACAATTAGGCCTATCACGAATATTTGTTTATCGCTTCATAAGTTCCAATTTATTTTTTTCGGCACCTTTCCCGGTAAGAAGGATAAGCTCAATTTTATTTCCAAGACAGGTTCATGTTGGTGTTATATGGCGTTCTGTACTGGAAAAGTTAAAAATGATTATCATCAAGTTGATTTTTATGATGTTAAGAGTGAGTTAGTTAACGAGTAGACATTTTTATATAGAATTTGACACCAACTTACAATAACGATGAGTAGACCTAGCGAGCTTTAAGCCTATTATGCAGTGTAAATTTTAGGGTAACAGTCCACAAGGAATTTGGGATTTAATTTTCTTCTACCCCTAATGATAACAAGTGACCAACGGCGGTGATTGGCTCATCTCGTCATGCGACAGGCTGAGCCACTCATTCATGGGTAGAATAATAATTATGCTTGGTATATGGTCCAGTTGCACGTCTTACATCTCGTTTTTAACCCTTAAAGAGTCATACAATTTAATTTTTTACCGACTTGAAGTTGTGTCTCGCTACCGCGACCCACAACTTCAAGTGGGTAAAAAATACTTTCTTGCGTACAAATGCAATTTTAAATCAAAACATATGGCAATGTAGCAAATGTGATGCTCATATAGATTTGATTAACACTTTAAGAGCTGACTGCGCTGTAATGATGTGACTGGCAGGAAAATTACCTGTGTTGGACCAATGTTGGGTCAGCGTCAAACACGGTGACCAAACATTGGTCGAGCTCAATATCAAGTGACAACTGGACAATGACCAATTTGTATGATATCTTTATAAAATAAGGCACTCAAACCAACAAATTATTTACGATAATTAAAATGATTTAATTTTTAAATCGTTTACAACTACATATCAATGCTTAACATAAATAAATATAACCATTTGAAAATAACATTTAAAAATAAGGTACACAAACAACTACAGCGTAAATAATAAGGTGGTGTGATGCAATTCCTCTTCATTCTGCACTGATAGCGTGTTATTTCAGAAAGCTTCATGTAGCAAACATGAGACGTTGAAACACTTTTGGTTTAATGTTGGGCCAGCGTCGTGGAAGATGGTCCTACATTAATCCAACAGTGGTTCAACCAACACCTCATGTTTGCCGGAATATGTTAAGCCTCCAATATACAGACCATCTAGCTGGTTTCACAGACCACGTACGGTTTCCAAGCCACCACATGCCATGAGCTCACAGAAGGAGTACATCAAACTCCACTTTGCCCTGTACAAACCAGCAGCGGACTAGATTAATGGCGTATCAATGCCAACTGCCTGAAATAATTCACGAAACCAACTTTACAAGAACAATGAACCGAATTGAATAGTTCTAAACACACACGCTGATGATGCTTCAACGGTATAGATATAAAATGTATTTTCCTGGAATTTCAGTATTGTGAAAAGAAATAAGCCTACTTTTTTCAATATCCTTAACAAAGTTATTTCATTGTAGGCTTACGTTGTATTAATCCACTTGGCAGTACAAACATAGTCTATCCACTAAAACATTATTGTAAGTATACTAATAGGCCTATATATTTCTCAAATGCCTTAAAAAAACTGACATGCATGTAGCAAATTTTTCTATACACCAAAATGGTTTTCCGGGACGCTGCCGGGTATTTATCCCAATAATAGCTCAATATAATCATATATAGGTTTATATTTGGAACTACTTAAAGCGGCTGTTTCGTTTGCTTCAGTGTATCATATTATCCACGTTGCAGTGGACCCTACTCTTGTTGTATCGTTGCCTCAACGTTGAATCGGAGCCATCGACGTTGATTTAATGATATGTGCATGCCCACTGGGAGCCCTGCGATAATAATAAAATTTGACTCATTGACATATTTTTCAAGAACTGTTTGTGCCAATATTTAAACTGCGTGCATTTCATATATTTTTATTTTTTTTAGATTTTGAAACGTTGTTCATTTTGAATGCGGTATTTTATACGGGGGAATAAAACGCTCGCCCAAGGAATAAGGTGTGACCTTTAACATGTTTAAGGCGAACACATTATTTGTTAGACTCTATTTCCCACACATCACTCAAAATGAATGACGTTTGTATTTTCTGACAAGATCAAATAGATAAGCTGGAACTGTCATCGGTTGCCATTCGAACCCATCTTCTCTGTAGGCAAGCCGTCGCCGCAGCGAGAGCTTACCTGCAGGGAAGATGTTCGAACCATGCGCCCGTGCGATATCGGCTGATACTGACATACGTCTGTGAGACATGTTCAACATAATTAATTGTGTGTGCCTTGGACATTTATAACATGAATGGCAGTTGCGAAGCCAATTCCCTTCACATAACGATGCTACATGTAACGTCTACGGAAGCAGTTTGCCTGAGCTACAACATCTGATCAGTATGCACGCATGAGTGAAGATGACAAGGGCGGAGATGTCTAGAGATAGGAGGTGCCATAGACACACCTGGCGTAACACCCACACGTGCCTCTTACACAACACCGTGCTGATATCATAATCCCAGAAAACACGGGGCATTCACTCAATGCTGTTTTAATGTTGGGCCAGCGTCGAAGACGGTGGACCAACATTAAAACAGCATTGGGTGAATACCACGCGTTTCCTGGGATGATGATAGCAGCACGATGTTGTGTGAGGGGCACGTTTGCTGTCTGGTACGTTATCACAATGTCAGTGATGGATCACACACACTGTGCTGTTATCAGCCCGCTATCTATAACTGCTTATCGTTGGGTAACGGAACGGATAGCCCTACGTACGTGGCACGCCTCATGTCTTGTCGCGTGCCACAAGTAAAGCGCTTCTGCCAGCTTATATACCATGTAGGCTAATCCATCGGAATTGAAGCAGTATAAGGTAAAAAATTGCGGCTGTTGTCAAAGGATTTCATGCATCTGGAATAAAATCTCCGTTCAGGGATTCTGTTCTAAATGCATGAATTATTTATAGTCAAGCTATATTGAAATGATTTAAATATCGTTCAATTCAATAAGTGCAGCACCATCCCGCTTTAAAGTAAGCCCCTGTTGGACACAAAACGTGTTCGGTTAGATGTGTTTGGGTAGATTAAAATTTAATTATAAAAGGGACAATTTGAGGGAAGCATCCCAGCAAACACGACACGTTGAAACAATAAGGTTTTAATGTTAGCCCAACGTCTACGACGCTGGCCCAACATTAAAACATCATTGTTTCAACGTGTCGTGTTTCCTGGGATAGAGACGTGATGAGGTTATATTGGATGGCCACACTTTGAGTACAGAACTGAAGAGAGTTGCAGCAGACGAGTACTGGCTGACCAGGAAGAGCGAGACGTACATCCAGTGTTGAATTAATGTTGGCCGGCTCATGTTTGCTGGATGAGGAACCAACAGTTTCCACTTGTGTTAACTCCATCACCAGACAGGGGAAGATTGGGAGATGCGGAAATGGGGGAACTCCTCGCTGTGAGGAAGGAGAATACCAAGCACCCCTTCACTTCAGTGGCTTCTCTCATACCTGCAAACACAAGGCGATAGATCCATGTCTGTTCAATGTCGGATCACCGTCTGCGATGCTGGCTCAACGTTAAACTAGCATGGTACATGGTTCATGGTGTCTGCTGTGCCTGTCAGCTTAACCATGGTATCGCTATTTTTATTTATATTTATTGTTATCAATTATTATTACAATACATTAATGATATCATCATAACTTGGTCATTTATAGATATGTAACAAGAGTCTGTGTGAGCATTATACGTGTGGGTTAGATCGGATTATATTTGGTATAAACATATTTATTTAGATTTCCAAGTAGCACAAGTGCTAATACAAAGGATCTCCGAATCGGATTATATTTATTTGCATGTTATAGCGGCAGGCACGTTGAATGAAAACAGCTGGCTGATTATGTAACAATCGTCGAAAATAGTAGTAACACACCATCTTTTTCTGACTTAAAAGCTAACGTAATGGGAGAGTAGTGACATAAAAGCACCTCCCATATCCATACACAAATATGCATTTTTAACATGACACCCACTTAACTATACATCTAGCAGTATATACAGAATTCCACAGTACAAGGTTTATTGCAGCTAGCTCTGAGAGTTTGTGTGCTATGACAGTGTGGGTAAACAGAGCCAGAGGAGGCAATTTGATGTCTGTTGGTAACACAAGCTCTGTGGCGTGCCATGGCTTGGCGTGGTTGTTTATGTTTACCTGGCCGCGTGTTGTCCCTCCAAGCCCTCCTGCTATGGTCTGGCATTGAAAGTCGACGGAATAATTCTGGAGAGACGCAGGGCCGATATTACGAGCCAGATCTTTGGCCTGTGATTGGTCGAGATGTTAATCTCGACCAATCACAGGCCAATGATCTGGATCTGAGGCTTCTCTACTTCAGACGTGTGTACCCCAGCTGCCATGATCCCCTCAAACATCTCACCAGTCCGAAACGACTTTTTAGTTGAAGCCTAACTGCTGCCAGAACAGATAATCCCATTACAAGACAGCTGAGAAATATTATCAAACCGAAGTGCACGAAGCGATGGCTGAACGCTCCGCCACCGTCTTAGAGCAGCGACCCGACTGCAAGGCAGCTGCTTGGGTTGGTCGGGATACAGAGTTATCCCAGGTGGAGTTCAATCCTTTACCTGTGCAAAAAAATCAACATGTTAAGATTTAGGTTGGTAATAGGTGTTGGGTCGGATTTCCACTTCAAAGTGAACTATTTTTTTTTTTACAAAATATCCAATCAACCACAGCCACAGGGTGTCATCAATTAGATGAGCATGCATCATTTTCTATTAATTATTTCCTTTGGAAATCTATGTCATGCCACATATATATATAAGTTGCTAGAAGCTAAAGGGTTGAGTAAGTGAGAGGTGTGAGATGACAGGCCCCGGATCACGGAGTCTGTACGCTGCGACGTCTAGGCTATCAAATGAAGGTCAAACCGATGCCATGCAGAAAGTGCAAAACACACCCAATACGATCGAGCATTCGCATCCTGACATAGCAGAGCTAGTATCCACACTATAGGGGTACCAATTTCGTATTTATGCGAAAACTACCTTCCTTTACCAAATTATCATTTATGCGAAATCTACATGTGTACATGCATTAGTTGCAATAGAGATATTTCATTACATACTAGGTTGAAAATCGCCAACCAGAATTGGCAGTGACATAGTCGCAATGTTCTCTTGCATTTTTAATTTGTGCGATGTGCGCATGCGCATAGCTATAACCTGTATTGTGCCCTAGAGCTACCCTAGGGGTCCTCCTTAAAACATAAGTCGGTTTGTTAGGGTTGTTTTATCAGGGGGAATTCGGTAAAGGAAGAGTTAAAGGTCTACACCAGATCTACAAGTGCCAGACACACCCAATACGATCGAGTACTCACATGCATCTTGACATCAGATGTATAGTCTGGTGTCAGAATGTTACCCCTTTGATCACTGAGCCATTCAATTTAAATTTTCTGTCAGTTAAAGTTGTGTCTCGCTACCGCGACAGGCAACTTCAAGTGACTGAAAATTTGTGTGATTTGCGAAATTTAGGTCCTTACATATATCAGTTGTTCAAGATTGAAAGCATAGTTTACTTTTAACAACTGATTATACATATGCTAATAAAAACACAGAAAGTCAACTGTAGTCGACATCGGTGTTTTCAATCGTATTGGGCGACATCGGTGTTCTCGATCGTATTGGGTGTGTTTGCCATTTCAGATCCGGTGGTGTGAAAACTAACTCTGATATCTGTCAGGATGAGCTGTCGGGACACCAGCCAATCAGTGAAATGCTCCCACGTTCTTATCAACGGCTCCCCCAGTGCACCTACAAAATCCGTCTGACCCTAAAAAAAATTAGGACACGAAGCGCACCGTACCGCGGCAGAATCTGCCCGACAATTCTTGGAATTGCGAGCTAACAAGGGAATGAGGGTCACCGATGCGAACAGGGAACATTTATTGGAGTTGTCCAGCAGAAGCGTCTTATCCGGGCATCGGCTGCTCCGCAAAGCCACTTTTACAGATTGCCAACGGCGCAGGAGCAATGTAAAACAAACTTTAATATTGCGATTACCCAGTTGACCGGTCATGTGTTACTGCTCGCGTATCCACTCCAGATTGCTGAGTCTGCAGTAAAAAACATTCTCAGCGAACACGACACGTTGAAACAATGATATTTTCATTTTGGGCCAACGTCAGCGACTGTTTAGTTAAAAAGTAAACAGTTACTGCTATTTGACCTCATCTTAAGCGTGTTTGCACAAACCACATGTCGTCATTCTGGTATTAAAGGGGCGTATCTCCCAATTTCAAAGTGGCAGATACGCCCCTTTAATGCCAATATGGCGGTCGATGCGTGTGCCAACAGTGTGCGTATTGTATATTTTGTTCCAATAATAACTAACCAACGAATTTATAGTCATGGTTAGAATTTTAACCCTTTCATAGCGAGGATCGTCTTTAGAGTCAGAATTTGAAGTCATAGACGTCAGACTGTGACGTCTAAAGTCGATTCCCGCACTGAAAGAATGACAAAATAAAGAGCCATAGACCTGTTATAACATATGTATTCAAATTAACCAGAATGAGTTAACTAGGACATTTATCACAACATCCTTTAGGCTACATGACTGTGGCCCATTGTCGGGCTAATGTCTGACCTAACTTCTAAATTTTCTGAACGTAGGCCCTATATCTTTGCGTTTACGCTGAATATTCCTGGTGTCTTATAGCCAAAACGTTAAAAGTGATTTTTTTAAATAGCGCAAATATGGTCAGCATACTACACACCACTTCTGTGAAACGCAGTGACGTCACTCGGTGAAAACAAGGTTATATAACACCCTCTCCCCCATACTTCATTCTGTGAAACGCAGTGCCGTCACTCGGTGAAAATAATGTTATATAACACCCCCTCCCCCATACTTCATTCTGTGAAAAGCAGTGACGTCACTCGGTGAAAATAAGGTTACATAAGAACCCTCCCCCATACTTCATTGTATTAGCTAGCTCGGGGAAAACAAAGGAGATCGAGGGCATTGAGTTTCACAGAATAAAATTAAAATCCCCAAAGTATACACCGACATAGCACCTATGAGAATACACAAATACAAATACAAACGATTTGTTCTCCGCTTCGTTATCTTATTTATCTCTCACCGCTGGCCCAACAATGAACCAACAATATGGTTCAATTTTCGTGACGATTTTCATGGGAATATTATAATCCTGAACGTGTCGTGTCAATCGTGTTGCATTTCAGAGTCATCTGAATCACTTTAAGACGGCATAATAAATGTTCACACGCAGTAACATAAAGCTGTGTATCGCTAGCGCGGGCCAAAACTTCAAGTGGGTAAAAAAAACTTACATTAATTTTGTTTTATTAGATATCAAACATTAGTAAATCTTGATGTTTTAAAACTCATTTCGTGTAGGCCTAGCAGTGATTTAATCGGATAATCAAACTGATTAAAAACGACCATATAGTCGTGTTTAAAGGGTCATTAACTCTTACGGCGCGGGAATCGACGTCAGAATCTGACTTCTGTAGACGTCACATTCTGACGTCTAATGTCGATCCCCGCCTTGTGAAGGTAAATGTAAAGATTCATAGTTCCTAGTCACTGGACCTGTTCATTCGTGTGCCATTTCAACTCTACAAAGAGAATACAATGCAGTCCTTTTGCCATTTCGGCGCATTGAACTTATCGTACAAATTGCCATCTCACATTTTTACCTGAGTCAATTGAAGCATTTGAGGGTGAAGGGCCCAAGGACACAACATCGAAACAATGTCCGAAGACTAAGAGGGGAGAAACATGCTATTTATCTGAAAATCTTACACCATTTTGCACGGCAGGTAGCGACATCGGCAAAGCATCACTCTCTAACCATTGCGCTATGCCCATCTCTAAAGTAAGAATGGTAAGAATTAAAATATTTGTAATTGTCGTATATAGACCCATAACACAGCTATTCAAATGAAGCGGAAAGAGCTAACTAAGACATTTATAATGATCTCAAATTGAAAAGAGACTCCATGTATCATGGTAAAATATTCCAGCGCTTAATACTTTTGGAGACATCTATTCCAACCCCCCCCCCCCTCTCCCCTGGTGGTGTGCTACCATGTTACCAAACATGGCTAATGGATTGCAACCGTCACCATCACTAAACAAAATATGATTGTCCTATATCATAAATGGGTTTTGCATGTGCTGTTAAAGACGGGTGGGACTTGGGGGAGTTTTTTGGGATATGTCTCATTATTCTTTCCGTCGCAGAATCCTCTTAGGGGGAACTGACCAGCAAAGTCAAACAACAGTAACTTATCGTTTGAAAAGGAAGCAGTTGCTGCTGCTTGCATATGTAGAAGGTTGACGAGGGGACTTTTGAGTTGTGTGTGAGATAGCAGAGGGTCATGTCGCATGTCGAATTATGGCACAGAGACCACTCTTATTTCGCGGCGTTTTACAGTTAAGAATAATGGCACATGTAGCTTGGTCCGTACAACTCCTTCATCATAATATGGCTACATGTTTTATGAAGTGGTCACCACTTCAGAAAACATGTAGCCAAACTAAATAAATATACTAGACTTGGTCAACACAATGTAATGCTAAAAATTGAATTTTAAATTGAATTATAAAGTGATAGTTACAGAAAATTGATATTTGTGGACTTCGTGATTATTCGATTAACGGTTTGTAAAAAGGTGCAGATGGATTGGGGTCGCCATTAGCTTCCTCTCTATTTTGCAACTGCCCTACTGTAATATAAATATATATAAATATTACATTTAAATAAGAATGCTAAAAATTAAGAATGAGGTAAAGTTGAGCTACACTGGTGATTTTAATTAAGTATACATTTGTTCCTTGTATACATAAACATATTCTATTTTGCAACTGGAACAAGTACAAAATTGTAATACAACGTTTCTCTAAAATAACATACAATTATTCAAGCCTTACATCTACTCTGAATGGAAGCCTCTATCGTGAGAGTGCACAACCCCAGCAAACATGAACCACCAGCCTGATGTTGGCTCAATGCTGGTCCACTGTCTTTGCCGCAAATTTTGTAGCGTTTTTCGTTAGATTATTATATTATTTAATCCTGAATGTGTTGCGTCAATCATGTTGAATGCTCTTTTAAATCGCAGAATAATCTTAATGTGGCCATTCTCAGTAAGTACGATGCATATTATTGCAATGCATGGTCCACCGAACTAAGAAGATCAGTGGCAATCATTTGCGATCAATATACATGCAGGCCTACCAATTTGATTGTAAAATGATTATGCCACCTATAAATGATAGCTGCGATTTTCTAACGATGATCGCTCGATTTCAGGTCTAATTTGGGCAAAATATCAAGAATTGCAGCGATCGGTTAGGATATGTTGAGATCAACTACGATAAACACTGATAAAGTGCAATGGTTCCGGGAATAGACACGATCACTCATCAATTTCTTCCGATTTTCATTCACATATGCACGATTAGCTAACAATATTTTAAGACTGGTTAAGATGCTTTTAGTATTAATCACGATAGATGCGATTGTTTAAGATCAGAGTAAGAATGATTACGATTTTTTACAATTCCTTAATATTATCAAGGGTTTTCTCAACCTAGCTCTTTCATTCGCGAGCTTGCTAGCTGTCATCAGCATCATTACCCAATGCATCGGGTTCAATGGCCTGTTCAGTCACCTTTTCAGTGGTAAATCCACCATAGGCCCACTGGCCTCTGTCTCTGTCTCTTTTATTTTTCCTCCGTCCTGCTCTTGCTTTTAATTGATTTTCCCTCTTGGTCCCCTCTTTTCAGCTCGATGTTCTCCACAGCTTAACGTTATGAAAACTGAAAGAAAGACTACCGGTTGCATTTTATAATAATTTACAATTCTTTGATAACATCGTAAGTAGATTACAATGTAGTTGTAAGATATCGTAATAGATCGTAGAGTATCGCAATAGATTGTTACTCCTTCACGACTGATAGTATTAGGAATCTTAATAAATCATGGACTATGATTACTATAAATATTAACCATTCTTGTACCATAATCGTGTAAAAAATCTTTGCGATGCCTTACGATACACTTAAATTGATTTGGGATTGAGTTGACGTTGATTTACGGTAAACCTTTATCGTAGGATTGATTTTTTTTAAACATTTCAAAGCGTTTGTCGTCCTCCCCGATCGACCTTCGATCTTTTAATATCTGTTGAAGATTGTTAAGATCATTCCCGAGCACCCTCCATACCCGAATCTCCACGATGTGTGATGGCAAGGCATCGCAATTTTATTTTAATCCGGTGGGGCATAGGAATATGCATAAACATGAGTTCCATCGTGACGGAATTACAATCTGTACAACTTCTACTAACTTTAAATCATCAGACCTTTGTCCTTGTTATTTTAGGTTTTCATTTTAAGTTTTTATTGTATGAAGACACCTCTTTTCTGTGTATACAAGTTCACTTTCAGCTACCCGCGTTAGTTTTCTTGAGTATACACTTAAATAGAACCTCTGAAGTCACGTGACGGAATTACATGTGCACACTAGTGATATTCCTGACACCAATAACATCAATGCACATTTCTGCTCTGTTTACCATATCAACGATACATTCAATCTTAATTGTAGTTCAACTTTATTTTTTCTTCAAAAAAGACACTGACATTTTTTTATGAGAAAGCCTTAGTTTTCAACAGAGGGTAATGAACTCTGGTATAAATTGTGACGGGTTAACTGTGACGGAATCACTTTTTGGGATTCGATATAATTCACACATAGCCCCATCAAGGTACACACAATATATGATTTAAAATCGTGGGTAGAACTTGATGACTCATAGGAAATAGTTACAGGTCTTTATTTCGTATTTTTAAAAATCAAGCAATTATTATTTTTATAATTCTGAATCACCACAACTTCACCATATAAAACTTATTTGCTGTTGAGATATTAAATAAAAATAATTAATTTTATTCAAACAAACAGCCACAACATGATAAATTCTCATCGTCATCAGAAATAACATAGTTTTGGCTTCACGGACCGTGCAAATATTTAGCGTATTATTATTCGTTTATTTTTGTTGTTCCATAATCCCATTCACAATAAAGACACATTTATACACTTTCTTACTGTATCTTTAGAATCCTTTTAAATAGTTTATACTGATGATAACGTTTATTTCTGCTGGCAGCATTATTTTTTAAATGTCCTACAGTTTTATCTGGACAAATCCCGAACGCAGCTTTCTATGCACTAAACCTGCGTAGCCCACATATTTTAATGGAAAAACCCTGAGAACAGATTTACCCGGGCAATCTCTGAGCACAGCTTTTCATGGACAAACCCTAAACACAGGTTTCCCTGGACACACCCTGGCACAGGTTTCCCTGGACAAACCCTGGGCACAGGTTTCCCTGGACAAACTCTGAGCACAGTTTTCTCCGGAAAAACCATGGGCACATGCTCCCCTAGACAAAGCCTGGCCAAAGATTTCCCTGGACAAACCCCGAGCACAGATTTCCCTGGACAAACCCTGAGGACAGGTTTCCCTGGACACAAGTTTCCCGGACAAACTATGGGCACACGTTTCCATGGACAAAACCCTGAGGACAGCTTCCCTGGACAAAACCTTAGCACATGTTTCCATGGACAAATCCTGGGCACACGTTTCCCTAGACAATCCGTGGACACAGGGTTTTCTGGACAAACCCTGGGCACACGTTTTCCTGGACAAACCCTGAGCACAGGTTTCCCTGGATAAACCCTGGGCACAGGTTTCCAAGGACAAACAATGGGCACACGTTTCCATCTACAAACCCTGAGCACAGGTTTCCCTGGACAACCCTGGACACAGGTTTTTCTGGGTAAACCCTGGGCACAGGTTTCTCTGGACAAAACCTGGGCACAGGTTTCCCCGGACAAGCCCTGAGCACAGGTTTCCCTGGACAAACCCTGGGTACAGGTTTCCCTGGACAAACCCTGGGCACAGGTTTCCCTGGACAAACCCTGGCACAGGTTTCCATGGACAAACTCTGAACACAGCTCTCTCCATAAAAAAACATGGGCACATGCTTCCCTAGACAAAGTCTGGCCACAGGTTTCCCTGGACAAACCCTGGCACAGGTTTCCCTGGATAAACCCTGAGCACAGCTTTCCCTGAACAAACCCTGGGCACAGGTTCCCCTGGACAAACCCTGGCACAGGTTTCCATGGACAAACCCTGGGCACAGGTTTCCCTGGACAAACCCTGGCACAGGTTCCCATGGACAAATCTTGGGCACACGTTTCCATTGACAAAACCTGAGCACAGGTTTCCTTGGATAAACTCTGGACACAGGTTTCCATGGACAAACACTGGGCACAGGTTTCCCTGGACAAATCCTGAGCATATCTTTCCATAGACAAACCATGGGCACATGTTTCCTTGGATCAACCCTAGACCAATCCTGGACCATCCCCGGTTGATCCCTCGGTTATCCCTGAGCCATCCCTGGACCATCCCAGGATCATCCCTGAGTATATCCTGAGCCATCCCTGGACCATCCCAAGATCATCCCTGAGTATATCCTGAGCCATTCCTGGACCATCCCAGGTTCATCCCTGAATATATCCTGAGCCATCCGTGGACCATCCTAGGATCATCCCTGAGGTATCCCTGCGTTACCCTGGATCAGCCCCGGACCATCCGAGGATAATCCATGAGTTATCCTTGAGCCATCTCTGGAGCATCCCAGGATCATCCCTGAGTTATCCCTGAAAAGTGTTTGGTAATTTAGATGATGTCTTTGCTGAAGTGAATAGCCTATAGGTGTATATTGCTCTAGCTTTCTTGGCGTTATCAGGTTTGTGTGTTGGGCCTATTTAGCTTTGTAAATAATTGACAGTGTGTTTGTTTGACAGTTTGTTTGTTGGTTTATCCCAAACAGGCATTTTCGGTATCATTTCGGATATTTCATTACAGGAAGGACGATGCTCAGTGTGGACTAGGCCCCTACATCAAACCTTGCTGCAGGATGTCCTAATGATACATCCTTGGCAATTTTAAATGTTTCCTCTTCTGCATGTGGAATGTTTGGTTCTCGAGTGATTGTTATTTATGATTCCAGTTCTCCGTATAATAGCGCTCCAGCTGGAGAAATGACCAAGTAGGCGCGCAAGACCTTGGCTGAGCGGCGAACCGAAAACGACGGACGTCGACCCGACGTTAAACCGACGTTTTGCGATTGACGTGCACCATCTGCGCGAGGGTTGCTTCGGGAGATGCTAACAAGATGACACAGAGCAAGGCAACAATGGGCGGGAAGCTGGATATGGCAATTTCTGTCGAGGGCCCTGGTCGACTACGCGGAGACGCAGCAGGTCTCTACGACTCCACGCTACTACCCACTGGACACACGACGTTGTTGCGATGTTGAATCAACGTCAATGACGTTGATTCAACGTCGCAACAACGTCGTGTGTCCAGCGGGATAGGGTCTAATGTCTGCCGGGGAACGAATGTGACCTCTGGTGGCGGCAGTCGTAAACACCCGCCCTGTCAATGTGAACAGAAATCGCCGACCTTCTAAATTGTAACATTAACCCGCGGGTGGGAACACTTCCCCGACAACGATGACCGGGATCTCGACAGTCCGATTGGTCAAGATCGGACTCAGTGGCCAATCGAGCTCGCGGATGCGACGCGGCGCGTACAGCCGGGGAATTTGTTGCTGCTCATTATTAGCTCTAGGGGGAGAGGCGGCGCTGCGGTGTCAATCCCGTTGATCTGGGAAACAAGGGGATATGGCAAGCCGATAATGCAGAATTTGTGGTCTGCCAGATAGCACACTGCGGGTCACGGAAGAGGGTATTTAAACTGGCTGACATGACTTCGTAACACTTTGAAATTCCAGCTTCAAAGGGGAATTTATTCTCGCCCCCGAGGCAGAGTATCTGATGTATCATTTAGAATGGTAAGATGGTGAGAACCCCTGTTGCCCGCCCACCTGCCCACCGCCCGTGTCACTGATACATGACATAACAAGTTTACCCTATAACAAACCCTAAGGTAGGTACGTCCGAATCAGTCATTTTGGTGGGTTTTTTTCAGGATTTATGTGAATTTGTGATACACCACTAAAATAAAAGACATATTTTTCTTTGTTTGTTTGTTTTTTTGCTCACTATTACTGGTAGAAATGAAGCCATCTTTGTAGAATTAAAATAGTTATTTGTTTTGAATGGCACTTTTATCACCTGTTCTGAGGGTTCCCATCATTAGATTTCTCGCAATTGCGAAAAATGATGCCAGCTCTCGCGTTTAATTTCATGATAGCTGCAACAAATGCTTGAATAGGTAAGTGGAACAGGCATGCTGTGGCCCTTTCTAATAAATTTTTTTACACATGTGCGGTTTTTTTTTATTTTTCAATTGGCCATGTCCACTACCCTATGAGGAAGTTCTGGAGGACATCATTAAGACCGTTTGGACAAAACAATATGGGAATCTCAAAGAAATGAGATACCTGGGGAAGGCTGCACTAGTTCACCCAGGGTAAAACCTGGGTGAAGTTTTGTTTGCCTGCCTTGCACTTCCTCATGGGGCGCAGCGAGGGTAAAAATGGAAATTTCATAGCTATAAGGATGAGAATCTATCAAAATGTTTTTTCTTCTATGACCCCCTCGTGGACTTAAAATAATAAAAACGGAGACCGGAGGCTATGCCCAAATTTCTGATTGTTATGTGCATAATTATGTGGTATATTTGCTACTGTTACTGTATTGCGGGGCACTCGTTGGGTGCCCTGGTATATAACTAAAACTCTCAACAGCAACATCATCTCAGTAGCTTTCTTCAGCTGCTTCAAAAAGTTCAAGTGTCTGGGTGATGTTTTGGATTCTGTTACCCCCATAACAGTATGCAACATTGAGGTGCCATCTTTTGGACGTTTTTATAATTTAGCTCAGATTTTGATCTAGCACAGCATTTTCTTGCTCAGTGAAAACTGTGAAATGTGGTCTAATATTTTTTTTAGCATGTCGGCAGTTACGAAAAAAAGGCTGAGCAGAATTTTATAAGACAATTTTAAAATTTATTGAATCTACCTAGTCTAGGATTAGACCCCTCCATCTCAGATGTTGATCTCGCATGGCATCTTTCTAGACCAATGAAAACAATAAAATGTTGTCAAATAATCATTTGAATATGCCTACAATTGTGAAAAATGGGCAGCATAAATGTATTAGGCCTTTAAAAAAAAATTACGAATCATTTATGGGCCGAATCATTTTTCACCAAGGCCACTATGTTTTTATTCTCTGTTTGAAATGGGAAAACATCGCAAATCTAATGAGGGCGCTCAGTAAAAAAAACCTTTGGAGCTAAAAGGTAATGCGGGCGACATAAAAAAAACTTTCCATAAATTTCTGATAAAGTTCATGAGGGCGGCGAAATAAAAAAAATGGACCAATTTTTGATAAAGTGAATGCGGGCGATCAAAAAGCTAACAAAATAAAAACATAGCATGAGCAATGTTTTTTTATTCCCTAACATTGACATGTTTTTTTTGGAAATTGGCAAACATCTAATGCACGCGCTGGGCAATGCCGGCCTTAATCTAAAGCGCGCGCTGAATTTAAATTTAGAGGAAAAATATAGTAGCCTAATATCCGTAAGCCATTATCTTTAGCGAGTTATAAGGTTGTTTTATCGTAAATTGTGCGTCATTTTACTGAGCAAGGGGATGGCTTTGTGGTCAGCACTTTTTCGTCAGCTTCAGATATGATATACATTCCAATTATCAAGCTTTAAACATTCACAGTAACGATGTAGGTATTTCATTTCTTTCTTAAATCACATTGCCCACACATACTTTCCCGTGGATTCCAACTTAAAATCATGATGTATAGCCATTGATAAAACACACAAATTAGTACCAGTAATATTTTTAAAATATCTTAATAAATCTGTGTTTTGCAAGTATACGATGTGCTCACCACATATAGCCAATACTGAATGCTAAAATCATAGGACCAAGTGAATTACGTGGCCATATTGCCATATTGCATACTGTAATTTTTCAAATAAATGTTTTTAACTACAATACTCAAAGGCAAACTGCAGTTACTGACTTAATGTTGCTTGAATTTACAAGGCAGGACAAAAGTGACCACTCTAATGGCTGTGATTCAAGGAAGCTTATTCAAATGTACTCTCAACAAATCAGAACAAGAACATCAAATGGATTAAAAAACATTAGGTCTTAGAAATCCAATATAATTCGATTCAGAACAGTTCCTCATAATAACTTCACTCACACACATGCAGCGTTGTTCGCTCTTAAAGCCGGGCGTGCACCGTTGTATGTGCACCGATGAATCAGTAGATTACCTTAATATTCCATAGTGGTTATTTACCAATAGCAAGGAATCTCCATAGATTCCTTGCCAATAGCATGTATAAAAAGACAGTCAGTCAGTCAGAGACTGCAAACCTACTCCGAAATTAATGATGGTGATCGTCCTAAAACATATTGTAGTAGTATTGCATTTATTCATAAGGTGGGTCTATAGTAAAACTTCACTGAAGATGATCAACTGTGACGTCATAGATTCAACCTATTTAATTCATTCATAAAGGTGGGTAAGTCTAGTAACCGTACACAACAGTTATGAGATTAGTCTTCCATACAGGTAGATCAAAATAGTATTTCACTACCAATCCATGTGGTTCCGATCGTAATAGGGATCCTGTATCTGGATCGTAATCCGGACCAACCCCCAAATTTAATCCATTGTTCCTTGGCCCGACACACTCCTCGGGTGAAGATATAATGCATATTTCATTTTAGCACTTTTTAAGTAATCAGGGGGACAGACAGGCAGTGTTACCTACCAACAAGACAAAAAACATAACCTTCCTGGCGAGGAGGTAGTTATATGCTTCTTCCCTATTATCAAAAAAATAGTTTTATGCTATTATCAAGGGCTCACGCCCGCCTTTGACTAGTATGGGGGATGCCTTCACTTGACTATGGAAAATCTATGTGAATAGGTGACGTCATATAACTTTTATCGGCTCATATGAAGTAGAAGCACGTGGTCGATTATTTTGATATCAATCGTTGTCGCAGAATGAGGAAGCTGGAAGAGTTGAATAATTTATCTGGAGCGGTGAAGACAGCATGTTTATGACTGCTGCTTCTGAGGAGTGGAGAAGCCGTTACTTTGCCTTTATTTAGTGGTAACCCTTTAATCCCCGGGTTATAATTTTTTTTTTACCCGCTTGAAGCTGTGTGCCGCTAACGCGACACACAACTTAAAGCAGGTAAAAATACTTACACGCTTGTAATTTGAATCAAAATATGTGCAAATCTAGCAAATTCAATACCCGTTTCTCCTTCATATATATCCTCACTTGAAGGACAAATAAAACCGATAAAAACCGCCACGGTCGTGCTTAGCGCTTAAAGGGTTAAGGGACACATCTGAATATGTGGCTGCTGAATATTTTGTGGACACACAAACATCTCCTCTGGGGGGCGACTATGCCCCCTGGACATTCCCTCTCTGAAGATGACACTTTTTCCTCCTGTTTATGGAAGATCTATTGTGGGATGTACCGTGTGACCACCGGGACAGACAGCTAAAATGGTAATTATCCAATAAAGCTAGCTTTCAGTGTCTGCGGCATCTTCAGCTTGAGGGACACGGGTTACAGCTATTATTTCCGTCATCTGCGCTGGAAATAACGTGCTCACAATCTAATTATGTGTAATCTACAGCGCAAATACACACATCAGTAAATGCTTATATTAATTGTATTTTGCGCGAATTTAAGAGATTTGACTCTTTGTCCAGACATAGTTTTCTAATTTAAATTTACACCCACTTTAACCAACTCAAGTGGGTGACAAATACTAATAATAATGCTTAATTGGAGATCAAACATTTGCAAATCTTGATTTTTTAAACTTACATTTTCTTCTCAATAACTGTGATTAAGCCAGATTTTAGTCGTCCTTCTGATTTCAAACACTATATAATCAAAGCCGAAAACAAAAATTATGAATATTTTTCTGTCCATTGGACAACGCCCTATGTTTACGCTCGCATTGCAGTGTTGTATGCCTACAAAATAATCTTTTCACATTCCTCTAATGTGTTTTATGTATCCAGTATCGGAACTGAGAACAGAAATCATGCTAATTTTATGCAGTCTCCAAGTACACGGCGTACCCCAAATATGAATTTTATCAAAGAAAACTGGTGATTTCTGGTAGCTGTCGATATTCAGGGATACGTCACAGAGGGGACATGATTATTACCACTGCCAAATGTTCACAGTGTAACAAAGCCTGTCATCTGGGCTCAGTGGAACCCTGGGGCGAAGACTAGACCATCTCCAGACTACGTTGGTCTCCATCTCATCTCTCCATTGAATACTCATGATCGCCAATTTGCATATTTGAGAGTGAGGATGTCCCCACAGGCTAAACAGCAAAGCCACTCTGCGGACTGTTAACCTCCTCCGTGCTGCAGCGGGCCTATCCATCACCATAATCAAGCCGTCTGGCTGAATCGCTAAATTGATGGAATTCTGGCTTTATCATCTCCTTGGAGCTTCTGCCGAGTCGTGTATTCAACCAGAAAGGGAAACACATCAGACACTTCAGCTAAAAGAGAACCCGAATATGTAGACATTGACCAGGCAAACGCGAGCCGTTTACCCAATGCTGGTTTAATGTTAGGCCGACGTCGTAGACGGCGGCCCAACATTAAACCAGCATTGGGTGAACGTCGCGTGTTTGCTGGGGATCGGAAAGAAACACAGACAATATTGCAATGAAATTTAAAACGAGTCTGCAACATAATTTATATAATTTACATCATTACAAAAAGTCCCATGCATAGCAAACGGATAGTCAAGGGATCCATCCCACCAGAGCTTTGGCAACCTACAGACACACTGTCACAGTCTGTCACAGTGATGTTCTGGATATAGCCACTCCAAACACACTCAATAATTTAGATGATTGATTGGCTTTGCCGTTTGTTTCTGCAATTCGTCATTCTGTTGCAGTTTGTCCCAGTTTGCATGTTATAATGGCAAAAACATAAATCAAATGAATTCTGAGATACATCTTTATTTACACTTACAATACACTATATGTTACAACGATCTGTGTAACAAATAGTTTATAATTAAAGTGTACGCTATAATATACATTTCAACTTGGTTATACAAACTTCAATAACACTCATTTTGATTATAATGTACTCCAGTGACACATGGTATATACTTTCAATCATGATATAACTATCGATACACAAGATTATCGCGAACTCTTTCGAAAAGAGTAGGGCATAGTATAGAAAGTGACACTTGGATATATTATTTTACTCTCTCATTGACGCACTAGCTCTTTCTTGAAGAATTTTAAATATCACCTGATCTCGCTACATTATTACTGTAGGTTTATCGTACTTTAATCTTAGAATGTTTATCTTTATACATCACATCTTACAGGGTTGTGGCCATATTTAGGCTGACTTGATTTCCCTATAGGCCTATATTCCCACCATTAATTTTCTTATTACAAGAGATAACTATTCATTTGTAAGCTGAAACCAACTCCCTAATTAGATAAGTGCATTTTTGTCTGTGCACTTAACCCTTTCATCGCGGGGACCGACTGACGTCTAAAGTCGATCCCCGCTCTGAAAGAATTAAACATGTATAAAGACCGATAACATAGTCATTCAACTGAAGCGAGATGAACTAACTAAGACATTTATGATGACTTCAAATTAAAAAAAACCTTTGGTCTCCATGGTTTATACAAGAATATTTCAGTGATTTACGGATTAAAGACGTGTCTGCATGCTTACCCAGCAAACACAAAACATTTGTATAACATTTATACAGTGTTGGACCAACGTCTTCGACGTTGGTCCAACACTGTATAAAGTCATACAAATGTTTTGTGTTTGCTGGGTATTGATCCTGATGTTGGTTTAATGTTGAGGCAGTCTCGCAGACGGTGCACCAACAATAAATAAACCTCGTGACAACTACCGCGACGAATAGAACATTAATTTATTTGGAGTGTCTAACCCGACGATTATCACGATTAGCAGAAATTAAATAATTAATAAATACTGGTGGCAATTATAATCATCTCATGATAGTATGTAGCTAATTGATATAGATACTGTCTTTTGGCTTTGCAGAGCAGTATTGCTTAAAGAGTTTCTTTTTAACTATATAGATAGCTTTGCATATTATCAACTGATATTGCGCTGGAAAAAACAAGAAGACCATACTATCACTCCACGTCACTGCTCGGTGCTCTCATCGCGTCATTAGACGTCCTTGGTGTTGTATTTCTGGAAAAAAAAATCCCTTTTCAGGGTGGGATATTCAGGGATATCCTTTTTTCCAGAAATACAACACCACTATTTCACATAATTATATCCAATACCTATATCTAGACGTAACAGTTAGATGTTTATTTTTAATGACGCACGCGACGATAAATTCATTTTAATGACGCACGATGAAGCCCAGGTCAATCCAGCTGTGGCAATGTGAGCTATATATATACATATATATTATAATATATTATATAGGTACAATACACCGATTAATGGTCCATGTGGGCATATTTGTGGGAACGACGTTAATGTGGTAGTAAATTATCTATTACTAGAGAAATTACAATTATGCATGCGGGTTTCTTGTGGGCGTTTGAGGCGGCGGTGGGCACATAATAGCCTAATGACTAGTGCTATAAACTGAAAAGACAATGGCTCGTGGATTCATTATTGTTATTATACACAGGCTTCGATGGATTAGAGAAACCTTAACGTACAATATGCAGGGATAATATAAAAAATAATTATATGTGTTTCCATAACCATTAAGGTAACTAAGAATAAGGTTAAGACATCATTCAGAGACTGAGTTTGTCACGTTTATTGACGCGTTTGGCTATACAAGCTTCATCAGATAAAAACAATTTTCGGCAGCAGCTAGTCTCAGCTCATTGTAAATACTTGCATTTAGGCCTTTATCACAACGTCAGGAATACGCACGTTATAATCGTTTCTCCGTTTTTTACTGGTTCGAGGCTAAAAACGAGTGGGCCTATGCTATGAAGTGCAGAAAGATTAATGATGTTGTAATTATTCGTTTATCCAACAAAGATTTAAATGATTTATATGTGCGCGATAAATGAATACTCAGATCTATGTTCGATAAGCTATTATATAGTAATCATTAACCATGTTTGCCTTGTATTGTTTTATCGGGAACCCATCTCATAAACACAGAGACAATGATTTTCAACCGAGAAAAGGATAAACGATAACGGACAAAAAAATCGTTTTGATATCAATGAAGTTGGGTTCTAACTGCAGCACACCATATCCACAATCTCTCTTCAGGGGTAATGCCTCGTTTTTAGGTACTCCCGGGTTCGAGCCTCGCTGCCTCGAATAAGCTTATAGTTTTGGTAAAAGGGAATTCATGTGAAGCTGATGTGAGAAATACACGTGTTGCTTCGTCCTGTTATTCATAAATCAACAAGACGTTACAGTCATGTGGTGGTTTGTCCAGCTCCACCAGGTGGCGTGCTGCGTGTAACTCAGACTTCCGAATAATTAGAAGTGAAACTTATCTATATCTGTATATTGTCTACAACTTGCACACTTAATTCATTGTCGAGATTTAGCTGGTTCAGTTTTGTTGTGCATATAGATGCCTCGATTATAATATTGTGTGAACTAACCTTTATTGTCATGCAAAACCAATAGGTACAGTAGTATCTGCTTACTTTACAAGCCGGCTTAGTACGGTTCGAAGATGTGCACTGTAAACCGTCGAGTTTGTCATCCCGGTCGGTCCATAATTATAGAAATAAATGAGTAGTTGAGTGGTTTACGTCGCTTTCTGTACCATTATGGCAATGTAGCGACAAAAGGAAGCACGAAGTCGGGACTATGCCATACTCTTATCGAATGACTTCATGGTTCTTTATAGTGCACAGTACCATAGACAGCATTGCACACTCCAGGACTTTGAACAGTTTGGAGCGCTATATATGCACAACGCCGATAATGCCATCCGACCGGGCCGGGATTCGAACCCAGTAGGCGTAGCTCTGAATTTCGAGCCACAATCGGACTGAATGAGCCACCGGGGGCCGGCGATCCATATACAGTATAGTTACTCCTCTGATTTGGAAAGCCAAAAGACAGTAACTGCTCACTTGAAGCGTAAGCAACTACTGCATTTTGGCTTTGCACGGCAGTGCTGTGTTAAGCCAAAAGGCAGTAGCTAAAGCGGTGACCGCCTTTGGCTTTATAGGGTCACATCACGGGTTTGGTACATAAAAAGTTCACACCAAGGCATAGTTCACACCAAGGGACTTTAATCAACAAAGTGAGCTGCGATATAGCCTCGACGAACATAGACGGACAAGGTAAGGTGCACATATCGATGGTTAGATATTGTAGTTCTAGAATCCTTGAAGGTCTTGGTAAAAAGTACTTTCAAGTGAAATAGATATCTCCTTCACTCCTTCACTGATAGCTGATGCTGTTCTATATAATTTTCTAAAACTAACCAAAGTCAACACGGATCGCCGGTCGAGACCGTCCAACCTTGTCTGAATGCAGGTGCAGCACTATAAATGCTGATGATCATCGATACCGCTCCTGATCAGCGTTTAGAATTGACCCTTCATCACACTATTGATACAAGCCTATTGAAATTTAAAGCAGTTCATCTACAAACACTGCAAACATGAAACATTGACCCAATGATGTTTCAATGCTAGTCCAGATTTAATGATGGATGGCGTTTGAGTTGTGAGATTCACCAATAGCCCAGATAATTGGTGTACGATTTCAGTTTATATTTTTGACAAAAACTGATATTATTAGTAGACTAAAATAATATCAGAATACAGAGGACAGCTCATTCTGATATATAATTTATATCGATTCTTAAGTTAAATAAATCACCTCACATGGCCTTTAAATATTAATTCTATTCATTAAAATTAGACATAGGGACTAGATGCGACAAAACGTTGTTAAGTCATCTTGACAGTAGTAGCGGTATATTCCACTAGGGCGGTCGCTATGTATACAGTCAGGGTGGGTTCTGCCGTTACATTTACATTTTTTTTAATGTGATCTTTTTCGACCTATTATTTTACGCTCAACTCGTACAAAAAAGCAGATTCCGCATGCATGTAGAACGGGAGATGGCGCGGGGGTTATCATCTCGTCTGGTAATGGCTTATGGACACTTTTCTGTCTGTCCGTGACGTCCACCAGGACAGACGGCACATGACGTCGCATCGACGCCGAATCAACGCCACCGACGTCGATTCAGCGTCGTGGCAGCGTCGTGCGTCCGGTGGGAGGACACGGCGATGCGAACAGATGTCCAAATTGTATTACGTATTCCGGCCGGACGCTGACGCTCTCCCCACTACTGGGGGGGGGGGGGGGCGTAATATAACCCATATTTTATGTCTACCATAATAAACTAAATCGCACTTTAATTTTTCATAATAATTAACGAACTTATTAGGCCTATCAGTTCGTCAGGTTTTCTACTTTTATCTGTAACGCTTCATCCACTCAAAAAATGCTACACGGGTGGAGATGTGACCGAAGCAAAGGCAAACAGCGGTAACTGCTCGCTTTTCAAGCGAGCAGTTACCACTGTTTGCGTTCGAGCGGCGCGGCGGGCGATATAACATGAATTATTCTGGATGCTGTCATCTAGCCTTACGTCCGTCAGGGCGCGCACGCCAAGAGGACGCGACCGGAAACATTTAGTTGACAGGGGTGTTGACATCGCCAGTATGAGGCTTGACGCCATGACGTAGTGATGACGGTTCTTCTCCCCGAGGGAAAAGACCATCCGGCTGCACAAGACGCGCTCTACTAGAGACTGAGACAACGTCATATTGCCAAGCGTTGTTGTAAAGTCTTGCATAGTCGCGTACATCGTCTACATAAAAGACTGATATTAGAAAAATGAAACATGCTGTCCACTACAATCATAAAGTAGTATATCTAGTTGGAAATCCATCATGGATATTCTTTTCTTTTTTTCAGACCACCTGTGATGCACAAAGAGTGTCCATCCTGCATGTGGCGGCATCGTCCACGCCAGCAGAGAGGAGACAAGCACATCTCACTTCCTGTACCCAAGCTCACCTTCACGCCAAATCACATCAGCCGGCTTTTTAAAGTGACACCTCCGCTGAAAGTGAACCCACTTCAGGCAGCAAGTGAATGCATCCCCTGTCCATGTGGCCGCTGTAGCTTGCTTCTCCTTCCACAGCCACAACAGAGAGCAAACATCTCTTTCTCTATATCTGTGCATCTATCCTGAAGTTTCACTGAAAATTAACGAAAAAAATCACATTCAGAATACATTTTAAAATACTAAAATATGTATTCTAAAGCGGTATATTTTGACATAGAAAAATATCGATATATAATTTACACGACACAAAAAAGAATAAAAGACAAACGTAAGGCATTGAATTAAAAATATATATCACTATTGACAAGATGATCCTTTTATAAATCCCCGCACCCTGTATCCCAGCAAACACGACATGTTCTCCCAAGGCTGGTTAAATGTTGGCACACCGTCTGCGACGCTGGCCTAACAATGAACCAACCTTAGGTGAAACAATAGTGTTTGCTAGGATACCTGTCATGTGGATACTCTGAAAGTGGGTGTCATAACTATTTCAAATCTGAAAGTTTACAATAATTGTTGTCATCATCATCCACTACAAGCCGTGAATTGCAGTCGCAATTCTCGCCTTGTAGTGGATGAAGATGACTTGAAGTGGGTGACAAATGAAAGAAAGGTGCTGTTATTATTAAAACAGTTCCTGAAAATTTACGCTCTAAAACCCCCAGGTGTAGTCATTCCTCAGAGATGCAAAATGATGCTTGGATGCATCGTGAGGGTTTAAAGGGCTAAGCAATAAGTGTATCTGCGTTAATCCTGCTTTTAAAATGACATCAACAAACTTGTTTCAAAATAATCATATTTTTTTATTGGTTCCCCATATTTTTTAAATATTATCTTATTATCGCGACCTCAGTATATGACCCATTAATTTGTGATGTATTAGGACAACCAGAAACCTTAATTGCTCACTAGGTATAGTCATGATAATATTGATAGTCATTAGACATGAAAAGCGCACATTTATTGCTCTTACTTTATTAATGATAAATCTACAGCGCCAAAAGCGTTACCGACCAAAAACCAATGCATCAGAATGCCAATTTGTGATTTCACATTTAAATGACTATATAGTCCACCATACCAGCAATAAAATATCTATCAATGTATTTTCGAGACATGTCCCTTCTTATTACCATCCGATGTTGGTGACGTAGATTTATCTATATTTACTTAGAAGCGATCAAAAAGTGAATTTATTGTTTAATGAGCAGTTATCATTTCGTTTCTTTACCCATTGGATCGTTATGGCTACATCGGTTTAATACCGGTGGAAATACAACTATTTATAAAATCCTCACCCCCAAGAGCCCTCTCGTAGAGACAGGGGGAGATTGCTCTGGTCACAAAATGACACAAGTATAGCTGGATTATTTTGTGTCTTCTACTGTATTTATAAAGCAGAACCAACGCTTATACCGTGAAGCTCGGGACACAGGACAATTAGGTGCACAGGGGGTGCTGACATTTAGACAAACCATATCTGATGACATGGCGAATTGGAAGGCGATTGTTATGTTATCAAATCTACATAAATTATCAA
Organism: Flabesymbios commensalis; assembly: GCA_964017125.1. Taxonomy (NCBI): domain Eukaryota; kingdom Metazoa; phylum Annelida; class Polychaeta; order Terebellida; family Flabelligeridae; genus Flabesymbios; species Flabesymbios commensalis. The sequence goes on from OZ024902.1 coordinate 39,366,654, forward strand.
ACCCTAATGAGAATGAAATACATGAACATATGTAAATTGATGATTGCATCATCTGAGCACATCACTGATGTCGCCATATTTAGACAATACTTTATCCCGATCTAACATGTTTTCAGATGTGCGAAACCAAGGCGAAAATAATCACAGAAATTATTATAACTAAACACAGTAGAATGGTAGTATATCATGCTTTTTAAATATCGATAGACATTAGTAACTTTCAGTATAATTATTAACAGTGTCAGATTTTCTGTCAATAATAATGTGGCTGCGCCCCGTCGAGCTATTAACATTCTACAAAGCTTGTAGTGACTCGTTGTTACGTCACCAGATGTTAACACCATGGCGCATAAACAGAGCAAGTGGCACGAGACATCAAATTAATGTTGGTTTACAATTGGGCCAGCGTCTTAGACGCTGGACCAGCTGTAAGCCAACTTTGGCTTAATGTATCGTCTTTGCTTGCTGAATGCTGCAGATGGGGCTCGATCAGTTACCAGCCAGAATAAATGGCCTCAGGCCAGATACAAGACAAACGTAGCTCTCCGGTCAACAACCGTCGAGCATTGCCTCAATGCTGGTCCAACGTTGAATTACAGTACATTATAATCACGCAAGAGACATTAGATCATTGAAAAGGGCAATAATGGTGCCCTGTTTTATTAAAAATATACAATTCAATGAAGACTATAAATCTCATATCATATTCATGTTTCGCTGAGCTTAAGTGGCAAATGCATTGCAAAGCAGCATATTGTAATTTTCTATTTTAATATGATAAAGTATTTAACATTATGGACAAGATTTAGAAAGTGTACCAGTCAGCCAGAAAACAAGCAAGCTACCATGTAGACAAAACAATATTATTATGACAAGCAAGAAAACCAGTAAGCAGATGAGAATACAAACAAGTAATAACCTGATAACTAACCGTACCTTAACTGTCTATCTGACTAGCTATTAAACTAAAACTAGGGTGACGAAGACGTAGCAACCTAAAATTAAAATGTAACTATTAAGGATTGGGCTTACAAATATGTACCAATATGGGAGTTGTCATTTTAAAATGTCCGGTCTTTGTGATGCGCTGGTTAGAGATCAAGATCCTGGGCCCGTATTCTCGTACAAGTTACGATATATCGTAGGCTTCTGATTGGCAGAGATGGCCCCTCGGCCAATCAGAAGCTTACGATATATCGTAACTTGTACGAGAATACGGGCCCTGATACTTAATCTATGACTTAACTCTTATATAGATATTTCATATGAAGCAGAAAGAGCTAATTAGGACATTTATGATGATTTCAAATTGAAAACACCCTTTGGTTTCTATGGGTTATGCAAACATATTTCAGCGCTGTAAGGGTTGAAGGGATATACAGCGTATACAGATATACGCGTATACAGATTATCAAAACAATAATTTGTTACGTCATTCAAATTTTCTGCTCACTTGGTCTTGTTTAATGTCCTTGGACTCAGCATATCATAGTCTGTTTTAATATTTTGGTATTGCTATAATCAAGAATATATAATAAAGATGATAATCTACAAGTGGATATGTTTGATATCGCTGTGCATTGTATAGTTTTTATCACAGATGACATTTGCTTTTGGCATTTTACAGCATCTCAAGTGCTTCATTCTCTGTTATAAATTCTTGCTATAATGGAAAACTAGTTATGTTATCGAAGGACAAATATGATAAGACAGATTGAATATGATTATATTTTGAGGTGTAACCAATGAATGAATGGTGTTATAGATTGCACTTATGTAAATGTACATACAGGTTAAACTGGGACAGGAAATCCTCATGATGATTGTGATGTGGTGCAGACAACTACACTGGGTCTGTCCTTTAGAGTGTATAAGAATAACTACATTTATCTGAATAACTGCTTAACTAATCAACCATTCTAATTTTCTTATCACATACAGACGTTCCCTTCAGCGTATATATCACTTGGAAAGAAACATTCAATTTCATTGTGAGCATTTCGTGAATGCAAATCACGATTTGCATTCACGAAATGCTTACAATGAAACGTCCTGATTGATCATGATGCAGGACTCGCGGAGAGAATTGAAAAGTCGGCAAAGGAACGTACGTGTCTCTTCTTGTAAGCTGAAAAGCATCGGGTGTTGGGTAGCGGACATGGTGATCAGGAGATACTTTATTAGCGGACAAATACCAGAGGTGCGTGGCCAGGGATTCAGTAAGTGGAGGCACGTCCGTCACATTTCCATCTGTGTGGCATGCACCCGCCCGGGATTCTTTCTCTTCTTCGGGATCCTCGGACGGTCTCCGGCCGTCGGGCGCCATTTGCATGAGTGACATTTTTGCCGTGGGTCCCGGGAAACCGCCGGCTCAATGCGTGGCCAACGCCGCAAGGCGTTGGCCACGCATTGAGCCGGCGTTTGCGGCCGAGCTGTCTGGATCTCCACGTGCAGGTGATGCAGTTAGTGAGGTTGTTGTTATGCGGGTCTCGTCGGGATCCGGACGTGGCATATTCACCGTGCGGGTGACATGCCGACACGGACACGCGGCGTCCAGCAGGGATTTGTGAATCCGCGGGATCCCGCTGACTTCTGGACATGAGAGTCTCCCGCGGGCGCGGATACCCCTGCGGTGTTAGTGACGTGCTCGCGGAACCGCTCCGAACAATGAGCGCCTGATGATCCCGATCATCAGGCGCTCATTGTTCTGGATCAGATCCGTAAGGATCCTCCGCGGGATTCCATGCACGTATACGCAGACTGACCGCCATTTAGGCATACCCAAACCCCCCCCCCCCACCCCCCTAAAGTCTGCATCTGAACTGACCCCTGATGAAGGAGACTGCGAGCAATGGGAGGGTCCTTCTCCTTGTTGGGAGCGAGGACTTTCCACAGAAAGTCCTCGCTCCCAGCGAGTGCGAGCTGATCCGGCGTATCTGGATCTCAGTATGTGGTTGGGAAGCTGATTATTTGACTGTCCATTCGTGGTCGGCATGCGGACGCTTCGCGCGGACATATGGACAACATTCGATGAACACCAGGTGTCAACCGGTTTACCGTAAATGAGGTCTTTGTCTGCGGCCCTAATCCAATCTGGCCAATATGCATTGATCAGCCTGGCGCGACCGCGAAACATCTAATGCAATCAGCGCGAACAACCAATGCAATTGCCGGGTTGGCAGGCAGTGTTAATGAGAGGGGACTGTCTCCGATCCCGACGTGGGGGGGGGGGTGTAGTCTGGTGTTTGGCTGCTAACAGTACACTGGTTACAGACGCAAGACATCTGGTTCCCCCAGGATGCCCTCTCTCACCTGACTGATTACGCAATCAGGTAAATTATGCGTCCGGATCCGCGGGATGCGTGGATAGCGTGGCAGTGTTTGCAGGTGATCTGATCGGGGGTCAGGCCAATCACACGATCCCGGCAAACAGTGACCCATTGTTGGGCTGATGTTGGGACAGCGTCGCAGACGCTGGCCCAACATTAGTCCAACAATGGGCCACTGTTTGCTGGGATGGACACGGTGTGGACTACATGCACATCAGATAGAGCCAGTCATTCTTTTAACTTGCTTTATCTGGAGGAAAATTTCCTTGCTGCATGCATGTTACATGACCTCACCAAGAACAATATCTATAGGCCTACACTACAAGTCCATGCTATGGAGCAAAATGATTCAACAAAATTAAACAAACGTTATATTAGACGGGGTGTGCATCGTTTGGAGCCTGCAGCGTTCAAGGCAGCAACATGAATGAGTCTGAATGTGTACCACACATGTCTAGGGAGAGGGGTCTCATGTCATGCATTTTAATATTTTTGTTATTTATTTCATCGGCGGTTCAGAATGACATAACTCCTTATATACCAATGAATGATTTACCCAATGTACTAATAGGAGCTCAATTTACTTTTTCAATGTAGGCCTACTGTTTTATTTCATCATTGGATTCTTAACCCTTTCAGTGCGGGGACCATCTTTATACGTCGAAATTTGACGTCTGCAGATTTAAGATTACGGCGTATTTATAGACAGTCTCCGCACTGAAAGAGCCATAACATTCAGATGAATTGGAATGGCTTGCTAACTAAGATATTTATGATGATTTCAAATTGAAAGAACCTTTTGGCCTCCATGGTTTATATAAAATATGTCAGCGTTGTGAGGATTAATAATATATCGCATATGTGACAGCCTATATTATATATACACATGTGTATATTATAGGCTTGCTCATGCATACTGGGATATGAGTGCTACACCTGTCTGATACTTGTATGTGTCAAGAAACTCTCTTATTTACTTTATGCAATAAGCATTAAAACCTTCCAAATCCCAAGCAAACTCAAAACATTTGTATAACATTTGTATAACGTCGCCAACATTGTACAATTATTGTTATACAGATGTTTTGCGCTTACTGGGTCGGCATTTTTCACCTGTACATTGCTCGACAACACTGGGCAATTCGTTTTAATTGTTGTTTTATCGTATTGCATATCAGTATTCTGTGGTATCACATTATACAATCATCACAAGGCATTTAACCTCCCACTAACCCGATTAGTGGTCCACATCGGTCAATTGCTATATTATTAATGCCTTATTTTATGTTCTCCTTTTATCGTATACTGCGATGAAATAACTCGGATGAGTCAATGTTAACAAACATCAAGGCTGGACAAAATGATCTAAGCACTTGATATGCTATATGACGCGATAAATTATTCAATATATAGGGTGCCAGATGGTATATAATAATATATTATAAATGGAATGTTTACATAATGAGCGGCTCATGCATATCAGCTCGAGTCGACAAATAAATACGTTTTTCTGGGACATTTAGTTTTTGAAATTACAATTAGTCATCAACTTTACCTCAGCTCTAAGCCGTGGATTAGGTGAATAGCCTAATAGATTAATATTACAATGTATGCCTAATTTTCACACTGAAAGCCAGTCGTTATTTATGCGTATATGAAGTGGTGTATTATTTGAACTTTGAAAGATTTACTACAGGGGCACCTCTACGTACAAGGCTTTTTTAAGCCTTAATTTAAAACGGCAACAACCTCTTATCTGCAAGCCCGCCTTGTATTTCCTTTATTTTCTCTCAGACTGTAAGACATCTTGTTAACTAGATCTTGGTTATGCTTCAACTTGTTAACTGTTTAATGATTCGTGGCGCGTGCGCTTTATCTTTGAGCTTTCTGTAATTTTAGTTTACTTAGAATAAAACTTATCATACCCTTGTTGATGATGATGTTAATTGTACTCTCATCATTGTTGTTACTATTTAGCCTAGCCTAATCTAATAGCTTTCGTAGATAAGAGCTATTTATTTTGTTCAGACACAGATAAATTAGTTACGCATAGAATTCGCATGATATTTCAGTAATTTCCAGTCCTGAGCATAACATATCAACTTCTCAGAATCGCGATTAGTGAAGAATGATATTAGAATTGTCTCTATTTGCATTAATATAGAAAAGTCATATGTGGTGGATTACGCGCGGTATTAGGACGCACAGGTGCTTTTATAAGAGGATGTTTTTTAGAATAACCAAACTGCAGGAAATGAGTTTTTCGTGTATTCAAAATGGCGCATCTTGACACAGAGAGGCTGACGTGGGCGACATCTATGGGTGGAGAATCACCGCCAGATATTATCGTTATACTGTGACCTTAACTTGGTCATGGGAATGAGTTAAGGTTGCACATTTTAAACTCAGCACATATGATTGTTTAAATATACCTTGGTATCATGGTATGGATGGACCCTCTAGCTCAAACCATTAACCCTTTCAGCGCGGGGACAGTCTTTAGACGTCTAAATCTGACGTCTGTAGACGTCAGATTCTGACGTCTAAGGACGGTCACCGGACTTGAAAGAATTAAAAAAATATTATGGCCATATACCCATAACATAGGTATTCAAATGAAGCGGAAATTTCTAACTAAGACATTTATAATGTTTTCTAATTGAGAACACCCTTTGTTCTCCATGGTTTATACAAAACATTTCAGCGTTGTAGGGGTTAAATTATTACGCATGGATATAATAATATTATAGTGTTGTTAGTGACTCAGTGAGGAGACATTCACCCTCCAAATAGGTCAATATCACTTATCTTCGAACCAATCTGTTTTACTTTTTCAAACATATTTCCTCCGTTGTCCGGGATTCATGGATTTTTTATAGGGACATGTCGCTCAGGTTAACTCCCGCTCTCTGTGATCAGAATAGATATTGAGCGGAAAAAAAAAGTTTTTTCGTTTGTAATAATATATTGGCCTATAATTATCTTCTTAATACTGTAGTTAGATTACCTAACAAACCTGGAGGATGACATCTTTACATGTCAATCAAGATTTAACGTTTCTATAAACAATACTAAAATGATAATGGATAAGTCACTGAAAAATAATTATAATTGTATGTAGCCTAGGTCGTGTTTTGCTCAAATACCCATATCTTTAATTATAAAACCGCAGGACGAAAATATATTTGAAGGTGCATTTGAAGGTGCATTTTTATTTTCAACAGGGTCCAGGTGTGTGGGGGTCAACAGAGTTTTGAACTACCGTACCCACTTTCCAGCAGAAAAATAATGTGTCAATATTCATATATTTAATACTCCGTATGGTCTAATAAAATTAAGCATTGGATATCTGGGGCGGGGGTGGGGTTAGAAATATAAAAAAAATGTTTGTCGCAATCGTGGAAAAAAGTTTGTTAAAAATGTGGGCAACGCGGAATTGATGAAAAATATTGTTAACCATAATGAACGAGCAGATGGTAATGTACATACGACAAAATGATATTTCCGTTCTTCAACGAGACATAACAAATTGTTCAACGCCAAACGTTCACCGCCCCTCCCCCCCCCCCCCAAAAAAAAAATGGCGCGTCCCTTATGAATGTTTCCATAGTATAGTCATATCCTATACATTATAATATTACTAAATAGAGGCTTAGTCCTATCCCATCAAACCCGAGACACTGAACCAATGTCGATTTAATGTTGGCCCATCGTCTCCGACTCTGGGCCAACATTAAATCGACATTTCTTCAGCGTCTCGTGGCTGCTGGGATGATCCATGCATGGTGTGACACAACGACAACGATTGACGTTATTATAAAAAAGCCTGTTCTTTTTCTTAACCCTTTAACCGCCAAATTATTTAATTTGAATTTTCACCCACTTGAAGTTGTGTCTCGCTGACGCGATCCACAACTTCAAGTGTGTGAAAATTATTCAGATTATTAAAAGGAATGGAGGTCAACTCTTTTCAAATCTTGCTGGTTGATGTCACATTTTATCTTTAACATATTTAAAATGTGGTGCTTAATGTGCTAATAAAAAATGAAAAAACACGAATATATGCGGCACCGGCGGTTAAAGGGTTAATGCTTCACGTCACAAGTAGGCTAGGCATATGACACCCCCACTCTGCCCTGCTTACAGCCGTTGAAGCGCTGAGCCATAGAACCGCAACTTTAAAGGTGACATATCACCCCTTATATAGTATGAATAAATTTGTGACAAATAAATCAAAGTTGCCACAAGGTGGGGTACAAGTGTTTCCTCATACGGGGTGATTGGCTATCATGTGATAGCCAATCACCCCATATAAGGACATAATTATTCATACCATATAAGGGGTGATAGAACCGCAACTGGGATTAAATTACTTGAATTTGTACAATTTGAATCGAAACTTTACTATTTCAATCTACAAATACAACCTTCATTTTTCCGTCCAATAAATCATTGTCTTTTTTAGGCCTTTGAGGACGAAAAAAGGATAAAGTGGCAGTAGACGTGATTAGTACTTTAAGGGTTAATACGCAGAGGGCTGGTTTTTATATAACGGAAAAACTGTGAAAACCTTTGTCGTGCAGATACTCCCGCACATACTAAACCAACGCCATTTGGCGTTGGCCCGCCCATGAACCAACGTCGCGCCAACATCTCGGGCGAGTGGACCGTTACATTTTAGGCTTTTGTATCGGTCACGCGAGTAACGGTTCCTTTGTCTCCAGACCGCAAAATCGCGCATGCAGAGCTCAATTATTGTCGCCGTTCAGCATAATGTTTGGTGAATGCTGAAACGTCACCAGGTTATTCCATTGCCGCGAATATTATATACCGGAGAATTAAAAGTGTCTTCAACCTGTATTCAGAAAAAAAACATATCACATCCGGACGTCTTTTTATAAGTGGGCCTCTCAACAACACTTTGGTGCATATTTTCATCGCCATGATTTCCAGCAAACACGATAAGTTCAATAAATATTGGTTCAATGTTGGGCCGCGTCTACAAGGGCGGCCCAACATTTGTTCAACATCTCTTGTTTGCTGGCTAATTGTCTTAGTTCTGGGTTGGGATGAGTGTTGGTGGTACAAGCCCCCCCCCCCCCTCCCCTATCTACTGCACCTGTACAGTTTGATACCAGGTGTTTTTCAATTGGCACACAATTGGGTTAAAACTGCCGCAATTCCCCCCCCCCGATAGGGTAATCATCTCCACCCGCCACGCCACACTTACCACACGTGCCACTGACACCCTTTAATTTTCCCCGCCACGTTACTCGTAAAATAATCAAGTTCTATGTGTCAAGTCAACACAGTGAAATATACCACAGAGGACTCAGATATTTCTTACCAAAGATTGAAATCATTATCAATAAAATACGCTCTATCAGGCCTATAGGTCTAATACCGCTTGGATGATTGTAAAATACCACGTTTTTATATTGCCGCTGCAAAACATTTCTGTTGTTTTTAAAGGGAATCCAGCAAACCCAATGTTGGTTTAATGCTGGTTTCCCTCAGGACTGCTACCAACCCAGCAAACACGACACATCGACCCAATGTTGAACCAATGTTGGCTCGCCGTCTACGACGTCAGCGCAACATTGGTTCAACATTGGGTCGATGTGTCGTGTTTGCTGGGAAAGCAGCGTTGGCTCAACATATCGTGTTGAACCTCGCTAATCTCACGCGCCGGCCAAGTTTTTTAATTCCACAAAAATATATATATTTTTGTTGTTTTTTCCGTGACCACCTGGCGAGATGTGACATTCCCCCGTGAACGGTCAGACACGCAGCAGACTATCCGTCACCAGCGCGCCGGGCCGAGCCGATGGCTGTCTCAGCAGCCGAGTGATCCCTTAACCCTTTAACCGCCGGTGCCGCATATATTCGGGTTTTCATTTTTTATTAGCACATTAAATACCACCTTTTAAACATGTTAAAGGTAAAATGTGACGTCAATCAGCAATATTTGAAAACAGTTGACCTCCATTTTGTCAAATCTGAATGATTTTCACTCACTTGAAGTTGTGGATCGCGTCAGCGAGACACAACTTCAAGTGGGTGAAAATTCAGATTGAATAGTTTGACGGTTAAAGGGTTAAACACCCGAGCGTGTTAAATTTATTTCTGCTGAAATATAAGAAATTTATTTATAACATTATTTCATGATACTGATGACATTTATAACATTTATAATATGTATAGGCCCCAATATTTATAATATTTATTACATTACGAATCTCATCATGAGCGTACAGTTACAATCACAAAAAATACTGCACAAACTTAATATTAATTAAGTGTCTTTAGACAAAAATAATAAGTAGACCTGATGAATATAGGCAATATGGGATTTTATAATACATTGGAGAAACATATTTTTCCTGAATTTTACAGTTCCTTTTTATTGAACTCATTTTTATCCACTAGACTTTAAAAGCAGTTGAATAACAGGAATTAAGAAGATTGGATCAGTTGCGTGATATTTTTGAAAATGTCCTTTAAAATGACAAGCACTATAATAACGGAGAATTTAAAAATCACCTTAGTTTGTCCGACATGCATGTCTAGAAAAAATTGTCCCGATGTTGATTTATTGTGGTGCCAACGTCGTAGACGGTGGCCCAACATTAAGTCAATATCAGACCAACGTCCCGTGTTTACATGTCAATGTGACACGTCCACATGCAATGAGAAGTAGAACGTTTCTTTTAGAGGCTATTATTAACCCTTTCAAGCCTGACTTTACATTGTCATCTTCATCCACTACTAACAAGCCGCGAATTGCTGTCGCAATTCTCGACTTGCAGTGGGTGAAGATGATTTGATGTGGTTTAAAAATTAAATAAAAAAGGTACTGGTCAACCAGTTTCGTGGAAATTTTTGTTCTAAAACAGTTTGTTGTAGGAAAATTAGGTCTGTTTTCAGGGATGTGAAGAAATGATGCTTTAATGCATCGTGAGGGCTTAACCCTTTAACCGCCGGTGCCGCATATATTCGGGTTTTCATTTTTTATTAGGACATTAAGTACCACATTTTAAATATGCTAAAGATAAAATGTGACATAAATCAGCAAGATTTGAAAAAGAGTTGACCTCCTTTTTGTCAAATCTGAATAATTTTCACTCACTTGAAGTTGTGGATCGCGTCAGCGAGACACAACTTCAAGCGGGTGAAAATTCAAATTGAATAATTCGGCGGTTAAAAGGTTAAAAGGTTAATACAACGGCATTATGTGGTGATCATATGGTTCAGCGTATCGATTTCAATAGCATTGCACAACAACAGGACATTTATTTTTTTGTATTTTAATACAATAAGTGACAACATGCGTTTATTTTGTCTAATGAACGACTTATCCGGAGACGACGGAACGGATATGAGAAAACAATGAATATGCGAATAACATACGAGATCTATAGAATAATATACAGATTCATCCCAGCGGCTTCATATTACATAAATGGAAAAATAGGCGCCATGTTATTCTGTGAAACGCAGTGACGTCACCGGAAACGCTTTTTGATGGCTACTCGGTGTAATTATGTTGTATGCGCCCCTCCCTTGCCCGCACTTCATTGTATCGGATAACTAGGTAAAAACATTGCAGGTGCAGGCTATTGAGTTTCACAGAATAGATAGGTGTTTTCTGGTCAATCTTGTAATGATATTATGATGTATAATAATATATTATGTATATTATTATTATTTTGTATTTTTAATTCTATTTGTTAAACGTTACTCCAAACAGTTAAATCACACAAAATTCATGTATTTATATTTTTTGTTTTGTTTTAGTATTTAGCACATCTGTTATTGAGTCCGGTGAGAGTTGGGGGGGGGGGTTGTATTTGATCAAATAATTATTAGCACTAGAGGTTACTTCACAAGTAGGGAGACTCCATCTTCCATAAAGCAAGACTAGGCTTTTCGAGATCGCAGACTAGCCTTGGTGCAGTAAAGCAGGGGAACTCTTGTTACCAAGCACTGTATATGAGTTGACGTATCGATGTTCACTGAATGCTGGTTCATCGTTAGGGAGTAAACAGGTGACTCGTTAGACCCGCTCTTCCTTGCTAGTACTATAGGCCATTGTCTGCGACGCCGACCAAACATGCAATCAGTCGGGGGGGGGGGCAGTTCACTAAATATATTACCTTTGCTCATATCGTTATTTATAGAAGTTAAGATTGATCTTTTCTGATGAAAATAAGGGGAAGATCAAAGTTACAATTGTTAGTAAAGTGGACCCAGGCCACTAGAACATTCATGTTTAAAACATTCATTACATTATTATCCAGCTATACCTTGTTAATGTCAATGTTTGTGTATGCTTTGCTGCGTTTCTAGCTCCGTATAAAATCCAGCAGTGCCGTGAGATAACTTAATATAAGCTAATATCAGGTTATATTTTTTTTTATAAACGGGATTATATTATACGGCCCCCTGTTGTCCCCGGTCCTTGTATGTCATGCCCGTGTGACGTAGGTGACCATAGATCTTGCATTTTCATTGTTAGATTGGATATTAGATAAAAGGGAGCGGGTTATCTGGGGCGGATGATTTGTGATTGGGGTATGTGGCCTGGTCAGGGCTGGGGGGGGGGGGTCCTTCCTCCTGCCCCATCACTACACACACGGGACGCAACAATATGATCCAGATCTGATTGGTCGTTATCCCAGTGTGGACCAATCTGAGATGGGAGTTTTTCACAAAGCGACTCATCCAGACGGATGCTATCTCGTCCAATCACCGGCCTGAAATGGCGCACAATTTTGTTTTAGCCCTTTAACCGCCAAATTATTTAATTGTAATTTTCACCCACTTGAAGCTGTGTCTCGCTGACGCGATCCACAACTTCAAGTGAGTATAAATTATTCAGATTTGACAGAATGGAAGTCAACTCTTTTCAAATCTTGCTGGTTGATGTCACATTTGATCTTTAACATATTTAAAATGTTGTACTTAATGTGCTAATAAAAAATGAAAACCCTAATATATGCGACACCGGCGGTTAAAGTGTTAATGTTAGGCCAGTGTTACAAACGGTGGAGCAACTTTAAAAAACATTGATTGAGAAGACGTGTAGCTTTATTTGAAATAATAAACAGATCAAGTAAAGACTATTAAAAATTATAATGATCCAATTAGATTGCTTTATGTAACTGAAAAACCTCAGGCCGCTCATTGGAAACGATGTGATGAAACCAAAGGGCACAGCTCGCGTCCTGTGCGCACGCACCGACTCCTGTCGATGTAATCAGGTTTAAGGACAAATACTCATTCTGATACAAAGTACCTTCTCGAAAGAAATATCCTGGATCAGATGGAGCCCAGGGAAAACAGCTGCACTTCTCCCATGCTCAGTCACGGGGATTTACCTTCTATCCCACATCACTCACAATCCATGTCACTTGCGTGCAGGTTTTTTCACATCATTTTACCAGTATATGTGGCAAATTATTGGTTCTCCCTTTAAATATATCAGAATTAGTTATGTTTAACTGAATGTTACAAAATGAGCTCTTACGAGATCAACATTCTTTTCCGTTTAATTATTCTGGACAACATCTGATGCATGCATCCAGCAAACACAAAACATTTGTATAACATTTATATAATGTTGGAGACCTATATCAAATATATAGTTTTATTTATTTAGCTCAACTCATAGCAGTCTGGCCGTTTTGACATTTGACGTCTGTGTTTTCATAAATTTAGAATGATGGCATATGTATTTCCCATACACCACAAGAACACACATATATATATAACCAGAATACACTTCATTGAGCTGGCAAATATGATGTTGAAATGGTAACTGACAGCCATTTTGCATATGCTAATCTGGTGGTCACATTTTCGGAATTTTTGTTTAAAAATGCTAAAAACGGAGTAAACGGAGTAAAATATTATAACAATTCACAAAAAATACATTAAAATACATCACAGACGTTTCGAAGAAGCATTCAGAAAGTCTATACAAAAAAATAATAGAGTAAATAATTTATTACCATTTAGTATTCTTTCTAAGCTCCCTGAGGGGCATACCAGATTTTATATTTTGAGATGAACCAAGTTAATAGCGGTGGGAAATACCGAAAGCCTCGTATTCATCTGAGCCTGGGGTTCTATTTTTAGTTCAGAAACGTTCTAGGTTCGCAATGCTGTGTTCATAGTTGCGCAAGTGATGTCATATGGTGAATAGCTAAGCATTATTGCTAGGTCAAAGCTGGGCTGGCCGGGGGCCCTAGGGTAGTGGTTAGCACCGCTGCCTTTACCGCCAGAGTTCGGGGTTCGGTTCCCGGTCTCAGCGGTTTGAAAGAAACAAAAAATGTTTTTTCCCCATCCACGTGTGAAAGTCAGTATTGTGGGGAGCCCCCGTGACCGAGAGGTAGCGTGCTCGGCCTCAGACCGCCAGGGCTCGAATTCGAATCCTGTGTCTGGAGGACAGCGTCATCTTAATCATCTCACCATCCTCAGGAGGTTCTTCTGGCCCAGTTTAGCCTATATGTGCACAAAGGAGGCCTAAAGCCAGCGTCATAAATGCCAGGTCCGAACTGGGCTCTGACTTAGACTGCTACGAGTTAAAGACCAAGTTGAGTCCGAAGAACTACTCTTAACAAGTAATAATATCCATTCTATTTGAAATAGGGCCTAACGTTTTACTAGCGAGATTGCTTCATCGGTTATCCATTGGGATCGATTTCTCGGAGTCGAAAGCGGTGGGCGGAGTTCATTCACGAGTATGTGGATGGTGATGTACAGCGTATCTTCAAAATTTTGCTCCAATTCAACGCAAACTATTAGAGCATTATGAGCTCATTGAAATAGAGTATTTCAAACACAAGACCTGCACCTTCTGGAGCTCCCAGTCTATATAACCCAGGTATAGGGTGGGTACCCAGCAAACAAGAGACCTTGAACCAATGTTCTTTTGATGTTGGGCCAGCGTCGCAGACGGTGGCCTAACTGCTAGGCCAATCAATCAATCAATCAATCAATCAATCAATCAATCAATCAATCAATCAATCAATCAATCAATCAATCAATCAATCAATCAATCAATCAATCAATCAATCAATCAATCAATCAATCAATCAATCAATCAATCAATCAATCAATCAATCAATCAATCAATCAATCAATCAATCAATCAATCAATCAATCACGTAATAAATCAGTCAGTCAGTCAGTCAGTCAGTCAGTCAGTCAGTCAGTCAGTCAGTCAGTCAGTCAGTCAGTCAGTCAGTCAGTCAGTCAGTCAGTCAGTCAGTCAGTCAGTCAGTCAGTCAGTCAGTCAGTCAGTCAGTCAGTCAGTCAGTCAGTCAGTCAGTCAGTCAGTCAGTCAGTCAGTCAGTCAGTCAGTCAGTCAGTCAGTCAGTCAGTCAGTCAGTCAGTCAGTCAGTCAGTCAGTCAGTCAGTCAGTCAGTCAGTCAGTCAGTCAGTCAGTCAGTCAGTCAGTAATATGCAATTTAGTAATTATTTAAATATATGTTGTATATATATAGTTGATCTACGTTTTTTTTTACTATACACATCGTAAACGCTTTATACTAATACTATTATTATCATGCCCATATTTGTATGATGTTTAGTTTATCGCTATGCCAATAATTTTATATATTATTGTTAATGTAACTTCATTATGGCCAGCCATCAATAATATTACATACCACCATAGCAAATAGCATGGCATATTATCACTTTAAGACAGTGCAACGCTTTTCAAATTTATCTTATTCGTATTCTTCACCCACCTAGAAAATCCATTAGATTTTCTTTCACCGCACAATTAAAATAAAATATATATTTTTGTAACACACGAAGTATTGGGACTGATAATATTATATGCAATTGAATTTCCGGATTTTAAATGGCAGTTAAATTGTCTGCTGTATAATTTGATATATTAATATATGCGTCACCAAATGTGCAAATCCAAAAGGCATATCTCTATATTTACGTGATATTTTTAGATTTAATGTTACACCTGAAGCACATAATAACTTCGGGGGTGTGATTGCTTGGAAACAAATTAAAACATCTCCACACCAATATATCCCAGTAAACACAAAACATTTGTATAACATTTATACAATGTTGGACCAGCGTCAAAGACGTTGAGCCGACGTTGTATAAATGTTATGCAATTTTTTTGTGTTTACTGGGATTAGCCAACATGAATAATAATTTGAATAAACTATTTTTGGGAATTAGTTCCTCCTGGTTTAGCTGACTTATGCCATCAATGATGGATCGATATTCTTTGCTCTATTTGTGTGTTTTTTTATAATAGTATGCTCCAGGACACCATCATCGACCATGCAATTTTGAGTGTTATTTTTAACCAACTCAAAACATCCTTTATTGTCATTTTTCATGAAATATGTTGATGTCATGGAAAAATATCAATTATCATATTATGATACACCCATGTATTTCTTAACATTATGATATTTATTATAGGCCCATATACTAAGTGACAATAAAAAAGTAAACTTAAATATAAAATGGCCACCTGAACATTTACACCCGTACGATTAACTGGATAGGTTAGCATCGATCGTTATTCCAACAAAAAATCATAATGACAACCAGTGCACATAGTGTGATGATACTAGAAGAGTGTAAAAGCATTCCTCGTAGGAATAGTCTGGGGATGTTTCTCGCAAGATATACAGACGCCATAGCGAAACCCTATACGACCCAAAGTATTTTATATGCACGTCATTTGATGCCCAGAAAAAAGCTAAACACCCGGTCTGATAGGGTCCAACCATGCGTGAAACAGGATTTCTCGCGTACGGCATCCAGATTGTCTTAAAAACGGTGGTTTGATCGAGTTACTTCTACTTCGCCTCCAAATCCTCGTAGCCGTCCAAGAATCACACCGTAGATTCGATAGACTTAACTGTACCCCCTGGGCACACGACGTTGTTGTGACGCTGAATCAACGTCAGTGACGTTGATTCAACGTCACAACAACGTGGTATGGATACGATCTAAATGAATCCGATCAGTCAATATTTCGCTCTTGACCAATTATCGCATGCTTTGATGGAGATCGTGCTGTTTGAGAAAACCTACCAAAAGGTGGTATTGATTACTTTTCAAGTAAGCAACTGCTGCCTTTTGGTTTTGCGCGCCAGCTCGGTTGGATAGCTAGATGGAAGATGGAAGGTATTGCGCTGGATTACACACATGTATCAGAAAAAAAGCCAGAAAAAATATTAGACAAACTAGGTAAAGCATATATAAACATTCCTCCTTTTCTCATTAATATCATACCTGTAGTATATTCTTCACCGTGCAAATATAAATGGTTGCTTCTACAAAACGAATCCTCCTGTATAGATGTGATTTATTTTTATTCAAAAATATAGTGAAACATGACTTTTTTGTTGCCAATCAAACAATTCATAATCTGTCTGTCTGTCTGTCTGTCTGTCTGTCTGTCTGTCAGTCAAACATATTCTGTCTGTCTCTTCGTCTGTCTGTCTGTCTGTCTGTCTGTCTGTCTGTCTGTCTGGTCACGTGCAATCCCTTTCTTTTTTTAATTTTCACCGACTTGAGGTTGTGTCCCGCTACCGCGCTCACGGGTGCATGTGTGAAAATTAGTTATATTTGCTTAATCTGAGACTAAACATTCTTGATTTTCAAACACTCATTTCATTCACAATATCAGTGATTTGATCGTCAGATACAATGAATTGATAACGCTTATAGTCGTGATCAGCGGTGAAAAAACAACCAATCACTCATATAACGCGGATATTGACAGACTATTTTATTGTGGATAGTTTATTTCCAGAAATACATAGGCCTATAGGTGTATTTATGTCATAACCCGAACGAATCTAATTATATGCGTTCGGGTTATGACAAAAATACATCTATAGGCCTATGTATTTCTGGTAATAAACCATAAAGAACTAGTATATGGCCGTAGACATGATTCATATATTTTTTATTGTATGCTGGTCCAAGGTAGGTAGCCTATAGTAAATGGCAAATAGCATGCACATAATTTGTTATTGCATACTAATATCGAATATATGAATGTCAATGACATAAAAACACTTTTAGTAACTATGTAATATCCATTATTTTCAGCATATTTTCCCCAATAATATTTCCTTTCAAGAAAGAAAATGTTTACGATTGCTATCATCATGATAAGATGTGGTGGCCACATCTGCTATGCATGATGCATTTCTACTCTGACACACTCCCGCTGTAAACGTATAAAGGATAGCCATAATGCTACATTATCACTATTAAACACAGTATATACATGTACTATAGTCGCTAATGTAGCAAAAATGGCTTCAGTAAAAATTGCATGATAAAGTTTGTAACTATGGTCCAAAATGTTTAGTAGCATTTACTGAATCTGAAAAGTTCTGGTGCCATTTGCACAGACAAGGTCAAGGTCATTCAGAGGTCATTAAAGCTCACCACCCTCAATTCACCACATACAGCACATATTTGAATGCATCCTACAATACAAATATTACTTTTGACCACATAATATAATATGTACCTAACCTCTAACTGCACAAGTCAAGTTGCACAAGCCTACTATGTGTTTTGCCCAGTCTCTAATTTACGAGTTTAAAACTGATCGACAAGTAACTTATGAACCAATCAAAGCTGAAGTTCACTTTAAGCACTGCGCTGCAACATAAAATGGACTTTGTTGGACTCAAAGTGCAGAGTCTCACACGCTCTAGACAGCTGATTGATTATTTGCATAAATTGGGCATTAGCCCAACATAAGATCGTATTTTGCGGGTTGACATTATATTAGCTAAGGCTGTCTTGGAAAACATGACGCAGATTGGAGTTTATGTACCAGATGGCTTAAAACTTCAACAACCAGTATTTTTTTTATCTGCTGACAACATATATTGCGATGAAGATACCCCTGATGGCAAATCGACATTGCATGCTACAATTGTAGTTGTATTTCAGCCTCATAGTTATACCAATGCAGGTCAGATTGCAAAGTTGCCACTCAATATCCAACACTCAACATCAAATAGATCCCTTCGAAGTTTACCACCTCTATTGCATATATTACTCAGTCTGATATTAGTTCAACTTCAAAGCCCAAGGAAGGCAAAAAGTATTCCAGGGACATGTTATGAAATGCTACATGATTATGACAGAGTCTGGCTGCTTGCAAGATATCACCAACGATCACCACATATGTGACAAATGAATCATCTACAAAACAAAATATACCAACATGGGCAGCTTATAACTCACTAATAAGTGAAGTAGCCAAACCTATATGTGTGCGTTGCCACTGATATCATCACCTGTACATGAATACAGCACATTGTTCACTGTCCTTCAACAGTCACAGCATATCAACACACACGTCATGGGCTCTGAAAAAAAACCAATGATCACATTTAAGATGTACTTGTACATAAAGGTTATAAAGCTTCGATCAGGCCTTAAAGCCAGAACTCCAAGATAAATACATATTTCGAGAATTTGACACAGTCCTGTGCAGCCTCAGAGCAGACGATTCTTTCGTTGAGGGAAGTGGTCTTGATGATGCTTGGGTAAATTCCCAGTTATATGGACCGGCCACAACTTGTCAGATTTTAAAAGAGAGACACATAAAGCGTGCGATTAATTCTCACATTGTCACACTACAAGTATTATTTGATCTATATATTGAAGCATTCTTTGCAGAGAATGATTCCCTGAAAAACTGCACTAAAATAGCATCTTTTAACATTTCCCGGGCTTGCAACGACATACCAGACGCAAAAAAAGGCACATCAAGCAATGCTTTATTTTTTAGAAACCAAGCAGCCGAAAGTAGAGTTCAAAGAATTGTCATTTCTTCTTCAGCCAAAACCGCTTGAAATATGCCCAGTACATACCAGAGTACATTGCAAAGATGTACAACTTGAAGAAAACTGATCCAGAGGTGTGGCAGTTTTTCTGCGAAGTGAACTTTAGTGTCAAAAAATCTGGACAAGAGTTCTGCAACATTGGCGTTGCCACGCTCTGGAGCAAGTTAATAGAACTATGAAAGTGATGGATGGTCTAAAAAGCATCACACACAGGCCAAATACTCTGGCAAGGTTTTTTTAGCTGCTCCTGAGTTGGCTCGCCTTGCTCTAGAATAAGACAAAATGGCAGATTTCAGTCAAGTACAGTCGAGTCACTACCATGATCAATTGAAAATGCTGTTGGATTATCTGATCTTGTGACCAAGCTTGATCCAGCACCAATAGCTGTGGTAGAGTTGGTGCGATGCAACTGCAGTTGCAGCAAGTGCTCTACAAGCGGGGGCCCTAGGGTAGTGGTTAGCACCGCTGCCTTTCACGCCAGAGTTCGGGGTTCGGTTCCCGGTCTCGGCGGTTTGAAAGAAACAAAAATGTTTCTTCCCCATCCACGTGTGAAAGTCAGTATTGTGGGGAGCCTCCGTGACCGAGAGGTAGCGTGCTCGGCCTCAGACCGCCAGGGCTCGAATTTCGAATCCTGTGTCTGGAGAACAGTGTCATCTCAATCATCTCACCATCCTCAGGAGGTTCTCCTGGCCCAGTTTAGCCTATATTTGCACAAAGGTGGCCTAAAGCCCGATTCATTTCATTTCATTTCTACAAGCCGATGCTCATGTAAAAAATGAACATGGTATGTACAGATTTATGCAAATGTGCTTTCAGTGAACAATACGATTGTGAAAATGTTGAAAATAGTAATGGATGGCATGATTCTGATGCAGAGGGAACTGACGATGACGGACAATCATGATATGTGACGTGCCATATCAAAACCAGGTCTATGTCGCAAAATATAGAAAATGAGTTAGTAAGTGGCGTTTGAAGAGCCAGCGCTCAGGTTTTAAATGCACTAAAAATTATTAATATATCTATCTCAATTATTGAGGAAATCATTGATAAAACAAGATTTGGAAACTGAAACCTAAAATATTGCAAGGTTGAGAAAATGACCTCCAAAGTTTAAATTTAATTGACAAATACTTTAAATAATTCAAATTAAATCATTTTTTTTATATAAGAAATAAAACTAGGCTATCGTCATTATTTTGTACTTATATTGCTTTGAAGTTGTATTTTCGATCAGCGTTAAAAAGGAAAATTAGCCAAAAAATATTTTATTAACAAAACAAGGCCATAGCTCAAAATAGCTCCGACATAGGTCGGGTGCCGATGTAGCACGTCACATATATTGATTAAGTAGTGTATTTACAATAAACAACACGTTTTTTCTTATGTTCAGGCTTGTTTCTTTTATTTACTATTTGCATTTTAGTGTGAACAGCACTGTGTTGATCGTATTACAATACTAATCATTCGGTATTAAAATGTCTTTTGCTTTAAATCTCGATTCACTTGGTTTCACGAAAATGACCCCAAAATCACCAAATTTGACATATTTTCTTAATTTAAAGAGTTCATGATAAAGTAATAAGACCTGGGATGAACATGTATACATAGACATGATTTTAAGGTTAATTTCAATATGAAGTATCTGGTTCATATTGCGAAACATGGCATAAAAGTGGATAATTTCAACTCGACCTTTAAATGACCTTGAAAAAGTCATAACCTTCGTCTGTGAAAATGGCACCAAAATTATTCCCACTCAGCGTACCTAGTGGAAGTGATTTATGTTTGTTGCCAAACTTTATCAGATAATTTTTACTGAAATACATTAGCGACTGTACTAGTATGTATTTCCATAAATATTTTGAGATGCTTCACATGTTATGAAGTCTGCTACATGGTGAGATTGACTGCGAGAAAACCCCTCAGACCTAGAATCAATGAGTGTCCAAGCAAGAACAAGCTAAATCATTTGCCGTTTTGTGAAAAAGCTTTTTTACTCATCTAAAATACCTGTAACTCCCTTGATTTTTATGCCAGTGAGTTGAAATAAAGTGCAAAATGTTTGTTTCGTGACGGACGTTTCTATTTCCAAAGAATGCTAAGTGATGACGTTCCACGCAAAATACTGTTTAGTGCACATGTATAACAACAACAATAAAAGAAAATAACGTGTCATCTTTGCATAACATTAATTTGAATTTCACGAGTGTGTTATTGTCAGTTAGAACTTCTATATGCACGCCGTTAATTTCACGAAAACACTGTTCCTTAGAGTTGACAAGAGTTTGCAAGCAAGTGACACAATTCTAGTTCCACTCCTGATGGGACAATGTCCTTCTCAATATTTAAGTCAGCCAGCCGGGTGCATGAGGTTATGAATAATAATATCGCATCGTGTTTATGCTACCTTATTATCATAATTATTGTAACCCTTTGAGTCTGAAGGTTTAACAAACGAAAACTCATGTATATTGCAATGTACCTAAACATATATGATCTATATACTCAATGAAAAAATATATCTATTTCATCACCACAGCTTAGCTAAATACAAAAACGTCAACCTATGTTTAAACCTTCGCTTCGATGTTTTCAACGTTAATTGCCAGATATATTTGCAAATGTAAATTTCATTTGGTAGTGTCCAACTAGAAAACAATGAAACAAATAAAATCACACTGGTGCTCAATAAAGTAGACTGTAATGTCAAAGCAAATTGTTTACAGATAATCTTTATAATGGCTCCTGCGTATCTTACATAACTACTCCAGCCACTGGCAGGACGCTGTTTGAGATCGTGTGATTGCCATTTACTGTGTGTTCAACGTACAAGACATTCCTAGGGTGACAGGGCTTTTAGCAAGGCGGCTCCTCTGCTATGGAATACACTGCCACTTAATATCAAATCCGCGCCATCACTGACTCTGTTTAAATCTACGCTGAAGCTGAAGGTGTTGATCTTTTCAAAAAAACATTTTATAAACTTGTTTTGTACAGCGCTACGAGCAACGCTCTTTTGGAATAGCGCTCATAGAAGAAATAAATAAATATATTATTATTATTATTATTATTATTATAATACATACTCTGCTATCTTATTATTACATTCCAACTACGGTCAATACCAGCAACAACTATTTGACATGGGATTGCAAAAATTCTCTGCATTATGTTCACACATTGACACTGTCTGATTGAGGCCCATAAATAATAATAATGTAGACCTCTTAACTAATCGATGCACAATCATGCAAACACTTGACGCCGACCTGAAACTGCTTCAATCATGTTGGATCAGGAACCGCAGACCTCTACATAAGAAACTCAGACTGCTTTATTTGACTGGTCAATAGCGTAATGTCCACTCAGACCAGATAAAGTGTATTTTTAAATTTTTCATTTTCACTAAGAACGGTTACTGATAATCAGCCAAAATTTTATTTTAAAAAAATCCAGAATGGCCCATTGTCACATACACTTCGATTATTTGCTAAACCGAAATCACTTCGCTCTGCTTATATGTCTGCATTGTAAGATGACTTAGATACTTATGTCGTTCGCTAGGAGCCAAAGTGTCGCATGTGCCACTCATTTGAGTGGCACATGCAACACTTTGCCTGCTACAGGCAGTGGGTACAATCACTTTGGTGTTGAAATTCTGCGAGCCGGGATAAGGAGAAGTGACTGCCATGTAAAGGTGACGTGAGCAAGTATACTAATGGTGAGCTGTAATTGGTGGGTATTGTCAGCTGACTATCACGTGACGCCACCTCGTGTCACCTGGTTGGTGTAGACACATATATACCCTCGGCGTTACCATGGTAACTGCTTGGCGCATCCTTATCAACGGACTGATTGTTACCCTTCGTTTTATTATTACAGCACGTGTTATTCCCAGTCATCACAAAAAATCCCGCAACAGTTCTCATCAGAATTCGCGGAGAATTCTCATCAAATGTTCAGCGGTTGAGAATTTTGCGCAACTGTTACACAGTTATGGGGACATAACCTACCGTTGTGGGGAATTCTGCCCAAATATTTTCGAACAGAACTCTCAAAACACATGGTAACCGATAAAAACGGCGAACTTTGCGATTTAGGGCGTGTTTTCGGCTAACGAGGAGCCCCGGGACAGAAATGGTTGATGATCATGCATTCGGACAGACTGATCGGCGCCAAATAGTCATTTAGCGGCGGGAAACAGCCATATAGCCTGCCACAAGTAAATCAACCGGTAGAAAAAAGGATGCCCGATATAATGCCATCTAGATATCGGATCAAATTGTCACGTCTACTCTCAGATTATGGATTATTCTCACATATTCTTGTAGAAACAGTGAAACGGTTTTTTTCTGTTCTTGTTGATTATTTTAATTCGTCAATCATGAATACATTTACCGTTCGTCCGTGCCGGGTGGCAACCCGGCAAGAGACATTAAAACCACGGTGGTTTTATGTTGGGTCAGCGTCTGCGACGCTGGCCCAACGCTAAACCACCGTGGTTTCAATGTTTCGCAGCAAGTGCCGTGGCTAATCAATATACCGGGTATAACACGACCAGCCGACTGTGTCCAAATATGGCGTCATCGTCATCATCATCGGTGCGCACGCTCAAAATCAATCAGTCAGATTATTCCCGGTTTAAAAACACAGTCTTTGTTATTTTTTGTTAAATACACGGATCACAGTTAAAAATCGCAGGTTGTGAAATTAATTATTTGATCGTTTCAATGCGTTGCGGAGACCGACCCGTAGCTGTTAAAAGGTCCAAAAAACTGGGATGAAAGGGTTTATAGAATAGTGGCAGACATCATCAGAAAACGCTGCATATGACTCACTGCCAAGCAAACGCAAATCGTTCACTTGATGTTGTTTCAATGCTGGACCAGAGTGGTAGACTGTGGCCCAGATTAAAAACAACACCGGAGCAATGTATCTTATTTGTCGGGTGATTAGACGTCTGGTATTGACTTTTTGGCGGGAATACTGATGAATATTCTATCAGACACCGAGTACATAATAATGTATTATTACCAATACTTATAAATAACGGTTACTCTACAGGCGTTCTAATAACAATGAATAACAGTGAAGAAAATATAATAATAATTATCTTATGGTTATAACATGCATAATACTGCAGTTTAGTTCATTTATACATGATTGTTTATTATTGTAGGCTATACCTGCCATGCATTCGGAAATCTTGAGATACAGAACTTTAACAGAAATACCACCGCATGATGGTGGTGGAGTACAATAATCATCTAGCGTGGGAGCATGAGGTAGAAATGGTTACTAGTATTTAGACGAGGGAGGTAACTCTTTACACCTCCCTGTTTAGACATATAGTAATCATATCAAACAAATCACTTTTTTTAAACTTACATGTAAGGCCATTGAGGCAAGATATACTATCATTTTTCCATGTCACAGAATGTTTCCTCATTTAAAGGGACATGCCCAGGTCTAAAATTATCAAAAAATCGGTGATTTTATTTTGGCTTCCTAATATGACCATATGATGTAAACATGTCCATAGACTAGAACTGCAAAAGTTTTAAATTTTTGTGCTGCGCATTTACCTGTTAGGCTAGATATATAGACGAAATTCTCGTATTTCTTAGTTTTGACATGGTTGTCAATAATTAGAAATCAGGAATTTCGTCTTTATATCTAGAGCCTAACAGGTGAAAGCGCAGCACAAAAATTAAAAAAACTTTTGCAGTTCTAGTCTATGGACATGTTTACATTATATGGTCAAATTATTAAGCTAAATAAAATAACCGATTTTTTATGATTTTAGACCTGGGCATGTCCCTTTAAACATTTTATTCAACGAGGGCTATCGAATAAGCCGGTATTTATGCGGACCTCGTTACGCCGCTCTGCAATGCCAACATGCAGTATTTTCTTACGTAAGGGGATACTGCCTTTTGGTTTTGCGCGGAAATAATGTGATATTTAACAATATCAAATACATTACAACACCAATAATTAATTTATGTAGGCGCATACAACCATGTGCCTATTCATAACAGTTTCGCATTGTTATTGCGATAAAAAAGTGTCCATGCAAAACATTGGGCATAGAATAAATAATAACTGTAACTCGTTTATCTCGCATTTCATATTGGTCTCTAAATCTAACTCGTCCTGTTGGAAGCAAATGGTCAAATCTGCTACTTTAACCAGTGTCAGATATGACTCTTTGTGACTGTTTGTTTTCACTAGGACGAATTATACTTATTTCGTTTATTTACGTTTCATTCCGCTAGGGATAATAGCAAAATAATAATACTTGTGATTTCTTATCGTATGGCTTATTCAATTTACGGAGAATACATTACTATTAATGGCTTGTCAGTGTTTATTTTTATGTATTGTATGAAAGCGGCGTTGGTAAAGGCACTGCACTCAGCAAACAGAACTCGGCATGTGGTACCACCTGGCGGACAGAATAGAAGCATTGTTTCACACAAAGGATTCCAGGAATTAATTGCTTACAAAAATGTGTAACGGTATTTTTAATGATATGATTTTCAATGAATCCAGTAATCAATCAATCAATGGTTTGATCGATCCATTCGACTTAACCCTCTACCCTCATGCAGTGACAATCATGTGTGTAATTATTGAAATATTAATACGTTTGACGGATAGTAAGAGCTCCGGGCCAGATCTGAGCTGAACAGACGTTTACAGTGTTATAGCTACTTTTTTCAATTCAAAATGTTCTGAAATAAATAAATCAAGTGTAGGACATATTCGTTGATGTGCAATATATTTAGTTTTCACTAGCGCTAGCAGGTAAAGGGTTAGACTGATAGGTCGTAACTATATAGCGTGGTTGATTCAGTAATGATTCAGTTACGATGGGCGTCTTCAGTAAAATTGCACCTATTTTAGTAGTAAAGGGAATACTGGATTTATGCTATCGATCTTGGGTTCACATGCTAAAATAATGTCTTTACAAACTGGTTTACTGATGGACCAACTATGATTAATAGCTTCTCATTATTTAAATAGTCTGAAATGTGTCAATGACGAACATGAACTATTTTAGCGCGTCCATATTAATCTTCGAGGCAGTTAATTTGAACTATTTGCAAAACACACCGCTGGTAAAGTCAGACAAAAACTTTTACTATTGGACCAGAATGATGTTTTAACACAGAGCACAAGCGACGTTCACTCAACTATAGCTCGAGCCGTTGAACCAATGTTGTTTTAATGTTGAGCTACCGTCTTCAACGCTGGCTCAACATTAAAACAACATTAGTTTAACGTCTCGTGTCAGCAAACGCAATATGTTGAACCAATGTTGTCTTAATGTTGGTCTACCGTTTCGACGCCGGAACACCATTAAAACAACATTGGCTCAACAAATTGTGTTTGCTGAGTGGGAACCCAGCCAACACGCAACATTGAGCCGTTTTTAGTTGTATGTTGGTCCACCGTCTACGACGCTGTCCCGACATTGAACCAGCAATGTCACAATAATGTCTCGAATTTGCTGGGTGGGTACAGGGCCAGCAAAATAGGGATCGGATTGCGCCCCTCGTCCGTAGAGTACACTCAGACAGCCGGACAAACATACACGAGGTCCACACACAAGGTCCACATAATAACGGGGATTTCCCCCCCAGTATTTGTACTAAAGACGTACCTACTATTTTTGATACCTATTATACACAGGAAACGCGACGCATTGACCCAATGCTGTTCTAATGTTAGGCGACCGTCTGCGACGCCGACCCAACTTTAAATAACCATTGGGTCAACAGCTCGAGTCTGCGACACATGCAGAACACGACGACAGTCATTCCAACAAGGACGTTTATTCTGGGACAATATTTGTTTGCTTGCCATCGACTATCGGCCCACAAGAGCAACTGGGCTTGTCACTACAATAGGCTGAACAAATGTATAGTGGTTGGTCCAGCGTTGAGACAATGTGTTTTGATAGATGCCTTCCAGGATTTCCAGACATGAGATTTAGTCATACTGTATAGGGGGGCCCACGGACCATGACACTGTCTTTGATTTTGGGAATGATTTTACAATAATTATTTACGAGGGACCACCCTTAAATGTGCCAAATTGAAAACCATTGGCTGCTACTAAACAAAAAAATACCATATTTTGTTGGTAATAAATGTACCTTACATAGATTTATTGCAAAGAAAGTTTGTACAAAAACGTTGCTCTTGGGGCGTTCTTAACCCTTTAACCGCCGGTGCCGCATTTACTCGGGTTTTCACCTTTTATTTGCACAAAAGTACCACCTTTCAAAGATGTTAAAGATAAAATGTGACATCAATCAGTAATATTTGACTTCCATTTCGCCAAATCTGAATATTTTTCACTCACTTGAAGTTGTGGATCGCGTCAGCGAGACACAACTTCAAGGGGGTGAAAAATTCAGATTGAATAATTTGGCGGTTAAAGGGTTAATATAGCTCACCTTACGTGTTACTTATATTCACCCCCCCCCCCATAATCTCATCATTTTATTGTCTCCCAAATCACCACCCCACGATTGTGTAGATTTTATCCGGTAAGCAAGATGGCGTGATTTGGGGAAGAGTTATTTCGGAGAAAAACACGCACTGCCCTTTGAAAACACCAGGGGGTAGCGCTCTGTGCACATAATAGATCGTTTTCAAACACGAATGATGTCTCAAAAATATTTCTGTTTTTTTTTTCGACCTTAAAAGTCCAATAATGGCCATTTAACTTATTTATGTATATACATT
Source organism: Flabesymbios commensalis (assembly GCA_964017125.1). Taxonomy (NCBI): domain Eukaryota; kingdom Metazoa; phylum Annelida; class Polychaeta; order Terebellida; family Flabelligeridae; genus Flabesymbios; species Flabesymbios commensalis. The sequence goes on from OZ024902.1 coordinate 39,394,623, forward strand.
GAACGCTTACTACCTTCTAAACATGGTTCAACTATCCTTATAATGCTGTGCAAAGCTAAAAGGCAGTATCTGCTTTTATTACAAGTAGGCACCTTGAGACTTGGGGCACCTGGAAACAGGCCTGTTTGACACAGAAATTATTTTGCGATTTGCGCGTCATCTGGTCAATGATATCAAAACTAATCAGTTTCCATTTTCCACCCTATGGCTGTTGGATATCCTTGGCAGGAATGTGAGCTTACGTCCATTTTTTACATGGAAAATACTTTTTGGGATCATCAATATTTGGTTGTATGGATCACATAATACTTGATTTCCTGTGATTTGGGTCATATCTTACACCTGTACTATCACTTTATAATCTATGTATAGTGGTTTGCTTCAAATACACCCCACACACAAACTATGGTATCAGAAGTGGGGTCAGTCAGGGTGGGGCACATTGCGACGCTGTCTCATGTACCCCAAAACTGTCCCCAAGACATATTTTTACTGCAACATCTAGCATTAGCCAACTGCTGGCTTTAGCTACAGGTATATGTAGTATTCAAATATTGATTTTAGTTAGATCCATATTGTCTTCAGGTACCTAATATGGTGTCTCAAGGTTCCCCAGGTGGTGTCTCAAGGTGCCCGAGTACGGGGTACATTGAGAATGTTTTTTTAAAATATGTTTTGTTAAAAAATAAAAGGTTACACATTTCTGAAAATGTTCATCTCTTGCTCAAATATACCCCACTGGATGCTGCATCCATATATGTCGTCAAAATGTTTTACTTCGAAAATGAAATATTTGTTTGGGAGGGGGGGGGGGTGATTTTCTCGCCTCAAGGAGCCCCAGTTTCCCCTAAGCAGATACTGACTTTGGCACTGCAAAGCAGTGTAGCCTCCAAATTTATGAGAATAAGGACATTCACATTTCATGCTGCAGTGGTTCATATTATGGGCTAGACACCACTAAACCAATGTGAGCCAGGGACTGTAACGGTATTATATCCAATCCAGTGTGACAATCAGTTATCCGATTGCCATGAGCTTGGGCCATGGTGCAGTGGTTAACCTTTTCACTACCATACACGACGGAAATTTCCGTCGTCATTCGTCAATGAACGTAACCATAAAATGACACAAATTTTCGTCAAATATATACTACATTTTTGTATTTTTCGTCATTTGAAGCTGGAAATTGCGTTAGCAATTCCAGCTTCAAATGACGAAAAATAGAACTCGTACACCAGTATATCTGGATCTTGGTATGCACCCCGGCCTGGAAGTCAAAGGGTTAAAACTGCCAGCTCAAAAAATCGGAGATCGCGGGTTAGAACCCCACTTTGACCTTTAAGTTTCAAAGAAACAAAATGTTTCTTTCCCGCTCACTAGTAAAGCTTGAATATTGTGAGGAGCCTACGTGACCGAGAGGTAGTGTGCTCGGCCTCAGACTGCCAGGGCTCTAATTTTGAATCCGGTGTCTGAAGGGCAGTGTCATCTCATTCATCTCACCATCCTCAGGAGGTTATCTAGGCCTAGTTTAGCCTACATGTGCACAAAGGTGATCAAAAACCCCATCCATTTCATTTTTGTTTGCCATGTCGTATGGTGCTATACTAGTTACTTATATCACACTATTTTCCGACAAAAATTAAATTATATTAAAATATGCATAATTTAATTATTAGTCTTGGTGAGATAAGCCAAATTAGATGATCACATTTATATGGAGGGCATGCTTTTATCCTAAGTGTTAGTTCCATATGTCCGACTTTGATTTTTATTGATTTCAATTCTTCACCAAGAAATACTATTTATAATAATTATGTTGTTGTAATGTGTGGCTACAAAAATGAAATTATAAGTCTAATGATCTTAACTATTAAGAATACAAAGAAAACGAAAAAAATAAAAGCACTGCAAAAGACTAAACTGGTTTTATTTCCAAGTTGTATATTGTCCTGTAAACAAGAGTGAGTGCATTATACAAAAACTTTTTGACACAAATACCCACCAACTAATCACAGGAAAGACACCACCCTTAATTGGTGTCTTAAAGTGAGGACATGGGGGGGGGGGTACCTTGCAGCGTTGATTGTCTGCCCAACGTTGGGCCGGTGGCATGAACCCAATGCTATGCTTACATTCAACCATCATGTGTATAGTGTTTTCGGGTTTTCGCTGGATTCTTATGAATATTGATGACAAATTGAAATCGTGATCTGCGGGAGTCACTGATTCACAAAACACAATACCCAAATTGGTATCATCCCAAGCAGTCCCTTTAAAGATAAAAGTGTGTGGGAACAAAAAACACAAGAACAATAATATAATGAGGGAATGGTGGCAGGATCCACAAATATTTTTTGTATTCGGTGAAAAAATAGGGTGTCCGCTGCGCCTCCCCTTGGATCCTTTCTGGTTCATAAGGTTGGCAAGGCAGTGATTTAATGCTAGTTTAGCCAAAATGGCTCAGTGTTGGACCAATAATGGAATACTATCGCGTCAAAGTCTCAGTCAGTGGCCTGATGTTTACTGAAGACTACACATGGTGTCTGATGCAAGAGGTCACAGACTATTTGTACAGCTGACAGTGCTTAGATGTGGGACACGGCTCTGGTTCAACTAATATACGCAGTCTGTATATTTTATATACATTTGTATGTTTAACTTTTTGTGGTTGGAGAATCATCCAGATGTGTCCTTCGGCCCTATGGTCTTGTAACAATAAATCAATGCACAAATATATCTATAATATATAAAACTATCAGATCAGAAGAAAATTATACACATGTTTTACACTAATCATTAATTAATAAATGGTGTAAAAAACAGGTGTATAATTTCCTTCTGATCTGGTAAGTTTATATAATATAGACATTTATATATTGTTACTAGACGATAGGCTGATTCAATAATTAAGTAGTTAATGCATCCTTTCAATTAAGTTTGAAAAGATGTCATTCTCTCGATGTATGCGTATTTAGGAGAAGCTACACAAAAATGGATCACATCATGTGAATATAATGCAATATCTGAGTCCTGTGGAATGCAGCAAGGATCAAGGCTGTCACCTGCTTGTAAATAAAGCAGGTGACAGCCTTGATCCTTGCTGTATCCCCCGGTACCCAGATATTGCATTCTCTTCACATACCCGGACATCACCGCCGCCCATAAGTTATGCGGATTATTACATGGCTGTCACGGAAGCTGACAACTGTTACGTGACAATGAATGCCTTCACTCCCATGGCATCTTGTCGCCATGACTACAGGCGGCCAGACGCTGTCCTCGACCATGTCATATGTCGGTTAATAATGTCATTAGCGTGCCATGAAAGTCACAGTAAACATTATCTCTTAAGTCTATTATTGGTAACCTGACAAATATCTGTAAATTGCTGATGTATATATGTGATTCTCACACGGTGCATTCAACCCTTACAACGTCTATAGATAAGTTTTAGTCGATCAAATATATGCATCTCGCTATCTTATCCTGACGTATTATAAGTCATGTACATTGGTGAATGTCGTTACAGATACATACCAACTTTCACACCATGTTCTGTAAAGCTAAATAGCCTAACTTTAAGTACCAGTATTTAAAAATATAGCCTCATCTCTGATTATTTAGAACTTTGGATCGACGTGTGAAATACGTAATGTAATGTGTGTTGCATTTTTTGGGTGCTGAATTATGCTTCATTTTAAGCTGACAATTTCATCAGCAACTACAAGCTCCAATGAAGGAAAACTATCACTTTAAAAAGTGAACGTCTGAAATGTATTTTTGTCTGCACAAAAAACGGTATTTAACTTGGTTGGATACTCACCCCCCAAAAAACACCATACTTTGATCTGATACTGTCTCACGATTGCGCCAACACTGCATACATTAAAACAACATTGGATCAACATCTAGTGTTTGCTTCTAGTTCTTAGCGAAAACATTCTCTCTGCTTACTAAAACAGTTATGAGCAACAAAGAAAAAACAATTTGCCGGTAATCACTCTTTCTTGATGTTATGGACAGTCGGCTAGTTATAAAAGAGTGTCCCACTGCCTATTATCTAAAGTTCACTTTAATTGTAAATAAAGAGCAGCATATAATGGCAGCAATAATAATAATAATAAATTGTGATGCAGACATTGCATATATAGAAATATTCGTGTATCATGTTTGAGTGGTATGCTTATTAAATAATGCATTAGACAATGATTAAATAATGATCAGATCAACACCAAATATAACCCAGCAAACTGGTCAGGTTAAACTAAGGCTAGGTCGACGACGCTGGGCCAACTTTGCCCCAGCATTTGGTCTCGTGTTTTACCCCTAGTCAAGCAATTTTTAACACCCTATAGCTTGCTTATATCACAATTTCGATTATGTTAAATTTGATATGTTAATTTTGCAGAGAGTGAGATCGCGAATATTTCAACCAATTCAGATATGGTCGCCATAGAAATTATAGTTCTCAGATAGATGTTCACAAAAATTCTCATGATTGTTCAATTTTCAAAAATTACTTCACCTTCATGCTTCAGAGGATAGAAACACTCACAGACTGCATACCGACATTACAGCATATCGTGTCAATATCGATGTTTTTTGCTGATACATTGTACATTGTATTTTCACCGAGAAAATTATATCGGTGTCATTGAAAAGTATAATATGGCTTAAAAAGCCTGAAAATGATATCAATGTTTGTCATACAGATCTCATTGTCAATAATATTTACCGAGATTAGAAAACATGGGCTCTCTCTCGTTGGAGGGTGATTGTTTTACCGGTGTACGTCACGGGTGTTGACTGCAAAACCAATTAAATATCCGCGATTATCGAATCATACGGATCTGAAATTAAATTTGAAAAAACATTGATCGAGTTATATGGGCACGTGCCGGAACTGGCTGCATGGGACGTCTGAAAACAGACCCAACCAATACCGCTGAATAACTGAATAAGTGGGATGAGCGACATCCGAAGCGGGTTTGCTCAGATTTTACATTCGTCTGCAGCTGACGCAAATTCCAGCTGCAGACGAATGTAAAATTTGTGTTTATACCATCTGCGGATCCGATTGTCTTCTCACATCGCGAAATGTTTCAATACTTTATTTTTAATATTATGCTGCGGGAAATTCTAGCAATTAAACCCAGTCCCATTGCCTTTTAACATAGGGTGATAAAGGCGTTCTCAGCAAATGCGGATATTAATCTGTACAGTTTACTACAAAGCAACATATTTGCGAACAACAATAATGATTATAGGTTAATTTAACGCATCTGCTTCTCGAGAATATATACAACAACTACTTGAAAAAAATGTGTGTTTTTTGGCGCTGATTCATCTGATTCTACCATTAAAACAAAACTTGAAAAATTGAAAAAATCTAGAAAGCTAGAGAAACGTCGATGATTTTTTAAAATTGTGTTAAATATCCGGGACAAAGTGTTGAATTTTACCAGGCCTTAATATATTAATCCTCTCAGCGTTGACATACTTTTGCATACACCATAGGGAGCAAAGGGTGTTTTCAATTTGAAATCATCACAAATGACTTAGTTCTTTCCGCGTCATTTGGATACTTATGTTATAGGTCTACGGCCATTAGGCCTATACAAATATTTTTAATTCTTACAGTGCGGGGATCGACTTTAGATGTTAGAATCTGACGTCTACAGACGTCAGACGTCAGCTGCCTATCCCCGTGCTGTAAGGGTTAACCCGTTAACCGTCGGTGCCGCATATATTCGGGTTTTCATTTTTTATTGGCACATTAAGTACCACCTTTTCACCATGTTAAAGATAAAATGTGACATCAATCAGCAATATTTGAAAACAGTTGACCTCCATTTTGTCAAATCTGAATAATTTTCACTCACTTGAAGTTGTGGATCGCGTCAGCGAGACACAACTTCAAGTGGGTGAAAATTCAGATTGAATAATTTGGCGGTTAAAGGGTTAACAGTTGAACTGAGTATATCAAAAGAACCATTGATGTAGTTTTATAGGCATAGTATTAAAAAAATTGTAATAGTTTACCATTTTGTTTGAACCCTGACACTAAGCAGTGTTTCACCAATCACACGTGCTTGTCATGAGGCGTGCTTAAAACAATGTGCATGAGCGTAAGCATATATTACTATTCCCTTAGAGTGTGACAATCGATTGTAAAACATGTTTTTTGAGTGATGTGTGGCACACCAGCATGCATCGAGGTAAACAGTGATGCTGGACACGGTCATATGAAGTGAGAGACGATCATTGTACACATAAATAGCATAGAATTGCATAGAAAATGATATACGACCCAGTTTCCTTGCTTCTTCTGAGATAATATAGGTTATTGTGAAAATAAACATTTCGATTCTTCAAAAGCCACGTAGCTCAAAGAGTGCATAATTATGTAGTGCATACGGAAAAATTTCCTCAACCTAGAATTGTGAATCCCAGCGGAAAAAGACGTTGAATCAAAGTTGGTTTAAACCAACATTGATTCAACGTCTTGTGTCTGCTGGGATTACCATACAGCAGTGTCCAAATCAAGCAACAAAATCGTAGTCTGACTCATAGTCCCCAAACCGTCTGGGCCAACCTGGCCACCGAAGGGTTAAGTCGGAAAAGCCTGAAAGAAATAGGTTTTTAATTTCTTCCTGAAACTACTTTGTGTTTTTGTAGATCGACTTTTTACGGTTCATTGCAAAGTGCTGTAACATAATTATAGTGCAGTAAACACCGAAATGTAACATATTAAAATGAAGGATCAGAACATACTTACTATGATGGTGCATACAGTGTTTTATTCAGTGATTTTTTAAATTCCTGTATTTGAAGAGCTACATATCGTCGCCTCGGAGCTAAAGGATCCTATCTGCCACTCTGACGAGTGTCAGATAGGATCCTTTAGCTCCGAGGCGACGATACACTGCCATGTAAATTCAAAAGTAAGCAGTTACTGTATTTTTTTGGCTTTATAGAGTAGTTTATGATTTGTTTCATCATTTTTTTTTAATTATCGACATGATGTTATAAACACAATACATTAGTCACGTATGTTTATGTTAACACTACACCATATAAGACAATAAGGACATTGGTACCGTGATAAAGATTATCACTGTGGCTTATTACAGTTCATGAGATATATCTCTGTATGGATTTCCCGCATGTAGGCATACAGTGACACGCCTATATTAATGGCGTGCTATATCAGGGTGTTACCGAGAATACGTCACCAGCAACTGTAAACCTCTCCTGGCAGACGAGAGACAGAGAATCAATGCTGGTTTAACGTTGGTTAAACGTCGTAGACGGTGGACCAACATTAAACCAACGTTGATTTATTGTTGTATTCATTCATTCATTGATTTATTCATTTATTGATTCATTCATTTATTCATTCATTCATTCTTCATTCATTCATTCATTCATTCATTCATTCATTCATTCATTCATTCATTCATTCATTCATTCATTCATTCATTCATTCATTTATTCATTCATTCACTCATTCACTGACTCAATCATTCATTCATTCATTCTCTGCACAATTACAATGCTTTGCATATTAATTGGACCATTTTCAACTTGACACAGTGTTAGCCAGTATATTATTTCTCGAGAGCAAATAAAAGTTGAAGCTGGCTCGGATAAAATATCGCCTACCTGGTCGAGTATTTTTTGTGAACCAGGTAATGGCGGGAGAAACGACTGAGGCTACATTGTAATTTTCCCACAAATATTGAAAAACGCATACAAAGCGCTAGAATATAACACGTAAAATTTGTTGCCGAAGCGGTACCACTTCTACATAAATTCCGTACAGTAGGCCTACTTCATTTTTACAATCGCATTGCGTCTTCGTGCACATGGGGTATAGACCTATAAGAGATGTAAATAATGGTATCAGTATAAAATAAAACTTATTGAGAGTGCTTGGTATACTTCTGAGTCTAATCTTTCAGCATTGTTAGTACGTAAAAGTAATTTTAAAGTATTAATTAAATCATCTCATGTTATTTCTTTAATTAACTTAAGAGAATGTAAATTATATCAAGTTATTACAGCAGCAAAACCCGATTACAGTTATTGCACTTATGTATTCCTCCTTTTTCGTGATTTTTACAAATGTAATATACATCATCCCTTTTCGCAAGGAGGAGTGATAAGTAAGATATCTGTCTGCAGCTATAACTATATATTCCAACACACATGCATGCCGTGATCAGGTGATATACTTTTTTTTTGTTTTTTTTTATATCCGTGCATGTGAGTGGTAATATGCTGTGTTGTTGTGTCTTTTAAATGTTGTCACCTCACCATAATATTATTGTGACCTCACCATATCACCATAATATTGGTGAGGTCACGGCAGCTGGCCTCGAGGGTCAAGATCTAGAACGCTTGATCTTGGCTCTCAAGACCAGAGAGGCATACACAACTGAACCCTATTATATTTGAATTATGTAATAACAATATTTTACAAGCATAATATTCAGCGTTACAATAATAAATAATATACTGGTGGCACGGCATACACAAGACTCGAACCATTTGTTGGGTCGGTGTTTGGCCAGCGCTGCAAACGCTGGCCCAGCACTGACCCCGCATCCTTTTTTGGCGTGTTGTGTATGCTGGGCGAAACGCACGACGGTTGACCATGTCCTGATTTGGTGGCTGGACATCTTTCCGGCAGTAGCCAGACATTATACCAACAGCAGGCGCAGGGTGTTGAATAGGTGTTACTTTAGCGTTGGTTCAGCGTCGTCGATTGTCGACCAACGCTGAACCAACAGAAAAATTATCATCTTTCCCCGTCAGGCGCAGGGTGTTGAATCGGTGTCGCTTTGGCGTTGGTTCGGTGTCGTCGATAGTGGACCGGCGTTGAACCGGCGTTGCTTTCACCGCCTTGTGTCTGGTGGGTCATGTATTGTCAACTGTGATACCATACCACATAGCCAGAAAACGGGAGACGCTGGCATGGTGTTAGTTCTGTGCCGGGCCAGCGTTTATGGCCCGACATTGATATGGTATTGTGGCAGTGTCTCGCATTCACTGAGTACTAGTTTTTTTTTCTGTGAACATGACTGTGTCAGTAACTCGCATTGGGCCGATGTCGATTCTTTGTTCTTTTACAATGAGTCGGCAACGGCTTCAATGAATGTGCTTTTAAATGAACAATGTATTTACTGATGATACATAATTTGTATTTGTATTGTACATTTTAATCAATAAAAAAAAAAAAAAAAAAAAAATAATGGTATCAGCGTTGGTTATTTCTTGTGGCTTAGGGCTTGTGTTGAAGTAACGTTATCTGGCTATCTAATAAAATTACATTGTGACACACTATAATATTAGTGTGTTGAATTAAATGAATTGCCCTATGTAAAGGGACGGGTGTACCCATGCATGGTTTGCGGGTATAGCGGTCAACATTTTGTTCATCTCGTTGCTTGCCAGCAGACACGAGGCGTTGAACCAATGCTGTTTTAATGCTGGCCCTATCTGCGACGTTGGCCCAACATTAACGTCCATAGACGTCAGATTCTGACGTCTAAAGTAGATCCCCTCACGCAAAGAGTTAAAGATTTAAAATGGTCATAGACCCATAACTTAGGTATATTCAAATGAAGTGGAAGAGCTAACTAAGACATTTAGGCCTATGATGATTTTAAACTGAACAAAACTTTTGGTTTCCATGGTTTATGTTAAAATATTTTAGTTTTTTAATGGTTATAACAACATTGGTCCAGCGTCTGGCGTCTGCTGGGAATTACCGGTTTCAGTACAGATATAACTGTAGTGACTCGCGTGTTTTTAGTTAATATATGGAACCGCTCTATATGGGCCTATATACTAGACTTGAAATCAACGTCGACCCAGCGCCGCTCCAACGTCTCGCCCCTCTGAGAGCGCTGTAAACACGGTAAAGTACGAGCTCCTCGCCCCGCGCGCGCGTAAATCCGGGAATATCGAGTCGTAAAATGGCGGGCACGGATATGTAGTTTACATATTGTCACACTTTCTTGTTTGATGCGCCGACGAGAGTGGTTTATTCGGGGAAAATATAGACACCGGGAACACGACGTAGTTGCGACGCTAAATCAACGTCATTGACGTTGATTCAACGTCGCAACAACGTCGTGTGCCCCGTGGGATAGACACTGCGTCAGCACGTGAGCTCTTTTATCCACGTATTTAGTCAGTCTGATTTATTTGATCCGTTTCCCAGTATTTTAACACTTAAAGCGCTGAAATGTATTTATGGAAAACATTTTAAATCATCATTAATGTCATTTGAATACCTGGGTTTTGGCTCTCTCAGTTCAGGGCGGGGGCCCTAGGGTAGTGGTTAGCACCGCTGCCTTTTACGGCAGGCGGTCTCGGCGGTTTGAAAGAAACAAAAAATGTTTTTTCCCCATCCACGTGTGAACGTCAGTATTGTGGGGAGCCTCCGTGACCGAGAGGTAGCGTGCTCGGCCTTAGATCGCCAGGGCTCGAATTTCGAATCCTGTGTCTGGAGGACAGTGTCATCTCAATCATCTCACCATCCTCAGGAGAACCTCAGGAGGTTCTCCTGGCCCAGTTTAGCCTATATATTTTGTGCACGAAGGTGGCCTAAAGCCCGACTCATTTTATTTTTCTCTCAGTTCGGGGACTGACAGACGTCAGATTCTGTCGTTTAAATTCGGTACCCACACTGAAAAGATCTGCAGCCGTTTCAGCCTGCTTTTTTATCTTTTAAACAAAAAATAATAAATAGGAAAATCAATGGGTTGATTGAAATTGTGGATCGCGGTAGCGTGACACAATTTAAAGTGGTTGAAAACTTAAATAAAATAGCGCTTTAACCCTTTCAGGCCTGAATTTATCATTGTCATCTTCATCCACTACAAGCCGCGAATTGCTGTCGCAATTCTCGACTTGTAGTGGATGAAGATGATTTGTTGTGGGTGAGAAATTCAAGAAAATTACCATGTATCCATAGAACAATTTCATCGAAATTGTCCTTCTAAGACCCTTATTTGTGGGAAAATCAAGTATGTTTTCAATGGCGTAAAATGATGCTTTAATGCATCGTAAGGGCTTAAAGGGTTAAGGGTAAACTGTCGCCACTCGGCCTGGTCCATTTTATGATGTCGCAAACTGCCGTATAATCTGCCATCAATTGCCTGAAGGCAGTACCTGGTTATTTTTCAAGTTATATGGTGACAGCGTTATCGTCTATTTTCAGTATATAGGGGACAACATTTCACTGTCATCATTTCATCCATACTTTGTGTTTTACTACTATGTTTTTCATAAGCTTGTATGTACCTATCATTGTAGTCTGGGGGTATTATTACATAATATAATTAACCGTTTTAGTGGGATGTAAAGGGAAGCAGATTTTTTTACTTACCGCAAAACAAGTTTAAAACGTGGAGAGCAGGGACAACTCAATGAGACGTGTCACAGCAGCTGATGGGGTAAAGTGGGACAGTTTCAAGTATCTCTTTATTCATGAACACATTTACACAGATACTATTTAATAAATGAAGAGGTGGACACTTACATGGAGAAGTGGGAGACGTACGGGGAGAAGTGGGATATTATGTCCCAGTTCTATCCATGCATGTCATTACGTATAGTCCCAGTTCTCCCCATGCCTACCAGATTTATAATACATTCATTTACTCAATAATCAAAATTGTAAACAACATTTAGCTTATGCCAAGTAGCAGGAATACCCCAAACACAGTACTGTACATCAGCTTGCTTTACACATTTACACAAAGGCAGAACAACAACTTTTCATACTAAAACTCTTACTTTTGTCACTGTACTTCATAAAGTAAGTTGTCTGCAATTTTTTCTTGAGAGATATGTGGTGAAGGCAACTAAGGGCTGCAAAAAAATGTTTCCAAGAAACTGATTGGCGGAAAATAACAGACGTTATCAGCGGTGTCCCAGTTCTCCATTGCCCCAGATCTCCTCGTCCAGTGACAAAGGGGGTTAACTATGCCAACACCTACATAACGTATATATATATTATTTTAATATATACGTTTAATACACTTAATATTATGGTAAACAGGCCTCGTACAGGTTGTATCGACCTGTTCCAGTCAACCAAAGATGATAACATGTGAAATTTTACTCAATGAATAATATTGATATATTGTATCATTATTTGGATGTTTTCAACTGGAACGTCAAATAAACAAATAGATCAATAAGAAATCACATTAGAATAAAGCTAAATTGTCTCACAAAAATTACGAAGTATGTCTGAAGACACATTCTAATAGTGTGCAGTTTCTACATACTAATCTAAACATATACCATTTTAAACAAATCATGTATAATTTATATTGTTTTTGGCATGTTTTTCACGCTGCATTTAAATTTTATACTCTGACCGCCGTTTTTCTATCCCTGCATGCATCTGTACATTTGTCTCGATAGTTGAATACGTAACATTCACATGCAATTATAGTCGTTTGTGTTAAACAGCCTATTTGGATTACCACATAATACAAAATACTGGTGGTGTTTCACAAGGCTCTTTTTTTTCACCTCTGTTATTTACTTTGTTATTAATTATGGTGGTGAGGTGCTAACAATAATTATTTCTACTTACGATGTAGAGGTGATAGAGAATGTGGCCTATGGATGTCCCGAACAAGGAATGCAATATGCAGTAGATTTTCTTCAGAATGTGCCAAAATTGCGTTGGCGTGATCTTAAGGGGGAGTTTTTACTGTGTTATATAAGGTCACCTTGACGTCCCATCACCAGATTTCTTCTAGATCAATACACCGCTCCACAAAGCCAACAGGCGGTAACTGCTTGCTTCTCAAGGAAGCAGTTACTGCCTTTTGGCTTTGCAGGGCGGCACAGGTAATTAAGGGCGGCGCTATCTGCGACATTATTTGACCAGTTCTATGAGGCAGATAATTCGGTGTGGTCGTAGCCCCTTTTTGCTTAACGTTAAGTAATATAATCTATCGCTTCCACTCATTAAAGGTGAGCATAAACTCGGCAGCCCTACCCAGAAAAAACACAAAACATCTGTACAATGCTGGGCCAGCATTGAAGACGTCGAGCTGACTTTGTGTAAATGGTATGCAAATGTTTTGTTTTTGCTGCAGGGGTGTAGTGAAAACTCATCAGCAGCGCCCCATAACTCCCGCCCATGGGGGCTAGGTGTATGAATGTAGGTGACTGGTGGCATTTAGACCGACACAGCCTATTATAACATCTTGTCTGTCGAGTCCACCAGAAAAGTCTTGAAATTTTCTCAAGACGACGCTTGTTTGAGTAAAGAATGATTTAAATTGAAAGCGACTTCAACACACAAATCTAGCAGTGCATTTCAGTTGCACTTGAGCTTTAATATACGAAACGAGACGGAAATTATAAGCACACAAAGTGAGCACTTCGCTCCATCTTGAGAACATCGGTTCGTCCTTACAGTGTGTGTAAGGTTGAGACGGGACGATGATCTACATGTGATGCCCGACGTTTATTGCCGACAGCAAAAGTGGTTCCCGCAACGAGGAGCAGAGGTTGTGCCTGACGTCATCAAAGTGAACGTATCACGTGGAAAGATTAAACTTCCACTGATGCGGCCCGCGCGTGTGCCTACACACTGATGAAGATGTAGGAGGAACTCGGGTTGAGATTGCGGCCCGATGCCGGCCCAATGCCGGGCCAACGTTTCACGTTGGCACGGCATTGGGCCGACATCGGGCCCGTTATCAGTAGGGCCACAGGTAAAGGGGGTGGCGGGTCAGGTGTACATCTTCCGTCGGCATTCCAGCTGTCTCCTAAACCTCAGAGACGTTGATGGAATCCGCGTCCCTCAACAACAGCGGCGGCGGCCTCAGCCTCAGCAACTGAGATGCGTGGATGTTCGATACGTGGCGGGGTGTGGGGGTGTTTGAGGAAGAGCTCACTCCTCACCCCCCCCCACCCCTACCGGGATCTAGGTAAGTAGATCCAGAAGAAAATTCGCAAGATGACTATGCGCCACCGACGGACCAATTTTTCCAGAGTGAAACCATATAGAATAAATGCGCTTATATTCTTTGGTGAAGTTTTAGCCAGTGTTAACAAACATGCCAGACAGGCAGGTTCGTTATTCCGTTGTATTGAATAGTACAGTCGCTAATGTATTTCAGTAAAAATTATCTGATAAAGTTTGGCAACAAACATAAATCACTTCCAATAGTTTTGGTGCCATTTGCACAGACAAAGGTTAAGACCTTTTCAAGGTCATTTAAAGGTCGAGTTGAAATCATCCACTTTTATGCCATGTTTCGCAATATAAACCAGATACTTCATATTGAAATTAACCTTAAAATCATGTCTATGTATACATGTTCATCCCAGGTCTTATTACTTTATCATGAACTCTTTAAATTAAGAAAATAAGTCAAATTTGGTGATTTTGGGGTCATTTTCGGGAAACCAAGTGAATCGAGATTTAAAGCAAAAGACATTTTAATACGGAATGATTAGTATTGTAATACGATCAACACAGTGCTGTTCACACTAAAATTCAAATAGTAAATAAAAGAAACAAGCCTGAACATAAGAAAAAACGTGTTGTTTATAGTAAATACACTACTTAATCAATATATGTGATGTGCTACATCGGCACCCGACCTATGTCGGAGCTTTAGATTTTGAGTTATGGCCTTGTTTTGTTAAAAAAATATTTTTTGGCTAATTTTCTTTTTTAACGCTGATCGAAAATACAACTTCAAAGCAATATGAGTACAAAATAATGACGATAGTCTAGTTTTATTTCTTATATAAAAAAAATATTTAATTTGAACTATTTAAACTATTTGTCAATTAAATTTAAACTTTGCAGGTCATTTTCTCAACCTTTTGCGTTATTTTAGGTTTATGTTTCCAAATTTTGTTTTATCAATGATTTCCTCAATAATTGAGATAGATATATTAATAAATATTGGTGCATTTAAAACCTGAGCGCTGGCTCTTCAAACGCCACTTACTAACTCATTTTCTATATTTTGCGACATAGACCTGGTTTTGATATGACACGTCACATATCATGATTGTCCGTCATCGTCAGTTCCCTCTGCATCAGAATCATGCCCTCCATTACTACTTTCAACATTTTCACAATCGTATTACTCACTGAAAGCACATTTGCATGAATCTGTACATACCATGTTCATTTTTTACATGAGCATCGGTTTGTAGAACACTTGCTGCAACTGCAGTTGCATCGCACCAACTCTACCACAGCTCTTGGTGCTGGATCAAACTTGGTCACAAGATGAGATGATCCAACAGCATTTTCAATTGATCATGGTAGTGACTCGACTGTACTTGACTGAAATCTGCCATTTTGTCTGCTTCTAGAGCAAGGCGAGCCAACTCAGGAGCAGCTTAGAAAAACCTTGCCAGAGTATTTGGCCTGTATGTGATGCTTTTTAGACCACCCATCACTTTCATAGTTCTATTAATTTGCTCCTGAGCGGCGTGTCAACGCCAATGTTGCAGAACTCTTGTCCAGATTTCTTGACACTAAAGTTCACTTCGCAGAAAAACTGCCACACCTCTGGATTAGTTTTCTTCAATTTGTACATCTTTGCAATGTACTCTGGTATGTACTGGGCATATTTCAAGCGGTTTTGGCTGAAGAAGAAATGACAATTCTTTGAACTGTGCTTTCGGATGCTTGGTTTCTAAAAAAAAAAGCATTGCTTGATGTGCCTCTTTTTGCTTCTGGTATGTCGTTGCAAGCACGGGAAATGTTAAAAGATGCTATTTTAGTGCAGTTTTTCAGGGAATCACTCTCTGCAAAGAATGCTTCAATATATGGATCAAATAATACTTGTAGTGTGACAATGTGAGAATTAATCGCACGCTTTATGTGTCTCCCTTCTAAAATCTGACGAGTTGTGGCCGGTCCATACAACTGGGAATTTACCCAAGCATCATCAAGACCACTTCCTTCAATGAAAGAACCTATTGCTCTGAGGCTGCACAGGACTGTGTCAAATTCTCGAAATATGTATTTATCTCGGAGTTCTGGCTTTAAGGCTTGATCGAAGCTTTATAACCTTTATGTACAAGTACATCTTAAATGTGATCATTGTTTTTTTTCAGGGCCCATGATGTGTGTGTTGATATGCTGTGACTGTTAAAGGACAGTGAACAATGTGCTGTATTCTTGTACAGGTGATGATATCAGTGGCAAAGCACAAATATAGGTTTGGCTACTTCACTTATTAGTGGTTACTTCACTTATTAGTGAGTTATCAGCTGCCCATGTTGGTATATTTTGTTTTGTAGATGATTCATTTGTCACATATGTGGTGATCGTTGGTGATATCTTGCAAGCAGCCAGACTCTGTCATAATCATGTAGCATTTCATAACATGTCCCTGGAATACTTTCTGCCTTCCTTGGGCTTTGAAGTTGAACTAATATCAGACTGAGTAATATATGCAATAGAGGTGGTAAACTCCGAAGAGATCTATTTGATGTTGAGTGTTTGTTATTGAGTGGCAACTTTGCGATCTGACCTGCATTGGTATAACTATGAGGCTGAAATACAACTACAATTGTAGCATGCAATGTCGATTTGCCATCAGGGGTATCTTCATCGCAATATATGTTGTCAGCAGCAAAAAATACTGGTTGTTGAAGTTTTAAACCATCTGGTACATAAACTCCAATCTGCGTAATGTTTTCCAAGACAGCCTTAGCTAATATAGTGTCAACCCGCAAAATACGATCTTATGTTGGGCTAATGCCCAATTTATGCAAATAATCAAGAGCGTGTGAGACTCCGCACTTTGAGTCCAACACTAGAGCGTGTGAGACTCTGCACTTTGAGTCCAACACCCAACACATGGCCATTTTATGTTGCAGCGCAGTGCTTAAAGTGAACTTCAGCTTTGATTGGTTCATAAGTTACTTGTCGATCATTTTTAAACTCGTAAATCAGAGACTGGGCAAAACACATAGTAGGCTTGTGCAACTTGACTTGTGCAGTTAGAGGTTAGGTACATATTATATTATGTGGTCAAAAATAATATTTTAATTGTAGGGTGCATTCAAATATGTGCTGTATGTGGTGAATTGAGGGTGGTGAGCTTTAATGACCTCTGAATGACCTTTGACCTTGTCTGTGCAAATGGCACTAGAATTTTTCAGAATTAGTAAATGCTACTAAACATGCTACTAAATATTTTTGACCATAGTTACAAACTTTATCATGCAATTTTTACTGAAGCCATTTTTGCTACATTAGCGACTGCACTAGAAGTTTGTTTTCTTTCTTTGGATTTGCGACTGTGAAATTTTAGACGGTTGTTAGACAACCCTGACAAACTACAGCCACTGTTGTTGAGTGTGCATTTCTTTGATGCCGCACTGGCGTAGCGTTGATCAGACTGTGGAAAATAATTAGGCTAATTAATTTAGATTTAGTTCTCAATTTAAACTTTTTCCCCATTGAAGATTGATCTCAATTATATACACTCTTAGAAATAAGTTATTGAAATTGTTCTTTATTGTATACATGGTACATATATATTGTACGCTAGAGTTCGGGGCTTGTTTCCCGGTCTCGGCAGTTTGAAGGGGTACTGGGATGATTGCTAGTAGCTAGCAGTACTTTTCGCTCCCATCCGGGGTGGGTTATTAGGGATCTGTTCCGTCTGTTGTTCGGCATTGTATGGAAGCACTAGTCTACAGCAATTATCCAAGGACAGCAGCTGCAGCCTCCTCGTATCTGGCCATAATCTTCGGGCATATTGCCAGTGGCGTACCCTGGTTCCTCCGCCAATGGTAGCCTCATGGCCATGGTGGCCTCAAATAACCGGCAATAGCGTGTTGTTGACATTAGTTCTCTCACGGGGAATAAATGGAGTTACCCTTCCTATTGTTACTCTGGGGACTATCCGACTCGAGGATAGCGGAGCTGCACAAAATTCCACGGAGTTTCAGCATTAAATTGCACAGCGAAACCCAAGTCTCCGGCCGTCTGGGCATGTCTCGGGGTAGATCCCCTAGACATGCCCAGAACCCCTTATCGGGCGAGTGAAGGAAAACGCTCTCAATAACCCACCATGCCCTATCACCCCCACCCTGACATCATCATCTGTACATCATTCATCTCATCAATTGACATCTCATCAACGTTTTTATTGTATCACAATGTCACTTAAAAGACCATTTGTGCCGAAAAGTGCTTTGAAGGATACAAAATGTTTCTTCCCCATCCACTCGTAAAACTCTGGCAGGGTTTTTTTTACGAATCCTATGTCTGGAGGGCAGTGTCATCTCACCATCCTCAGGTGGTTCTCCTGGCCCAATTAACCTGTATGTGCACAAAGGTGGCCTAAAGCCCGATTAATTTCATTTCATTTAGTAGGCAATTATTTGGGAGATATTGTTAATACTTTTAGAACCTTTCTATAATATACAACACTAAGTACTGTGCAAAGGCAAACAGCAGTAGCCCGGTTACTTATCAAGTAAGCAATTACTGTTGTTTGTTTTGCATTCCAGATAGAACATTGAAGGATCATTTGAAGATTTTTGAAAGATTTTCACTGTATGACATTTGTATGTATACCATTCGAGAGTTATCTTTAGCACTTCAGAGTAGAATAACAGCTGAGGTCATGCGACCTTTCGGCGGTATTTCTGAATATTTGGGCTATTTTCATGTTTACCTGTTGGCTTGACAACCGGAACCTTGTGAAAACAACCTGATTAAATGTCTGCCTGGCTCGGGGAATTCCCTCCGCCTCTGACGTCATAAACAAATAAACCACAATAGGTCAAATGGGTATACCTGCGGCGGGAGATTCGGAACTCAAAACCCGGAATTAAGAAGCATCCACGTCTGGCGTCGATGTGGCGCGCCTGATTCGTGCAGCTCTGTTATGTCCATCTGTTTTTGTTTCCATATATTTTTTTTTATAATTTTGTTTTTTAATTCTGGTGGCTTGCATGATTGCGATCAAAATTCTGATCTCAATGCGATCCGATTCCCCCTAAAAATATTTATATTATTACCAGACTATAATGATATTATTTGTTAAAAGAGGCGAATAAATTAGTCTAAATATATTTATATCATTATCAGACTTTAATTTGTTAAAAGACGCGAATAAATTATTCTAAATATCATGACGGCTAGAATATCTGCTGGCTTATATCCCCCAACAGCCTCCCGAACAGATCACATGTTGGATTAACACTTAAAGCGCTGGAATATTGTTATACAAACCTAGAGAACAAAGGGTTTTTGTCAATTTGAATTCATCACAAATATCTTAGTGTTGGTATTAGTTTGGAATAAAATGACTGTCTAAACATGTTAAACATCAACATCAACATCAACGAATATGAACGGCACCAGCGGTGAAAGGGTTAAGCGATTGTAGTCGTGCAGCGCTTAAAGGGTTAACAAATGTCCTGCTGGGTTGTCAGTCTGCATTTGTCGTCATTTGAAGCTGAACGGAAAATCTGAGAATTTATGAAAAATAAACAGCACGAAATGTAATTACGTGTATATGATTAACCGAGTAGCTAACATATTAATCTATTTCATTGTACATAATTATGCAAGTATTTTATACCGATTTGAAGTTGTGGGTCGCGGTAGCGAGACACAACTTCAATTTTGGTAAAAAGTTAAGTTATATAACTTAACGCTTTTAGGGTTAACAAATTAACGTAGGCCTATGCTTCACTATTATGCGGCACTCATATGTATCACTAACCATAATTTACACAAGAACGATAATAAGATTATTATTAATATACATTATTATGTTTGCACTATATATAATACTAATAATTGCCAAGGATCACTAATGATATGGGTTATATATGGGTTATATCAGAAATAGCAAAAGAGATAGAATGACGGACTTTGTCATTATTATCAAAATTTTCCAAGATAACATTAGTTTCCATATGCAATTTAATTTATTTAAACAAATAGAAAATATGTAATTAGATTCAACGGCAATGTGATGCTCTCTAAAGGGGCTTTCTAACCAAACCCCGCATTGCGACGAATGGGACGCACGATCCGAATGAAAAAATCTCCGAGCCATACGCATTATTTTACATTTTCACTACGAATCAGCCATGCGTGGCAGTTCGGGGCAGGAGATACGTACTTGCCGACTGGCATCCAAAGCGCTGCCGTACCTTACGGGAGCCTGAACAATGCGAAAAATTGCCATTTGGGTATAAATGTAAATCAATATTATAATGTAACACATGCAGGTGAATACATGTAGGTGTAGCAATGACAAATAACTAAAAAAACCGCGACATGATGGCTACATCTGTTCAGCTTAGGCCCACATTCTTCTTCTTCAAATAAAATGTTTTTCTTCCTGCAAACGACCAAACAATGAATGATATTGATACATCGGATGCTATGCCAATTTATGAAAAACTTGGAGTTACAATGATTAATAGGCCTAAAATGGGAATACCATTCTGCTACAAATATAAGCACAAACAAAATTATTACCATGATTATCGTAGAGAGATACTATGAAACATAAACTTTATTTTAATTTATATTTTGAGCTTTTTTTTCACACAAAGGCAAACTGTTGTAAGTGCTTTATGTTCAAGAAAATGACGCTGGCCCAACATTGCACCAACATTGGGTGAAGGTCCTGTGTTTGCTGGGGTGGTCCTGATGCGATGTATTTTTATTTTTGGCCACATTAGGGCCTATAGCACACGGCAACTACAGTACATCTTTCGTGTTTTTTTATGTTTTTTATGAAGCAGTAGATTTTACCTCAACCAAAAAGGCCCAATCACGTCTATGGCAGTTTTTGGTAAATTTGGTTTGTCTTTCAAAACATATAATTTGTTGGAGCGCTAAGCATTAAATTTGCTAGATTGAGATTTGTTTTGATTCAAATTATGTCTATTTGGGTATTTTTTACTCAGCTGTGGGTCACGGTCAGAGTTGGGGTCGATTCCGGAATTAAATTGGAAATTTGAAATTGAGCTCAATTCTTAACTCAATCCCAGGAATTGGATTAGGAATTGGAATTGAAAAACAGGAATTTGAAATACACTGGAATTAACAAAAAATGCCCGGAATCGATAAAAGAATCGAATTTTTTTTCATACATTTTATTTTTTTAAAGCTATTACTACTATTGATGTTCTTCGGATCCAGTAGAATATCACCTGATCTATATTGATTGACATTATTGTATTATGTACCGTAGCAAACACAACTTCACTTGAGTAAAAAAATGACAATTTAGCGCCTTAGGCATAAAAGTTAAGTACATTTGAGTTTCTGTGTGAAACACTATCAGTGACATGGCATAAATGTAAATCAATATTATAATGTAGCACATGCAGGTGAATACATGTAGGTGTAGCAATGACAAATAACTATGATGATGGATGAGATGATGGATACATCTGTTCAGCGTAGGCCCACATTCTTTTTCTTCAAATAAAACGTTTTTCTTTCTGCAAACGAGAAAACAATGAATGATATTGATACATCGAGTGCTATGCCAATTTTTATTTGTGAACACTATGAAATAAAGGAAAGAATAAAGCGGTTTTTTGCAAATCATTCTGGTCCTTTTATTGGTCGTAATCTTTAATTTCCCTTTTAATGAATTGCGGGTGAGGATTAGCTGATTCTCTCGGGTGGGTGGAATGTGCCAGTGTTAAGTGGTCAGGCGGAAACTTGAGTCGAGGACACGTACAGTGAATTCAGTTAGGTCTGAGAAACAAATCGAATTCAGATTTTGATAATGGATATTATTGCATTAACCCTCATCCTGCCGAGTTAATTTATTTAAATTTTCAAGCATTTGAGGTTGTGGATCGCTATGCTTTAAAATTACTCATATCTATTTAGTTTGAGACCAAACATTTGCAAATCTAGATGTTTAAACACTCATTTCGTCCCCAACAATAGTGGCTTAATCGGCTAATAAAACAGATTAAAAACGAGTATTGTCGTGATTAGCAGGCAAAGGGTTAATTAGTAAGGTGATAAACACGTTTTTATTTGTTTTTAACCTATTTATTTGTCCTCCAAACTAGACAATTTGAAGGAGAAACTAGCTTTAATATTGCAAATTATAGAACTTTGATTTTTTGTGGTTCGCGGTAGTGAGACACAACTTCAAGTGGGTGAAACATTTAAAATCTTGTATATCAGCGCTCTAGAGGTTAAATGGTCGGGCGTTAACTTGTGTTGATGATGCAATGTGATTTGCTGACGTGAGTATGTTAACAACACCATTTGTATAACATTTATACAATGTTGGACCAACGTCGAAGACGTCGGGCCGACGTTGTATAAATGCTATACAAATGCATCATTTTGTTGCAACACTATGTCCTCATTGTAACGTGGATAACTTTTGTGTGTGTGATATATCAAACTGTGACAAAACTGTGAAGTGTCACAGTGACCTTACACACAACTCACACGGGTGATGTCATAATTGTGATATCATACTGACACAATTATGACTTCACGGGATGAGTGACAGCACTGTGACCTCATTTTTATGTGTGACAAAACTTTTGAAGTGTGGCATAAAGCTGTGACAATAGGCCTACTGTGACCTCACACATGTGATATTATAATTTTGATATCACATGGACATCATGATGACATAACACGATGAGCATCATTTTATGACATCGTTACACAGGCCCATTCGAGTGGCTGCTTTCGTCGTCGACGTTTTTTTCGCCCAAAAGGTCAGAGGTCAAAGGTCATTCAACAAAAAATTGACAGTGGATTTTTCTGTCTCGTTTCGTCGACGACGGAAAAAAATCAAGCAGCCGATCGAGTAGGATATAACAAAACGTAAAAAACGTCGACGACGAAGACAGCCACTCATTGACTTACTGTTTTTTTGTGGTCAAATCGTGTGGTCCATATCGTACTTCAGTGTATGCGACATCATACTGTGACAACATTGTGACCTCATTGTGATGTGGCCAATTATTGGTGTTTTGGTGACATCATGCAATCATAATGTGTGGCCTCATTGCGATGTGGTCAATTATCAGTGAATCGGTGACATAATTATATGACAATGCTGGGACTGCATTGCGATGTGGTCAATAATTGGTGTGTCGGTTACACCATGCTATTACAATGCTGTGACTGCATTGCGATGTGGTCAATTATTGGTGTTTCGGTGACATCATGCTATGACAATGCTGTGACTGCATTGCGATGTGGTAAATTATTGGTGTTTCGGTGACATCATGTTATGACAATGCTGTGACCTCATTGTGATGTGGTCAATAATTGGTGTTTCGGTGACATCATGCTATGACAATGATGTGACTTCGTTGGGATGTGGTCAATTATTGGGTGTTTCGGTGACATAATAATATGACAATGCTGTGATTTCATTGTGATGTGGTCAATTATTAGTGTTTCGGTGACACCATGCTATGACAATGCTGTGACCTCATTGTGGTGTGGTCAATTATTAGTGTTTCGGTGACAGCATGCTATGACAATGCTGTGATTTCATTGTGGTGTGGTCAATTATTGGTGTTTCGGTGACAACATGCTACGACAATGCTGTGATTTCATTGTGGTGTGGTCAATTATTGGTGTTTCGGTGACACCATGCTATGACAATGCTGTGACCTCATTGTGATGTGGTATATCTGGGGTTTTTTCACACCACACTGCGACATCACTGTGACATCGCTGTGATGTGGTTAACTGGTGGGATCACAACATCATACATTATACTTTATATGACAACACAGAAACCCCACTGTGATGTGATCAACTCATATGTTTTTCTGTGTATTTAAATATTTGAAATAAGCTATACCGTATTAGGTTACAGTTTTAAAGACAAAGCCATATTTTCTTTTATATTGCATTGTGTCCACCATAAGAGCATGGTACAAGAACAATAATATATCGTCGCCTCGGAGCTAAAGGATCCTATCTGACACTCGTTAGAGTGGCAGATAGGATCCTTTAGCTCCGAGGCGACGATATACACTGTTGTTGTAATAGTAAATTATAGTCTATATCATACTTTGACAACACCTAATCAGTAAGCGGATATACCTTTTCGCTTTGCAGAGCAATATACCCATATCTCGCGGGCATAAGCCTATAAGTCAGGTTGATATTTTGTGTGTTACGTCACCAATGTAGTGTACAATGCAGTGTACATCGGTGTACACGGTCCTCCACTCCTGGGGGCATGTTTATCGCTGCGCGCGGTTGTAAAGAGTTTCCATCCCCTTGAAGTCATCTTTTAAAAAGTAAGACAGCATGCAGTTGACATTCATGGAACCGCGTTTCGAATAAACACAGTGCTGGCCTGTCGTCGGCTCAATGCCGGCCGGATCCAATGTGATGCTCATTATTATTTCAATGACGCAGATGTAGGAAAACATTTTTGCAAATCAGATAATTTTTTCTGCCACCTCATTAGCGGTCTGGCGGACGCCGCACCTGCCAAATTATCTACGTTTGGCGTGATATGCATAGATTATACAGACCAATAAATCCCGGTGAAGAGACATATTCCCCTCTTTTTCATTTTTTCCAGCTTAAAAAACTGCATATTTTCAAGTTATATATTCTCCACAGCTCCCGTGCTCGGATTGTCTATTGTTGACATTTGAGAGTCGGTGAAGCCAGTAACTTTTTTCAATAATTTGTATGCGGTAGAATAACCAAAATATTGACCCTAAATAAGTAGGCCTACAAGGTCTTAGGTTTTCCGGTGCACCCGAATTCGCACAATAATATCGGATTGCAATCAATTGAATTGTCGTCATCTTTTCTTGGAGAAAGTACATAATATATTTAATAATTATATTATTAAAGATAGATAGATAATTATTGACACAAAGAAAATTCATTACTGACTTACTTGTCATAAAAAATTATAGAATATATGTACATGTATATACAAGATGGTTAATTTGCTAAAATCACACGACAATTTACATGGTATCACATACAAAAATCATACTAAAAGGCATTGGCATAGTAAAAATAAATACTAAATACTAATTACATAATACACACATGCATTATTAATGCATACAACTTGAAAATGCAATAAAGAGAACAAACTAGATTGTTTCGCTTCTTTTTAAATTTTGCATCTGCCTGCTATACAGCCGTGCGAGTGCAAACGCAGTAACTGCTTACTTTTCAAGTGAGTGGTTAATGCTGTTTGTCTTTGCGGGATACTTGCTGATTATTCTACTATATATTCCGGATACGAATCAGGTGGAGCTGTTTATTTTACTTTGAATTATACGCCCTATCAGTGCTGAATGTGGCTTTTACCGCCACATCGGGGAACACGCATTCCTCCACAATTGCCACACGTTGTCCCCCATGTTAACAGGAGCGGTGGACAATTCTGTAGCGCAAGGACAAACAGCGGCAGCTGCTCACTTGAAAAGTAAGCAGTTGCCGCTGTTTGCCTTTGCCATGACAGAGCTCATCTGGCCTGGTGGTTCTGTTTGTAAATCGGATCACATATTCTGACCTAATGAGGTCGATCCGTCACGGAAACAATCGTAGGAAACACTTAGGCGTCTCACTCCCCGCTGGCAAGCTGAACAAACATAAATGTCCCCATTCTGGATCATCGAGAAAAGGTGCGGCGCGGGCGCGGCGTCCCGTGTGAACCGGGGTGAAAGACTGCCACCTAAATCAATGCATGGCCTTACCAGTTCCGACCAGCTGCCGCGCGGTGATAAATCTGCGGCCGCTAATTTGAAGACGGATTGATTTTAAATGTGCCGCAGTTTGTGATGTGGAATTAGGCCGGGTTGTTCAGGTGCGGTCTGCTCGGGGAGCGTGCGCTCCCTGTCCAACCGGCACGAAACGCTCCCGCAAATCTCTGCAGCAGAGCAGGCCAGCCAGCGAGCCGGCAAACCTTTCTGGAGAAAACACACCAAATGCCGGTGTAAGCTCTTCAATAAGTCTCTGCGCGAGAGCTCAATTTAATACCCCAATTACTCACCCCCGGCTTCACCCGCCAGATTACCAGTGTACCTGCGGAAGCCACAAACAGGCGAAATCTGTTTGCCATCGCGGGCCATCGCGGGCTATCTTTACGTCGTCATCCCGCCAAATATGGCGGGATGACGACGTAAAAATAGCGCGATGATCGTTTCAGATAATGAATTGTTTGCCTGTGTGTTCATTGTCCAGTTGAAAGGGCTCTGAGAGAGGTGCGATGTGCATAATAATTGATTCTGCGGATGTCTTGGAGATAAGGAGTCATGAGAAATGCACTGGTCACCCGAGGTCGACTCCCACTCTTGTTTAATTTTGACCTCATTACAGTGAATATGACTTTCCATGAGAAAGGCATAGTTTGTTATTTGGGGGGGAGTGGTTAGATTTTTTAAAAGTTGTGCGGTTATTTAGAAAACAAATGTTGACGACTTGTATAAATACTTTGTTGAATAATTTTGAAAACAAAATGCTGATGCATATTTGAAGAGGCTTACAAAAGAACATTATTTTAAAACCGCACTCATGTAGATAATTAATCGTTTGAGGGGATAATTTAGCCATGTTAAAAGTATGGTTTTTTTTAAATTTTGCGGAAAAATACTTAAAAACGTCCACCCTCCCAGATATTGAATTGTACATGCCTAAGATGTACCCAATTTTTGTTGCGCTATATATTATTGTATGTTATGGAGTATCACGAAACAAGGTTTTTTTTGATGTTGTGTTTGTTTCAAATAAATAAATTATAACAGTACCAAATTCATTTTTGCAAAAACTATTTAATCACACGATACGGTTTGTCTGTCGTCTATATTGCAATTTGCTGAAGTAACTCAGTCTACTTAAACAATTTATTTGTTAGGCTTTATATTATACACACATTGATAGTAGAAGTGTAGGCCTAATTGTTCTATATATACCTTAGTGTGTTTCTCAAACATGATTTTTTCACAATTTTTTATAAAGAATATGCACGTGCAATGTCAGCTACGGTCTAATTGGCCAAACATAACATTACAGTGTCATTTGATTTATTTCTCAAGGTTAGGATGATGACATTGAGCACAATAACTATAAATTACAAGACATAAAGTAAAATGAGGTTTTCCATCTTTCTAAGGGTTATCGGCAATTATACTGCCGTGCAAAGTCAAAAGGCAGCATCTGATCAATAGTAAAGTGAGTAGATAGCGCCGTTTGGCTTTGCTCCGCAGTATATGCATATCATGAGCCGGTTTTAACAACGGTAACATTTGAGGAACTACAACAGTGAATCTGAAAAATAGTTAATCTGAAACCGCCACAATGTTCGGATTCCAATACAGTTATACAATGCAACAAATATATCTTGAGGTAATTAGCTCAATTTGCTAGTATTTAGATCGTGTTGGATGCCTTAAGTACCAAAAGAGATATCTGCCATAAAAATACAAATACAACAGCCACATTGTAATTAATCCCTTCAGAAAATAATCGATTTTTAACAATAGCCATGGCTGGTTCTTTGACCTCTATCGCGATCGTATGGTCCAATACACCCACCCCCTCTCTAAAATCCCCGGGGAGGCAGATGAATACCGTAGTGGGAAAAACACATTTGCTGATTAGGCAAGATATTACTTAAAGGCAAGGAAACTTGACTCTTTACAAATTGAAGATTATAGTGTTAACAATCTTTAATTAATCTAATAAATGATCTCCTCTGCTGATGAGCGGGGGATCTGATGCAGAAGTTAAAGCTGCCTGCATGAACAGCTGGAGATCGCGGGTTTGAACCCCGCTCTGGCATTCAAGTTTCAAAGAAATAAAATGTTCTTCCCTGCTCACTCGTAAAGATTCGATATTGTGGGGAGCTTCCGTGACAGAGAGGTAGCGTGCTCTGCCTCCGACCTCCAGTGCTCGAATTTTGAATTCTGTGTCTGGAGGGCAGTGTCTTACAATTTGCCTCACCATCTCAGTAGGTTCTCCTGGTCCAGTTTACCCTACATGTGCACAGAGGTGACATAAGACCACATTTATTTCCCCTCTGTTGATGGTTTCAGTTCTAGAGCACTGAGCTATTCAATTTTAATTTTGAGTCACCTGAAGCTGTGTCTGTCTTCCGCAATCCACAGCTTCAGGTGACTAAAACATACTCTGATGTCTCAATATCAGTGTTGTGGGGGATAGCAGCTTTAGTGTTACCCCTTCAGCACTGGGACCGTCTCTAGACGTCAGAATCTGACGTCTAGAGACGTCAGATTATGACGTGTGAAAACGGTCCCCGCACTGAAAGAATATACAACTTTTATGATAGCTGTAGACCCATAATATATAGGTATTCAAATGGAGCGGAAGTAGCTAACTGAGTCTCTTATTCTGATTTTAACCCGAAAAAACCCCTTTGGTCTCCATGGCTTATACACAATTTTTTACAGCGTTGTAAGGGGCAAAGGAACCCATGAAACGGAATGACCATGAGCCTAACATATCAGTATTTCTGTGTTAGCTCTCACACTCGCAGCGTGAGAATACTCATACCAAAAACTTTATATGACAATGGATGACAATGACAATGAAGTTTATGCATGGTCTCAAGTAGAGACAAAAGAGCCAGGCGGACAACATGATATTATACAGTATTTACATTATTTATAATTATTTATTATTCGTTTTACAAAAAGATACAAACAAAATTGACTGTGGCCGCCCAATAAAGGCATTGGACACAAAATTTAATTACAATATAGCTTAAGATCAACTTTCAATAGATTTAGAAATTCGTATTAAATATATATATAAGCCTATCCATATTTAAAAACACATATTCAATAGTCTTGTACTGTGAAAGCATAGTGTCGCTTCATCTAAGCGTTAGTTGGCTGCAGACCTAGGTTCTGGACACAATGCTGTCACATAAGACCTTTTCAACCGAAATATATCATAACAAATTATTAAAATAATATACAAAGTTACATTATTCAATTTTTTTCGTTTTATATAAAAATACAAACAATATTGACACTGGCCTAATAAGGGCATATGGAAAGTTCTTGCTCATACATTAACAGACTTATCTTTTCTGCTAGCTGTGCAACTGTGCGGGGGTAGCATACCAGTTAATTTGATGCATTCAGCATTCAGAAATATACTGTTTCGAGGTATGAACCAATAAGTGACTCTGGACAACGTTACAGAACGCAGCGTTAACACACCGGTACATATACAGAACGTGGTTTAATACTCTAATACTAGTGGCGTCAGAATAGCTCATTGGTAACGTGGTTGACTCAGAGTCTAGTGGTACCTGGTTCGGGTCCCGCTGTGGCCGATATCTTTCCTTTGTGCACACATATGCAGTGACCCAAACTGTTAAAATTCGTGGGATAATAATGACAACCGAACGCATAACCGATTATGCGCCGCATAAAAAAACCTACAAAAAAATAAAGAAAGAAAATTGACCAATATGTCAAAGTTGACATGTAAACGATCAATAAAACCTTTAAAAACTAGTAATATTGTACTCTTGTATTAGATATAATAAAAGTATTATTGTCAAGCCATTAGATCCCTGTTTTCACCCTATGGCGAATAAGACCTTGGTGAGTTCTAGTGTTTGCGAGTAAAAGGCATACGCCTTTTACTCGCAAACACTAGAACTCACCCTATGGCGAATAAGACCTTGGTGAGTTCTAGTGTTTGCGAGTAAAAGGCATACGCCTTTTACTCGCAAACACTAGAACTCACCAAGGTCTTATTCGCCGTAGGGTGAAAACAGGGATCTAATGGTTTGAGAGAGCGTTCTACTTTTGCCAAAATTAATGCTCACTGCTCATCATGACTAAAATCCTTTTAATCCATGTTATTATAGCTAAATACATCACTTTTATTTTGAATGAAATGTGTGTTCAAACATCAAAATTTTTAAATGTTTGATCTTATACCATAAATAAATATGAGTAATTTTCACCCACTTGAAGTTGGTAGCGTGCCACAACTTCAAGTGGGTGACAATTTAAAAAAGATAATTTAGCGGGTAGCGTAAAGGGTTCAAATAGAGGGAACCCTGTGCGACCAAATACCATTATACACATTTGGTAGCATTTCTCCACTACATGGTACAACTGATCCCTAAACTTATTCAGAAGCGGGATCCGCCCTTGAGCATCCTTGGAGACGCACTGAAACGTTTAGGCTATGTCTATTCTGCCACGCAAAGCCAAAAGGCTGTAACTGCTCACTTTTCAAGTAAGCAGTTACTGCCTTTTGTTTGGCACGGCAGTATTAAAGACGCGATCCATGCACCTCCAAAACTGGATATTTAAAGTATTGATAGATTGGAACGAAAACGATTGTGATCGAAAATGGATTGGTTGTGTTTGACATTTTTCAGGTGATTTCTGTGTAATTTTACTTCACTCTGGTGTATATTGTTTTTTTTTTTGAGGGAGCAGGTGTAGAGCTCCCTGAGCCTGCTGACGGCGGGCCGCTTGTCACCCTCTTCACTGCCAGACAGCCAAGTTCGCTTGAGAAAAGTGTCTCCGGAGACGATAATCCGCGGCTTAGCCGGAGGCACTCATAGGGGCTTTGTCGGCTCCTGTGACTTGCAGACTTATCCAGATCGCCGGTTTTATGTCCACTCTCTGTCTCCCGGCCCCCTCTGTACCTCTCACGACAGTTCTGCATATGTAGCTTTGTCAGGACCACCCGATATAAACACGGCTTAGATGCCACGTCATTAAACTCACCAGAACTACTCGGCCCTTCAAAGTGAACGGCAGTAACTGCTTACTCAAAAAGTAAGCAGTTACTGCCTTTTGTCTCTGCATGGCAGTACTCCGCAGTGTAAAGACAAACAGCAGTGACTGCTTCGTTTTCAAGTAAGTAGTTACTGCCGTTTGCCTTTGCGCTTTGGCGAAGATCGTCTGCCATAAAAGATGCAAAAAACGTGTCATGATTCAAATGTGACCCATGCAGCTCAGAACAAATCTTTCATAACACCCAAATGTCAACTGTGACCTTTGTCTGAGTAAACGAGAATTTCGTCCTAAAATGCCATTCCGATCAATTGTTATCTGCGGAGTTGAAATTGCGAATATAACCCAGAAAATACAAAACATTTGTATGACATTTGTACAATGTTGGACCAGCGTCGAAGACGCTGGGTCGACGTTGTACAAATGTTTTACAGATGTTTTGTGTTTGCTGGGAATACTGAAGGTTATATTAGGTTTATTAAAAATTAACTAACGACTACACTTGAGCGAAGTTAAAAGGCTATACAAATGACAACATATGTGTTCACAACTATAATTGTGCATTTATTTTGTGGAATATAATGTGACCAGTGCCTGCTGATGATATAAATAATTTTATCACGACAACATTTTAATTAAACAATTTCGTCGGAATACGTATTCGGCTCGCATAACTAATCTAATTTATATTCACGATATGCCAACATGCCCATCTTGCACATAAAAAAGTAGGCCTACACACGTAGTCTATAAAAACACACCTAGTTCTGCTAATTTGTGGAGCTGTAATTAAACATAATACAATTAATTAACTGCTGAAATATCATGGATTATTATCTCTAGTCACTTCTATATAAATAGTTCATGATTACCAAATGAAAAAGCTGATGTAGTAATATTATTATATTGCTGATTACATGATCTAATATCTAATAATGGCGATATGTAAATGAAATAAAATGAATGGGGTTTTACGCCGCCTTTGTGCACATATATTAGGCTAAACTGGGCCAGGATAACCTCCTGAGGATGGTGAGATGGGTGAGAAGATACTTCCCTTTAGACACGGGATTCGCTCTGTGGACACGGGTGACGTGGAGGATGCCAACCAAACACGACACGCACGTTGAGACAATGTTGGCTTGTCATGTTGGGCCGACGTCTGCGACGAGTTGTGTGTCGCGTGAAGAAAAATAAAAAGAAGCAGACAAGCGGGACACAACTTCGAGCGGGTGGATATTCTAATTAAATACCTCTATGCTTAAAGGTATCTGTTGTATTTTACAACAGATTTCCACAAATTATCTATGTATAATAATTATTGTATCTTTTTTCACATGTATTGTAATGACGGAATTGCCAGTGACGACGGAATATTTATGCGGTATACATTTGGCCAGCACTCTAGGCGCTGGAGGAGCAATACTCGGAGTCAATCTCGAAGCCAAATATTCCAAAGTGATCTGTTTACAGATCACCAGCCAGCAAGTTATGCTAGCATGTTAATTTTAGGTCGATTAAGACTAAATTGAGATGCTACATCTGTTCTCGATTACTCAAATTCAAGAAAACAATGAACCCGGCGTCATATTCACTCCGTATTTATACAAATCGCAGCCTCGTCATCAAATATTCGCATCATTCGTAAGAAAATGGCAAGGCAATGGCAACGTTGGTAAGACATTCGCATCATTCATAAGTACGTTTGTAACGTTTGCAAACCCATTTGTAAGCATTCGCAAGCATTCATAACATTCGCAAGGCAGTTGCAGCATTTATTTGATATTATTCTTAAGCCCATTTGCACAATTCGCAACGGCATTGGTTCAATGTTTCGTGTCTGTTGGGTTATTGGCTTTGCACGGCAGTGTCCTATGGTAATCAAGTGCCGTCATCTTATTATTAGGAATGCATTTCATGTCAATGTAGTTACATTAACCTATTACCGCTAGATTATGTAATTTAAATTTTACACCAACTTGAAATCCTGCCTCGCTAGCGCGACCCACGACTTCATGTGGGTGCAAACTAACCAAATGTATTTAATTCAAGACAGAACGTTTGCTAAATTTGATGTTTAAACACGCATTTTATTTCAAGAGGATTTTAATAATTTGCTGAATTTGAACGATTATAGGCGTCTTTGGTCTTAAATGGTAAAGTGATTAACGTTAATTATTGTGGGCGTTGAGATGACCACCATGACTAAGGTATGAATAAAGACCGTTAACCCCTTTACTGCTACTCACGCCTATAATTATTTTATAAGTTAAAAAAATAACGGTTCTTGGAAGTAAAATGTGTGTTTAGTCGACACGAATTGCAAAATTTTTGATATGAAATTAAACACATATTAGTTGATTTTACCCATCTGCAGTCGCGGTTCGAGTTTATGTTAATACAAAAATAAATTAGCTGACTCGGCAGTTAAAGGATTAAAACAGTTATCGATAACATGATAATCAATCTTGTGTCAATAATTTTTATCGACAGAGCCAACTAGATAACCTGCCGCTCAGAATATCTTCGCTCCTCTATGCAGTGTCCCCTCCCCCCGGGATTTGTGGCCAACATGACCCATCATCACATAGCGGCATATTGTTTTTGCTATGCCCGTTGAGTTGCGACGCTCAGCCAGCAATGAAACAAGATTGGGTCAACGTCTTGTGTTTAACAAAATATAGTACTGATTTAGCAAAATGGGACAAGCTTTTTCAGTGGGGCTAGCCCCGGCTAACGCAGGCTAGCCCTGGGCTAGCCCTATGTTCTCTCCCCACCCCATTTGGGGCTAGCATGTATGCGCCCAAAGTTATAAAATCCTTTAGCCGGGCCGCAATGTGCGTTTTGTATAAGTTCATATAACTGGAGCCGCGCTCATATCGCCGGAGCTCAAGCCAATCTAGAGCCTCAGCGAATTGAGTCAACGCCTGTCAGGCGCGCTTCTCGTCTGGTCCAGTTTCAAGCTCGACCGGTGCGCAGGGAGAGCCTGACTTTTCAGGTGCCTGTTTTTTCATCTTCAGTTAGGCCTATTCCAGTGACCGTAGCTTCATTAAACCACCCATTTTCTTAATTTATACACTGAATTGCTTGTCTGATACTAAAGATAATGTCTAAAGGCTAAATGCTAAATGGCTAAGCAGAAATAAATGAGGACTGCAACAGGTCTACATGTATACACGTACGGACACTCAATTATTGCACGTTTAGATCAACTCAGAGCTGTTCAGATGATGCCGAATGTGGTCAAGCTGAGCGCGCCCTGTCTTGCCCAGAGCGAGCCTGGCCAGCCCGGCGAGATGACACATGGTTCACAGCATCCATGTTAGCCGCCGGTATATTGGGTGCAAGCCCAAGTAGAATTTGGGCGGGTATATTTTCCTGGCCCGAACCGTGTGGGGGCTCGAGCCCATTTCATGCGCTGGGCGCAACCAATTCTGCGCCTGTCTCGCTGGGCTTGCGCCCGGGCTAATGACGGGCTGGCCAGCGTTAACGCAGGCCAGCCACTGATGAAACATCTGTCCCATTTTGTGAAATCAGTACTGTAGCTTGTAATAGGTAATTTAAACGTAAATTCCCATTGACCACCCTCTGTGTCACTTGGACCATACGATCGCTGACCAGCCTGTCCCATGTACTAATCAATAGAGGTACTGGTAATCATGCTGCAGTATATATAGTATATAGGTGGAAGGTCCAGACAAAAAATTCACGGGGGTCACGCAAAAATTGCTTCGTTTTAAATATTCAAACCACTCTAATCCATACAATAAACACTATTATAAAAAAAAAACATTTGCATAGATTAATTTGTACACACTTTTAATACAGAGCCAATAAACGACTTCCAGAATAAATTTATTTATCACCAATGCACTTGAAACATCAGGCCAATGTCGGTTTAATGCTGGGCCAGCTTAGTAGATGCTGCACCAGCATGAAACCGTTATTATGTGCCTTATTCGTGACACCTACTTAAATGCACACTACACCTGGAATTTCTGACGCAATTTCCAGCTTCAAATTCATGAAAAAATACCTCTCAAAGACAGCTCTCAAATTGATTTAATTGATTAATACCCGAACGTCTTCACCCCCATGTTGGACCAATGTTGGGCCACCGTTTACGACGCTGGAAAAACATTGGACCAACATTGGGTCGATGCCTCGTGTTTGCTGGGCTTTAATCAATCTAAGTGCCATTTTATTTGGATTTTCCCAACAATAAACCAACACAGTGGGAAGGGGGGTCACTTCTCCAGTTTGTTGGTCAGGATGGGGGAGCAGACTTTGTTGACGTGGGTGTCATGGCCGCCCGCGTGATGGAGTGCCTTCAGTCCGCCGGATTATTTGGCAGCCTCCTGCAAATCCCGCCAAACCTGACTTTTAGCGGATGTCATCTCCCCGATCTATTGTTTCCATGCTCCTTTTTTCTGGTGATTAGGCGTTCTGCTGAGAAACTGGGCGGATAACGCATGGGTTCTTGTTGAATAATCCGGTATATTGCCGCAAAAAGTCAAAAGCTAGTACTTATATACTTAAGAAGAAAGCAGTTACTGCCTTTGTTTTTATATGGAAGGATGGAGGACACCCACACTTGGCATTAATGAGCGCAATCGGTGAAGGTCGCGAGTAAAAGCTGCGCAGATAAACGGCGTATCCGCGTACTCTTAGCTTGTTAACTTATTCTGCCTCGCGCTGATCTATAGGTTTCTTCCACATTGACTCACTTCTGAACACCGTGACCAGCGACCTTGGACAACGATGTGTTGTTTTATGCTCCATTGAAATAAAGGCCTATTTACACATCAAGATTTGCAAATGTTTAATCCCAAAATTAAACAAATGTGAGTATTTTTCAGTCACTTGAAGTTCAAAGTTTAGGTGAAAGTTTAAATCAGATGGTTAAATAGAGACACCACAGTTCTGGAACTCAGCAATTAGAGGTGCTCTTCATTTATTGACTCCTTGCAACATTCAACAGACGAAAAGTTTCATAGTGAGTCCTGCAATAATTTTTATGACAATAATCTTCTGACAGCGTCCACTATACGGCAGTATTTGACTTCATATTTTGCTGTAGTCTTCAATGAGGGTCCGGGTTCCTTGTCCATGAGATCATACATCACGTCATCTACCATATAATTTTTTTCAATTAAGGATTCCTATATTGAAGTGGACACAAACAGGTATGTCCACCAGGCCGATGGGCTATTTAACCTATATCTCAGACGACCGTATTGGTCAATAGAAACCAATCCATTGCCCGCAGGTCATTACAACAGTAAACAGTTATGTGATGAGCTAACCAATTCAAATAACCAATTCAGATAACCCATTGAGCCCGGGGACCGTCTTTAGGCGTCAGAATACGTCAAATTCCGACGCCGTAAGACGGTCCCCGCACTGAAAGAATTAAACATATTTTTATGACCGTAGACCAATGGCATAGGTATTTAAATGAAGCGGAAAGAGATAACAAAGACATTTATGATGATTTCAAATCGAAAAAACCCATTTGGTCTCCATGGTTTACACAAAAATAACTCAGCGTTGTAAAGGCTACCAGATGAACGGTGATGAACAGTCGGCTGTGGGGTTTGGAGTGTGGAGGTCTGGGTGGCTATTTGCGGCGGGAGCTGGTGTGAGGCTTTTTCTGTCAAGTGGGGGTTTCTGGTGACTGGTCTTCCGGCGCGGCCGGCCATACTTCATGATGCCTTGTCAAAAGCCGGCCGGCAAGAAGCGATCCCTCACTGCAGGGATCCCGGTCCGCCACCCCAGCGTCCTGCCGTCTCAGCACCAGGACACCGTCCCCATCACACCGGGATTGCTCTGCAGGCGGCGGTAACGCCCTGCTCGAAAAGTAAGCAGGTACTGCCGTCTGCTTTTGCAATGGTTCAGATGTTTTTCTTCAAATTTTTGATCAGATGAGGACATCTTATTTCGCCTGAATTTAATCATATGATAAACTAAAGTGCCTGAATTTATCACCTCACAAAAAAATGTATCACCTCCCTCACCAGACGTCTGATCAATCGCGTTTTAATGCCGGGCCACCGTCACAGACGGTGGCCCGGCATTAAAACGCGATTGGTTCTCCACCCGTTTGTCGGGATCTGCTCGGCCATATACCGGGAGTATGAATGAGCCGGCTCGTCCTGGTGACTCCGCATGTGAAGATCCGATCCATCCCTATCCCCTCGCATCCCGGCGATCCAGTGCTCATTTAGCGGCTTGTTGGTTTACTCTTGTGAGTTATAATTTATCATCCTTTGCGTTACACTGCTGTATTTTTGCTGGGTACCTGTTATTCGGTCTGCTCCCGCCCTGGACTCTCCTGAGGCGCCTCGCACGTCACTCTATTTGTCACCGCAAAGTGTGATTTGTGGCGTTTTGGTATTTCTTTAAGAAAGCCGTTCCACCGCGGATACCACAACCCGTCCACGTTTAACCGCTTTAGAATTGACAAACGCGGCATTGTCCGCGCAAACTTTGCGGTTGAGTCAATTCAAACAAATAGTCTTCATCTTTTCTGATGTCGGGACTGCGATATAATAATATTATAATGTTTCAAAATAGGTTTTAAAATAACCAAATGCGAAGCTTTTAAAATCGATAACATTTCATTCACAGTCAGATGTGTACATGTAACTGTTCTTTTGACAAAATAGCATTAAACTTTCGACATTTGGTTCTCCTCTTAATTTGAATTCTGTGGAATTACACAATGAGATTAACTAAATACCTTTAAAGTTATCAAACTACTCAGTCACACACAACTAAATTGGGTAGGTGGAAACTTTAACACAAAACACAGAGAAATGGTATGATTTGAAAAATGTGGCCGCGCATTGTCTGCAAATGAAGAGGAAGTAATTCATCACTGCTTCTGCGTGCAATGACCCCATTTACAATTTAGTAGAGGTCATATCTGCAAGGGCAAACAGCAGTAACTGTTTACTTGAAAAGTAAGCCGTTACTGCTGTTTGCCTTCGCATGTCAGACTGATATCGTGTTTACCACAATATCCCGCACCAGGGTACATTTCTGGTTCTTTTTTTCAGGCTAAAAATCACGGGAGGGGGGAGGGGTGGCTGCGTGTCACAGAAAGATATATCTTTTGTTTCTGTAATGACAACTAATCCGGCCAATCTCTGAATTCCGGCAAACGAAATTGTGTGGTTGACACGGGAGCCCCACCACGACCAGGGGAGCCAGCCCCCGCTGCACCCCTCTGACCCTCTGACGGAATCGGTACATTTGTCCCCCTGTCTTAAGATTGTACAATCCCAGATTGGATCATTAATAATTTAGGTATTTCTAGTCGCACTTTGAAGATTCCATCGCGTCTTTCTGACGGTACAATTACGTGTTTGAACCTCTTAGACTCCAACACATCAGCCATTTTGTCTTCATAGTTTTCATAAAGTAGGCCTACTCAATGATGTTTTTTGCAATTTTTGCTTATAACAATCGATATGTGTTTAAAAAACGACGTATGAATACGTGGCAAAAGATACTTTTAATATAATTACATGACATACACATGAATAACCTGCCATGAGCAGCCAGCATTGTAACAAGGGAGAAGTGGCCTATCTAGACAGACGATTGTCCATAAGAGGTTCGTTTGTTTTCTAAATGCCACTTTGGGGCAACCCACAGCAGGTTGTACTACAGCAGGTTGTAGTACTTTGTGTGCATTGAAACATTAAATAATATACAAATTGGTTATGCTTAACAACAAACTTTATGAAGTCGGCGCACGTTCCCAGTCAAGAATGGGCGGGGCCCAATGGTAGTGGTTAGCACCCCTGCCTTTTACGCTAGAGTTCGAGGGTCGTTGCCGGGTCTCGGCGGTTTGAAAGAAACAAAACATGTTTCTTTTCCATCCACTCGTAAAACTCAGTATTGTGGGGAACTTCCGTGACCGAGAGGTAGCGTGCTTGGCCTCAGACGCCATATTTTGAATTTTGAGTCCTGTATCTAAAGGAAAGTGTCATCTCACTCATCTCACCATCATCAGGTAGTTCTCCTGAACCAATTTAACTTGTATACATGTGCACAAAAGTGGCCTAAAGCCCGATTCATTTCATTTTTTCCGGTCAAGAAAAGACATTGACCATGTGCCTTTTCAATGCCTGTCTAATGTCCAATACATTGAAAAACAACAGTCCACCAACTAGCTGTAACTGTATGCTTTTCAAGTGAGCAGTTACTGCTAATTTGCACACTACCTCGATGACCAGGGTCACAATCACGTGTGATCTATTTGGTGTGGCCTACTCACAGAATCGCCAGAACCAGATAATTATTTGTTATCCTTGGCCTTATCCAGATCTGTCATTGATAATACTATTGACATCGGTCTCACGCTGATCAATGGAAACACTCCAAGGGTTTCACAACAGCTGGCTCATCCTCACATCCTTACTGCCGGGCAAAGCAAAAAGACAGTATCTGCTTAAGCAGATACGGCCTTTTGGCTTTGCCCGGCAGTATGACACATCCTACATAATGTATTTTGTGGGTATACAGCCATAGGACCAAGTAAATGTTTCAATTCACTATGCATAGATTATAATGATTGTGAAGTTGGTTGAAGACATTGCCCTCCAGACACATGATTCCAAGGTCGCAAAAGTCCCCTCCCCGTCACAGAAGCTCCTTGAAATACTGAATCTATACGAAGTAGCATTCTGTTTCATAGGAAGCCTGGATACCGGAGCGGGGACGAGTCCCGGAGCTCCGGCGCGACATATGACAGC